>OZ059828.1:15797110-16185286 GCA_964057195.1 Orthosia cruda
TTTTTGGGAAGTCGGTTAAAAATAGCCTATGTCGCTCAGGAATAATGTAGCTTTCTATTGGTGAAAGAATTTTTTAAATCGGTCCATTAGTTTCAGAGCCTATTCCGTACAAACAATCTAACAAAAAAAATCTTTCCTCTTTATAATATTAGTATAGATTAACATCGTGCTTTATGGTTGGACCACCCTTTATTTAAGTCCAATGTAATAAGGGCACGAACGAGCCTATTGCTATCAACCAGGCACAAATCCACTACTGAGAAATCCAGATGGAAAAACCCAATATCACCATACCAGACCCGGGCATTGAACCCAGGAGCTCATGCTCAGCAGTAGCTCTTTCCACCACTAGACCAACGAGGCAGTTATATTCAAATTTCCTCAAAATGTTTCTACTGAAATAAGATGGTAGTGTAATATTGTCTTTGTTGGAGTTTAACAAAAAGTAAATCAATATTACTCAATCTATAGCCTTCTCTGTCTAACCATAAATTATAATAGTACATTACTGCAGAATCCAGTAAGTAAGACTTCCTGGCCAAGTATGAGTTAACCGGACCGAACCGCAGGTGAGGTCCGGTTATATACGAGGCCAGGATGTCTTTCTTACTGGTTGAGGCTTGTATATTGTTTTTTTCAAAAATTAAAGAAAGTTTAACAACAAATTCGTTTAATTAATATTTTAGGTTACATTCATATTAGGGCAATTATTGATAGATATTGTGATCGATTTACCGGGGGCATTTATTTATATTTTCTCAAACATGCTTGGAAATTTGAGAATTATTTTGACAACCTTCTTCGAGAAAAATCGAAATTGCAGTACAAACCAAATACATGAGAGCAGCGGCCGGCAAAAGTTGTATGAAAATCCATATCTGCCGTGTGTAGCGGCCAAATAAAGTACATAGTAAACTCATATCTGTCGTGTAATTTAAAAATGGAACGATCTTTTTCACCGAATCATGGCAACCAAGGAGGTAACTTATCAAAGGTTTTATTTAAATTTCGAACTGGCTTGCTAATAGAAAGCTGTTTATTGAAAAAAAAAACTAATGCACTCTTTAAGGCTTAGCAGGCACTCCGATTTTATTTGCGCGGATTTATGTAGTTTTTTACCGCAATGCGTGCAGCTTCATATAATTCCATAGGCCGCAGTTTGAGCGAAAAATCGCGCGAATAAAAAGGCCTAACGCGGGCATAATTATTTTTGTTCGTTGTTCGTCATTGATTTTGAAAAGTAAATGGTTTGGTTCGGTTTTCAGATATCGGTATTAGAAGTACAGTTATATTAGATATAGTTTTTGTAATATCGGTTATTTTGATATTGATATCGATATGATATGATATCTAACACATATCCGATATAAGTTACGTTTTGATATATCGGACCTATCCCTACTACTGTCCAGTAAGTAAATTACATACTTACTTACTGGACAGTTGTGAATAAGTCTCCGGTAGAATTCACTTTCTGGAGACTTTTTAGAGATGTTATGGCAATATTACATACCATTTTTGAGAAAAGTTTATTACTTGAGCCTTTGTCACCACTTGACTGAAATAGCTAGTTGTTCACGGACTCACGGTACTGTATTCTGTCAACCTTAGTAGGGACCACATGTGCTACACACACCTTTCCGATATATAAAACAAAGGGTAATTAAACTGTTATTATTCAAACCCATAAACCGTTATTTTCTTTGGTGTCCTTATTAACCCCAACAGTCTTAAGTTTATTTTTACCCGACTGCAAGGAAAGGGTTATGTTTTTCGCGCGTATCTTGTATGTGTGTAGGTAATATTCTTTATTACCTCATATCTTTCAAAACGCTGGGCGGATTTATAAAAAGATGTATACCAGAAGAAAATCATGCTGTGCAGTCGCAGGATCAGGTAGTCAGCCAGCTCGCGAATATGTATCCGGGTTGTTAAAATTTATTTTTATTTTATTTGTAACTTTTTGGTCTTTTTTATCAACTTACGTTTAAACATTGTGTTTCTTTTTAACGTCACATATCTACGAACACTTGGGTGGTCAAGACGTATCTAACGATTCGCTTCTCAAGCAGTACTAACTAAGCGGGTAATTGTTTTTGTTTTTTATATATTTTAAGATACCTTCTATGTTCCAATTACTAAAGGATGAAAAAAACAAAATTGGTTTATTAAATCACTTTATTTTTTAACCGACTTCAAAAAAAGGAGGAGGTTCTCAATTCGTCGGAATCTTTTTTTTTTTTTTTTTTTTATGTATGTTCCCCGATTACTCAAAGACGCCTGGACCGATTTCAAAAAATCTTCTTTTGTTTTGAAGGGTATACTTCCTAGTTGGTCCCATAGTCATCAGGTCAGGATCTGATGATGGGATCCTAGAGAAATCGAGGGAACTCCTCAAATATTATAGGCATTTATATAGTGATTTTGGTATTTTCACCAACAATCTAATCATTTGCACTCAGAAAGTATAATTTGGTGAAGTGGAACTGATGAAGAAGACCACAGATGGCCACTGAAACTCCTTAATGCTAAGTATGTCACGGGTATAAAATATCTCGAATAGTTAACCGACTATGAATAAGCAAATACTTATAAATGAATGGTACTGATGAAAATGGTACCATTGAACTGTTCTGATGATGAAGCCGGAAGGTAGGCACTGGAACTCTGAAATAAAACAATGTATCCTAGTCGTGCTTGGGCTTATTGGAATCGTCATGAGATGTACTTTGGCCATAAATGATTATCATGTTAATTGGAGATACCTACCAAAACTAAAAAGAGAAAAATAAAAAAACTTTTTAACAAAAAATCAAACCGACTTCCTGAACAAAAAACTATAAACCAAAAAATAACTTTCTTTTCCGAAGTCGGTGTCGAAAAACTGAAAAAAAATGGGTACAAAGACACCGACTTCGGAAAAGAAAGTTATTTTTTGGTTTATAGTTTTTTGTTCAGGAAGTCGGTTTGATTTTTTGTTAAAAAGTTTTTTTATTAGTAGAAGTTTTCTGTAGAATCACACCGGAAGTAAGGTACGAGTATTACAGGCAGGATATCACATTGAACATTTATCATTTAAACACTTATTTTACATGTGAACATTTAACTACAGAAACTTTTAAACTGTAAATATAAATAGGTATTATAAATTTTATAATCTTTTTGTTAAAGACATATTTTACACACTGTATGCCAATTATGTTCGTTATATGAAATACTTTTAACTTTTTCTCTCTCAAGTTAGACAATCATAGTTTTTCTAATACAAAATAACGATTAGTTTCTTAAGATTATTGCAATAAAATTATAACTTAAAGTTAGTTAAATAAAACTAAGATTTAAAGTATTTTTTGCGCTCATTTCGTTCTTAATTTGTGCATATAAATATTTAAGTATAATTAATTATTGAAAAAGCATTATGATACCAATTCTGTTTTTGTCGAAAAATATTTCATTGCATGAAATTTCGAGATTTTATGAAAACAATTCCCAGTGGTGTATAAAATTACATTGTAGTAGTTAAGTATAAAATATTTAGTATATAAATGATTTATATTTATTACAATAGGTAGATAGTATAAAAGTTACATATTATATAAGTGTTGCAAGTAAAAAAACATTTTTCATATTTTTTTTTACACAATTCCTAAATACAAAGACGCGTCAGACTCCCTAAAATCAATAATTAATTAAAATAATTTTACAAACAGGTCCTGTCCTTACAGGCTTATTCAATAAATGTTTGGACAGCGGCACGTTTCCTGACTTAATGAAGCACAGTTAAGTAGTACCAATTTTCAAATCAGGCTGAAAGAATGATCCCTGTAATTATAGACCTATATCCGTGCTTCCAGCATTGAGTAAAATCTATGAAAAAATCATGCTGGACCAGATGTTGTCTCACTTCAATTCTAATGGGATCCTGCATCGTCAGCAGTTTGGTTTCACGAAAGGTAGGTCGACAACGGACGCGGGAGTAAAACTCATCAGCCACATCTTGGAATATTAGGAGAAGTCCCAGGATGCCATTGGCGTTTTCTGTGATCTCTCAAAAGCGTTCGACTGCGTCGACCACAACACACTGATCTGTAAATTACACCACTACGGCATTCGAGGACAAGCTGCTGATCTCGTGCTTTCCTATTTATCAAACAGACAGCAAAAAAAAATGTTAATGGGGCGACGTCCTCCGGGTCTCTAGTCAAGATAGGCGTGCCCAAAGGTTCAATTCTCGGCCCTTTCCTCTTTCTTGTTTACATTAATGATCTCCTTTTTATGATGGCCAAATTATCGGATATAATTCTATTTGTTGATGATACTTCGCTAATTTTTAAAATAGATAGAAAAGATATGGATGTCTTATATGTCAACGAAAGTCTAATTATTCTCTCAAAATGGTTCGCAGCTAACAATCTCTTACTGAATGCGAAAAAAACAAAATGTCTTAAGAGCGCGGCGAACCTAGCTCGCAAATGCAATTCGAGTCGCGTGAAAAATTCGTCCGGAGTATTGCTATCTCAGTTTGCACGCACACGCGGCGCTGTGTGTGTGCGAGTAGATACTCGATAGGCATACATACGGCTGCGCACAGCGCCGCGATACATAGCTACCTAAGCATTGTAACGTCTCGGAAGCATTTAGAATGTTATTATTTAGGTATGTTCATTATTTGCTTTTTTTAGTTGACTACTTTGTGGAATCGTTGGTAAATTTACAGACTAGTAATGCGTTTTTACGAAATTTCTTTACAATATCCTCAAGTTTAGGATAGCTAGCTACATATCGCTTGGCTTTGTACGTCATGCGTACCTTGCCAAAATGGGTACTTTTGTAAAGCGATGTTGTAAGTTTATAATATTGGTGTTTCTAACCGACTTCAAAAAAAGGAGGAGGTTCTAAATTCGACGGAATCTTTTTTTTATTTATTTTTTTATATGTTCCCCGATTACTCAAAGACGCCTGGACCGATTTCATAAATTCTTCCTTTGTTTGAAAGGGTATACTTCCTAGTTGGTCCCATAATCATCAAGTCAGGATCTGATGATGGAATCCTAGAGAAATCGTGGGAACTCCTCAAATATTATAGGCAAACATATAGCGATTTTGGTATTTTCATCAACAATGCAATCATTTGCACTCAGAAAGTATCATTTGGTGAAGAGGAACTGATGAAGAAGACCACAGATGGCCACTGTAACTCCTAAATGCTAAATATGTCACGGGAATAAGATATCTCGAATAGTTAACCAACTATAATGAAGCAAATACTTATAAATAAATGGTACTGATGAAAATGGCACCATCGAACTGATCAGATGATGAAGCCGGAAGGTCGGCACTGGAATTCTAATATAAAACAATGTATCCTAGTCGTGTTTGAGCTTATTGGAATCGCCATGAGATGTACTTTGGCTATAAATGATAATCATGTTAATTGGAGGTACCTACCAAAACTAAAAAGAGAAAAATAAAAACGTTTTAACAACAAATCAAACTGACTTCCAGAACAAAAAACTACAAAGCAAAAAATAAATTTCTTTGCCGAAGTCGGTGTCGAAAAACGGGAAACAATGGGTAGGTACAAAAAACACCGACACCGAAAAGACGCGGCGGCGCCGGCGTTATTTTGTCTTATTTATGTAGGTATTCCTTTTAATAAACCTCAAATATGTATTGTTATTATAAATAATGCATGCAAGTAAAATAATACAAGCTTTACTTAGGCAAAGTAATATTAAAAGACAAATATTCCAATAATGTACCTACCTATGCCTATTTACGCATAAGTAGGTAGGTACAGATAAATAACAGCGCTCTGAGCTAAGAATATTATAAATAAAAATAAGTACCTAGTTATTTTGAATAAACATTTTTTTTGTTATGTTCTTACTTTATATATTATCATTCATCTATTTAAAAATGTAAATCGAAATGTGATAAAATCGTGTAGGGTGACCATAAATAATCGACTGAACGAAATACAATAATGGTAATCAGAAAACAAAGTGTCAAAGATCCACACAAAACACGCTGATTTATAAGATTTGGCTTGTAGGTATTATAATATGTATAAATAGGTAATCTGCAGTAGATACCATGCATAAGATGATAATCGACCTAATCGGTCGATTACTCACCTCATAGGACGCTTATTATCTTTATTTGTTCCGTGTTTCCGCCTGTAAACTGATGGCCAAAGGCGTTTTTTACTTGATCGTTGTGGCTCTGTAAATATCTTTGCAGTTTATTATGAAGTCGATTAGCAAGCCAGTTATTAAAGTTTATTGGAGCTGCCTCCCCAGTGTAATAAGGGTCACCGAAGTCCAGATAAAAAGCCTATAATAATTTAAAAAGCTAGAAAAAAAAACTAGAATGTCCTTGGATTTTTAATTTTGGTTTTAGGAATTTTACAAAAAGACGCGCTTGTGCAGGCAATTCCGATCGTATGGTCACCCTACCCTGAGTGAGCCGAACTAACGTCACAGTAGGTAAGTAAAGATGCAGTGTAGGTAAGTCTTAGCGGTGTCCTTGAGATAATTACTTACGCCCGCATTGTCTCATTCATGAGTTCATGACATGAATAAACAAACGAAAAAAGCAAAGCTTCGCAAGTTGGTAGATAGGTAGGTAAATAACAATTTATACAAAATACTAGCTGACCCGAATAACTTTTTTTTTGCTATAAAAACACCAAACATTTATCTACCCTACCTACCCTACCCTAACTACCCTACCCTACCTACCCTACCCTACCTAACCTACCCTACCCTACCTACCCTAACTAAAAATAGATAGTAGCCGATTCTCAGACCTACTGAATATGCATATAAAATTTCATAAAAATCGGTCAAGCCGTTTCGGAGGAGTATGGTAACTAACATTGTGACACGAGAATTTTATATAAAAGATATACTAATGTACCTATTAATGTAACTTATTTTATTATGTCATTGGGAAATAGGTATTTATTGTGAGAAACATACCAACGTTCGGAGTCCATGTTGGCAACCAAACCAAATAGTAAATAATAACAAACTCCGTAAACAACGCAGTCCGTAATAAAGTACTCTTTTATATATATTAGGTACTCAATACCAAAGTTCAAATCACAAGGCAAATCTAAATCAAATTACATAGAATAAATCAATAGTGTCAGAAATATTACAATAAGTACAATTTAGAAAATAAATAAATACGCACTTACAGCACAGTAAGTAAAGTAATCGTCTACAACAAGCAAAACACAAATAATACAACAAACAGTGAAACATCCCCGAAGCACACCCGAAGTGCCCCGAACCAAACCCGTACGAGCGATGCACAACCGTGAGCAGTACGACCACGCACACATTGACATTTTTGCTTGACGCGACAGCAATACTCGCTATTGAAAAAGTATGATTAATTTGATGTGTTCCGTAATACCAAAAATGATGAATGAAAACTTAATGATTTTTATATTTTTTTCGATTATTTGTAACTTGATAATATGAGCTATGTTCCTACGACGACAATATTGTAGATATTGTTTTTTATAATACATAAAAATCAATAAGAAAACATGCCATTTACGCTGTAAAAATGTACGAAATGTAATTCGCTAAAACTTTATTTTAGGTAAGTTTTTTGAAAAAATAAAAACGTAGGAACCTATATAAATACTGTCTAAATCCGAATATCAGCATAATATGGTGGAAATATGCTCAACTTACAAATAATTTAGGTATTACGTTTGTATGGACAATTCATGCTTCGCCGTGCCCTTAAGTTCTCTTTACCAAATGTACCAAAACGTGACTTAAACTTAAATCTTGACGGCAAAAATCTTGAAGTTATAATGGAAACTGTATTCTTAGGGATTACTATCGATTCAAAATTGCAGTGGGGCGCGCACATTAGAACTCTTTCGGGTAGGTTAAGTTCAGCTGCATATGCAGTAAGGAAAATTAGGTTAGTATACTATGCTTCATCATCATCATCATCATCAGCCCATTAATGTTCCCACTGCTGGGACACAGGCCTCCTCTCTGCTGTATACTATGCTTATTTCCACAGTATTATGTCTTATGGCATTCTGCTGTGGGGATCAGCAGCAGATGTTGACTCAATTTTCTTATTACAAAAGAGGGCAATCCGCGCGATCTATAAAATGGGTCCTCGCGAGTCCCTCAGAGATAAATTTAAAGAGATCGATATACTGACTCTACCTTCACTTTATATTTTGGAATGTATTTTGTATGTCCGCAAAAATCTAGGGCTTTTCAAAACTAGAAGAGACTTCCATAATTTAAATACACGCAGTAAGCACGAAATTGTAATACCCAAATTCAGATTAACTAAAACTAGCAAGTCTTTTCTTATAAACAGTATACGCTTTTATAACAAGTTGCCAAAGTCAGTTATAGAACTGACCGATGGAAAGTTCAAAAATCACATCAAACGTGTCCTTATTAAAAAAGCATATTATAAAATCAAGGACTACGTTGAAGATAAAAAATTTGGCTTTGGCTCCTTCTGCGCATGCGGTTTCCCTGGTAACTCATAAACGGCACAAATATGTGGATGTCTCTAACTATTCTCAATCTCAGTTTTTCTATTTTTTTTTGTTTTTCTTCTTTTAATTGGACTTTTTACAATAGTTCGCAATCATCTTTATAGCCCTTTGCTAAGAATAGTTACAGCACTGATAACAACATTTGTGCCACATGTTAAATTTAGTCTTGTTATATATATTATTATTTTTTTACCTTTGTCGAATCGTCGTTGAATATATTCTTTTACCGATTATTTTGTGAATGTGTGAACATTGTAGGCCTTCTAGATGTTAGTTAACATTTGTTAACTTTTTTATATATTATAAAATCTTTTGTTTAGTTTCTTACGACTTATTATCGGGCCTACGTTGTCCCCCCATAGTACTAATGCTGTAACATGGAAATATTGTAAATTTTTTTAGAAGAGTAACCATGGAGTTTCTTGCCGGTTCTTCTCCATAGGAAACGACCAACCCGAACCGTGCACCTTTTGTCGACGTTTTATAAGTGCCCATGTAGAACAACGTGAAAAAAAAATGATTTTGATTTTGAACATCAAAAAGATTAACTGCATCTTTTATTTTGTGTAGGTACCGCAGAGCTTGCTAACCTTTTTTGTATAAATCAATATAAACACTTGGATATTAATTAAGAAGGACACCTGCTTTACAGTATTTACTTATCTACCTACTCGCAATAAAAAGTACCGGTCTATTCTGTAACATTCTCACCGTGAAAATTTACGTGAAAGTAGCTTGAAGTGAAGTAAACTGTCAATCCGATTGACAACTCACTTCACCTAAACTTTCACACGGTGCGAGCGTTACAGAATAGACCGGCTGGTAGTCATCTTATTTTTTTTGAAGAGTCAATGCGCTTTATTGCAATTCAAAAGAGTCTCATTTAAAAGTTTTACAGCTTGTTTCCATATATTTTAACTTTATAATATAAAATACACCTTATGAACTATAAGCGTAATCACACCGATTACATAACACCGTGTTACACCGTTTTAGGAATACTAAATAGAAAGACTAAGGTTTATAGGGACAGGTCACGGACGCAGCCAGGGTTTTGGTGGTCGAAAAACACCCTCAAATCCAAGAGAGTTGGTGTACATGAGGTTGTACATTTGCAGTAAATTGGAGTCAAAAAATTATTTTAAAAAACATATCATCACATTCGCATACTAGTTTTCACTCAGTTTTAAGATATGTTGACTATTTTCTCGAAATAATAAAACAAATATTAACATTTAACTGCTATGATATTGGATTTATAACACTTATTCATTGACACTACGATATTATTATAATGTAAATCTACAAAGATCGAGTGTTTTTTATTTATTTACCTTTACTTATTTTTTATTACGGTTTACCCTTGCAAAGGAAAGAAGGCCAGAAATCCTTAACGCTCATCTAAAAAAAACTTTGGGCATCATAATTATTTTATCCTTCCTAAAGGAATTTCGCTCCTATAAAATGCTGTTACATGCTTTACACAACTTAATTTGTTTTTTTTGGGGCCAAATATTGTCATTGCTCGAGGCATGCTCAAACCCCGTCTTAACAAGTTGTCAAAACTGAGCAAAGAAAACATGAAAACTCGACGATCAAAAAATCCAATTAAATTGTATAAAGGGGAAAGAAAAATCAATAAACCTTTAATCTTTGTAATACATACCCAACCCTTTTAACTCGATATCAAATAACTAAAGTTTAAGAGAAGGTCCGTATTATGAGTTCAAGTTTTCATTACAAGTGAGCTCAGAAAATAGAACTAGCCAGAGGACTCGACTGATTTAATAGTATCGCTTGACAATTATTATTTTCTTTTTTCAAGTAGCAGTCGGATTTGTCATATTTTTTTTCTGCTTGTGCCAGAAAAGAGGCATTTCTCAAAATTCAAGTTAGCGGGTAGGTGGTAAGAGAGGCAGGTGTCCCATGTGTTTTTCGACAGAATACGTAGCATGCAATCATGATGAACTGCTCGAACGGGCCTTCTGTTTTATTTTATATTCTGTGTTCTGCAAACATTTTACCTTGCCGACTTCGGTGAATTGAGCTGTCATTTCACCGGAATTGACAGCTCACTTCAAGTTAGTTTTCACGATGAGTTGTTTGCAGAATAATACTACAAGCTTGTTCTGTATTCTGAGTTCATGTTTGACAAGTGAGATGTGATCGGGTTAACGCTTATTGAACGGCGTACTGTGGTACGGGCGATAGTGGCGGCGGTCTGCGTGCAATTGCATAGGGCGTCGAACATTCGCAGGACGAAGCCGCGCGCCCGACCTAATCGCCTCTTCATATTATCTGAAACAATAGTAGGGGACATTTTAGTGGATGTATGAGCACACAATTTGATGAAGTTCTTGTCATATTGTAACCGGCGTGACAATGTTTTTGTCGAGCCACAGCACTCAAATGTAAATAGGTCGCATCGCGTTTCAGAAAATGTTTCGACTTTTACAAGTTGACTTATAATTCATTGGGACTCTTTCAGGGGTGAACGCACTTATATAGGATGAGATTTTTAAGCGGACGTGGATGGCCAAATCCGAAACTATGAAAAATAGCGAAAAACACTCAAACGAGTCACGAAGCCGATTTTGATGAAAACTAAAAGTGCATCATTAGATTTTTGAAAAGTCTAAATTCCTAGCCAGGAATAGAAACAACTGATTTTGAAAAGAAACGCATGCTGTATTACTTAAAACTTTCGATAGTGCCGCTAATAAGGATCAAATTCTGGAAAGTAATGACAAACGGCAAATGAAAGGAATTTATTCTATTAATTTTTTTTTTAACAAAATACTTATTTTTATTCATTAAGTACCTCCCTATTACATTTCATCACTTAATTACCTTAAGTGATGAAATGATGGCTATTGTTTACAACAAATAACCAGATTCTAAAACTTAAGCATTGTGCATTGACTTCATTCAGCATTAAAATAATTTTGATTACCCTTACATTTTCCAAATAAGTTCCGTATGGTGCCGGACGTAAAGAATTTCACCATCCCATGTCTTCCCGTGGGTGTCGTAAGAGGCGACTAAGGGACATAACAGAGAATGGGCAGCAGCGTTCTCTGTGCTTCTATAACAACCATACTGCGATCACCAACCCGTCTGCCAAGCGTGGCGATTATGGCAAAACCCCCCCAATGAATAGCACAAATAAAAAATGGCCCCTGGTACCCGGCAGCTTGCCTACCCTCGACTACGGTAGCGGTCGAGGCTACGGCATGGCAAGGGGTGCTAAGAATCTCCGGACGAGATCCGGCTACCCCAACAATCACCGACGACTGGACCTGGCAACGTACAACACGCGCACACTTCGGACCGACGAGAAGATCACCGAACTCGAGGAGGAATTGAGCAGGTTGCGATGGAGTATTATAGGGTTATCTGAAGTCCGAAGAGAGGGGGAGGACTCGATAATCCTCAAATCCGGTAACCTGCTCTATTTCCGAGAAGGTGACCGGCAGTCCCAGGGTGGTGTCGGGTTTATCGTCCACAAGTCCCTTGTGAACAACGTGGTGAAGATCGAGAGTGTGTCGACCAGGGTGGCGTACCTTATACTCAGAATATCCTCAAGATATTCGCTGAAGGTCATACAGGTCTACGCCCCAACCTCGGCACACCCCGACGATGAGGTAGAGACCATGTATGAGGATATCTCCAGAGCCATGCATGGTTTCAAAACTCACTTCACCGTTGTCATGGGGGACTTCAACGCGAAACTGGGCAAACGAGACGAGGATGAGCTGCGAGTGGGGCAATTTGGAGTTGGACAACGGAGCCACCGGGGTCACCTACTGGCCAGTTTTATGGAGAAGGAGGGCCTCTATATGATGAACTCCTTCTTCAAAAAGCGTGGACACAGGAAGTGGACCTGGCAGAGCCCCGATGGTGCAACAAAAAATGAGATCGACTTCATCATGTCAACCAAGAAGCAAATGTTCAATGATGTCTCTGTGATCAATTCGGTAAAAACCGGGAGCGATCACCGCATGGTAAGAGGCACATTGAACATTAATATTAAGCTTGAAAGGTCTCGACTGATGAAGTCCACGCTCCGGCCAGCACAGATCCAAGTCCAAAACCCCGAGAGCTTTCAGCTCGAACTCCAGAATCGTTTCGAGTGCCTAGGGAGCTCCGTGGATGAATATAGCAACGGGTTCGTGGAAGCTGTCCATACGGTCGGGTCTAAGTTTTTCAAGACCCGTCGTACAGATAGAAACAAAAAGCTCTCTGATCACACCCTCAAGCTTATGAAGGAGAGGCGTGAGATGATCCTGCAGTCTTCAGATGAGGCGTGCAAATACCGGCAGCTCAATAGACAGATCTCTAAATCCTTGAAAAGAGACCTCCGCCGCTTCAATACCGAGCGTATTAAAGACGCTATCGAGCGAAATAAAGGCTCCAAGGTGTTCTCAAGGGATCTGGCTATCGGGCAGAGCCAACTCACGAAACTGAAGACCGACGATGGCAGGATCGTATCCGCCAAACCGGAGCTTCTCAGGGAGATCGAGACATTCTATGGACAGTTGTACACTTCGATCAGCAAGCCCGTTGCGAGTCTAGCAAACGACCCAAGAGCTAGATTGACCCGACACTATACCGAAGATATCCCGGACGTCAGCCTGTACGAGATTAGGATGGCTCTGAAACAGCTCAAAAACAACAAGGCGCCGGGTGATGACGGAATTACGGCCGAACTCCTGAAGGCGGGTGGAAAACCGGTCCTTAGGGCCCTTCAGAAGCTGTTTGATTCCGTCATACTCGAGGGCAAAACGCCACAGGCATGGTGCAGGGGTGTGGTGGTACTCTTCTTCAAGAAGGGCGACAATGCCCGGTTGAAGAACTATAGGCCCATCTCACTTCTTAGCCATGTCTACAAGTTGTTTTCAAGAGTCATCACGAATCGTCTCGCGCGCAGGTTTGACGATTTCCAGCCCCCCGAACAAGCCGGATTCCGAAAAGGCTTTAGCACCGTAGACCACATACATACGCTGCGGCAGGTTATACAGAAGACCGAAGAGTATAACCTGCCTCTCTGTTTAGCGTTTGTGGACTACGAGAAAGCCTTCGATTCGATAGAGACTTGGGCTGTACTGCAGTCACTCCAACGGTGCCAGATCGACTACCGGTACATTGAGGTGTTGAAGTGTTTGTACAAAAACGCCACCATGTCAGTCCGTCTTCAGGATCAGACCTCGAAACCAATCCTTCTCCAGCGCGGCGTGAGACAGGGAGACGTCATTTCTCCGAAACTGTTCACTGCTGCGCTGGAGGATGTCTTCAAGGTTCTGGACTGGAGGGGGCTGGGCATCAACGTTAATGGCGAGTACATTACTCACCTTCGGTTTGCCGACGACATAGTGGTCATGGCTGAGACCATGGAGAGCCTCAGTAAAATGCTCGATGACCTCAGTAGAGCTTCCGAAAGAGTGGGTCTTAAAATGAACATGGACAAAACCAAGATCATGGTGAATGCCCATGTAACACCCACTCCTATCAAAGTCGGAGACTCTACTCTCGAAGTTGTAGACGATTATGTCTACCTGGGACAAACGGTCCAGTTGGGTAGGTCCAATTTTGAGAAAGAGGTCAACCGTCGAATCCGACTCGGCTGGGCGGCGTTCGGGAAGTTGCGTGGTATCTTCTCGCCCAATTTACCGCAGTGTCTCAAGACAAAAGTCTATGACCAGTGTGTGTTGCCAGTGATCACCTATGGGACCGAGACGTGGTCGCTCACAATGGGCCTTATCAGAAAGCTCAAAGTCACCCAAAGGGCAATGGAGAGGGCTATGCTCGGAATTTCCTTGCGTGATCACGTCAGGAATGATGATATCCGCAGGAGAACCAAAGTTACCGACATAGCCCGAAGAATTGCCAAACTTAAGTGGCAGTGGGCAGGGCACATTGCTCGCAGAACGGATGGCCGATGGGGCCGAAAGGTTCTGGAATGGCGACCGCGAACCGGAAGACGATACGTTGGAAGGCCTCCCACTAGGTGGACTGATGACCTGGTTAAGGTTGCGGGAAGGCGCTGGATGCGAGACGCACGGGATCGGTCAATGTGGCGACGCCTGGGGGAGGCCTATGTCCAGCAGTGGACGTCTTTCGGCTGAAATGATGATGAATGATGACTCTTACAATATTCGCTACATTTTTTCATGTCTTCAATTGCCATTTTCATTGGCAAAAAGCCATTTTGATAAAAATGAGGTTTAACTTTGTCGTATGACATTACTGCCCAGAATTTGATCCGTATTAGTGACACTATCGAATGGTGTAATAATTAAGCATGCGTTTTTTTTTCCAAAATTTACGTTTTTGATTCCTGGCTTGTATTGATTTTTCAAAAATATAATGATGCAGTTTTAGTTTTCATCAAAATCGGCCTCGTGACTCCTTTTTTCATATATCAATGTTAATTCCAGTGTAAAAGTTGTTAGTTGTTGTTTTTTCCCCTGAAAACATCAATGAATTAAAACTCAACCTGTAGAATCGCTTCTTTTACTTATACATAACACACAGACACAGTGACAGTCTCATTGTAAATGTGACATATTTTCGGGCGTGTATTGAACTTCACTTGAAATTCATGTGAAATATGTTGTAGAAATCTTCGTGACATTATTTACCCAAGTGGCATACCGCCGTTAAATTAAATTGCATCGATGTGTTTTCCCTGTTTTAATGGCTTGTTGGCACGATTGCCTTCTAACCTTTACGTTCCATTTCCCATTACTATTACACTACAGTTGGATAAACTGGATCAGATTATGTAATATTAATACACATAAGGTGCAGATACCCCTGAGTAGCTGATTTTAAAATGAGAATCACGTCTAAACAGCCAGTCGTAATTTTTTGGAAAAAATATATGTTACGTTAGACCATTTTTTGAATAATTTGATCTAAGAAAATTTTGAGTTTTATAACATAGTGTCGTCTAACTTACCACAGTATCTCAAGACGAAAGTCTATGAGCAGTGTGTTTTGCCAGTGATGACTTATGGCTCTGAGACGTGGTCGCTTACAATGGGCCTCATCAGAAAGCTTACAGTTACCCAAAGGGCAATGGAGAGGGCTATGCTCGGAGTTTCCTTGCGTGATCAAATTAGATATGTAGAGATCCGCAAGAGAACCAGGGTTACCGACATAGCCCGAAGAATTGCTAAACTTAAGTGGCAGTGGGCAGGGCACATTGCTCGCAGAACGGATGGCCGATGGGGCAGAAAGGTTCTGGAGTGGCGACCGCGAACCGGAAGACGTTGCGTTGGAAGGCTTCCCACCAGGTGGACTGACGACCTGGTGAAAGTTGCAGGGATACGCTGGCCTATGTCCAGCAGTGGACGTCTTTCGGCTGATTTGATGATGATGATGAACATAGTGTAATAATCGAATAAATCTAACTGACGGACAAAAACATTTTTTGCAGTAAACTACCCTATTACTAACAACTCTTGAACGCGGTTACGATGTGTTGATCAGTCAGTTTCATAGAGGAAATTCGCCCTTTGATATATCACTTGCTACTTTAAATTGTAGTTATTATGCTATGCTAGCTCGCTTGTCATCCAACTAGAAATTTTAACTTGAAAATCGACCACCATTCACACGTGTTAGCAAACTACAGGAAAAGACCTTTATAAGTAAATGAACTGAAACTCCTCTAACACACTGCAGTTATGCAACCATTGTTCCCATCAATACATGGAGCTGCAACCATTATCTGAGCTGTAATCAAACAAGCATTGTTTGCTGTAGTACGACACGGCTGAAATATGAGCGCATGACATGTGACGTCATCAGGGCATGACACGCGAGACAGTACTTTGCGCGCTGTGAAGAGCGGTTCTGACGCTTAAACTTTTGAGTTTCAAAATTGTTACTAACACTTTTGAATGACAGACTCATCAGTAGAAGTCTTCACTTAAGTACAACTAGTTCTCGCTTCGATGAAAACTTATAAGAAGTGAAGTTTATTTTGGGTTATATTATTAATTTCAGCAAACCAATAACTTTTCCCTACTGAACATAAACTTCTATGAATAACCGTTTCACGGTTATTCTGTAGAAACTTCCAAATATTTTCCTCAGAAACCGTATTTCCCAGTTTCCTCAGAAAAACTTCGTTAGACTATCCTGACTGTTCAACATTCTTGGAGACTCCTAGGGGGAATCTAAAAGAAGATTTATTTTATATGTATGTAAGTGTGAGCTCCTTCATTGTTTTCTTTTCTATACAGATTTCTAGTGCACAAACATCCGAGCGTTAATAAAACAAGGATTGTGGGTCGTTTGAAATACGATCCCTGACATATGACGTCACAAGATTGTAACACGTTAAATATTGCATTAGCGCTAACTCAGTTGTGGTGAAGTTATGAGATTTCTTGATAGTAAATTAAAAAGAAATTTCTTTCTTTGTAGCAGTTTTTTTGGAGCAATAAAAAAAAGACTTAAAAATGAATTAAATTAATGAATTAAATGTAAAAGAAAACAATAAGTTTTCTTTTACATTTAATTTTTTAAAGGTTGTCTTATATTTATAATAAAAAAAAAAATACTCTTCGACGGTGTATAAAAACCGGCCAAGTGCGAGTCGGACTCACGCAAGAAGGGTTCCGTATTTGCATACCTGGGCTCCATGATCAGTGATCAGGGAGGCTGCGACGGGGAGATTAGAAGGCGTACGCAGATGGCCAAGGCTGCTATGAGCAAGATGTCGAGGATATGGCAGAACATAAATGTCTCCAATATTACAAAGTAGAGACTAGTGAGAACTCTGGTATTCTCGATATTTCTTTACGGCTCGGAATCTTGGGCAATTCGCACGATGGATCGGAAAAAGATAGAGGCTTTTGAAATGTGGTGCTGGAGAAGAATGTTGCGTATACAAGCCAAGCGCACGAATAAGTCCATTCTCGACAAGTTGAACATCAAAACCAGACTCTCCACGTCCTCCTCACTTAGTTAGTTAATTAGAACCTAACACTTAGAGTTACTTTGGTCACATCACCCGGAGACAGCCAGACAACCTAGAAAACTGGTTGTATCGGGAAATGTGGATGGAAAAAGGACCTTGACATACTCGCTGGTCTGACCAGATCAGGGCCATTACGGGACTCACAGTGACCACTGCTGAGAAGAGCCGAAGACAGGGTGGCTTGGAAGCAGCTCGTCGTTGACTCCGTCAAAGCTTTTCAAGACGGGCACGACCTTCAGAAATGAAGACAACGAATAAGAAGAGACTAAAAGGCTCCTTTCTTTTGTTTTTGTTTCTCTCGTTTTTCTTTTCATTATTTCAAAGAAGAAGAGAGTTATGTTAAATCCAATTTTTACAATGTAGGAGACTGTTCAAAAAAGGTGTAGGAAAACATCGTGAGGAAACCTGGACGTATAGTTAATGTAAGTCTGGAATAGCCAAGTCAGAGGCCTGTGGGGTTCCCAGAGGCGGCTTAATTAACTCTGACAACAGAGGTGGCCACATCCTCACACGAAAAGAAGAAGAATTGAAATCTGTCGGGGGCTTTTAAATTTACTTGTGTTGGTATACATTTGATGGATGATTTTGCTTTTATCATAGCTATCTACGCCGTCTATTTTCTTTTCTTTCAATTGCTGTATTTGGAAGCCTAAAATAGGTTCTATTAGTAGATAATTTCTGATAAGAAAATTTGTCGTAAAATCGAATAGGTATAATACTCACAACGGATCTTTGTGTCTCTGAATTGGCTGCAAGAGCCTGCGCAGTAGCTATTTTTGTGTCAATATTGAAAGTGAATTTATCATTGTATAACTGTCTCTTTCACTCGCTTACGTTTGTCGCATCATCCTATCTCATATACTCTATGCAGTTAAACTGTTTTTTTCATCACACTTGCACGTAAAAAATATCTAAATATACAGGTTAACTAGGCCGTTATGCCCCATATAAAACCCTCGGGCTTTCTTTTTGTCATGAAACCCTAGGGCGGTAAGTAATAGTTTTTTTAATTTATGGCACAGCACACAGGTCATGCAAGTTCAAGCAAGGAGTTTACACGCAATTGAAAAATTGTCTTAAAATGTTATCTAAACAGGAATTTCTTTGCAATCTCGCTACATGTTACTTAAATACTCAACTAATGTTCTTATTAATCGATTTTAATAGTTATAGTATGAAAACGTCGAAATTATTTAATTCTTTTTACACTCCGTCATGGCTGTATACCTACGTAAGTATTTGCCCTTAAAGTTTCTGAACGAAACACTGTATAATCTGTGGTGTGGGCAAAAATTCGCCAACCGCTTAAAAAAAAATCACGTATTTCGTAATAACAGCTGTGCTGACTTGTGTATTAAAGCTATAATTCATAATTATTACTCGCAAATGTGATGAAAAACATTGTATGCATTACGGGCGGTAGGAGAATTACGAACCTCGACTCAGAAAGCCCTCAGTCTTCGACTTCGGGCTTCTACTAGAGTCTCGTTCGTAATTCCTTACTTACCGCCCTTAATACACAATGTACTATTGCGTATTAATTGACAGAACCAACTTCAGAGACACAAATATCCACTGTGATTATTATACTCGTAATAACAATTGTGAAGAAGTTTATCAAACCTACTTAGAAATCACTTACTGCCAGACTATTCTATAAACTTCGCAAAGTGAAAACGAAGGTGAAGTGATATGGCATTCCACCGAAGGGAGCTATTGACAGCTTACTTCACCTAAAATATCACGGTGGTATATTTACAGAATAACAATATAATACGTAACTACTGATGAGTGACACATTGTTAAGATGTTAATAACACCAACGAGTAATTGTCCCATTGCAGAACAAAGACATTTTCTCACAGAGATGGAACGACAATTGATCATCACGCTTGCTCAGTTATTACGGTTTGGTGATTTTCATTTGTTAAATTACGAAGACAGTTTCTTTTATTTCGTTCTTTATTTGAAAAGTGACTTTGTTGAGAGTATTCTTATCTATGTTTGATGAAAATCGGTTCGGTCGTTGCAAAGTTACGTAAATTTTACTCTTTGAATCGGGATTTTTCGCAAAATATCGTGTCATAATTACGTTTCGATAGATTGGCGATCGAAGAGTGTCTTCTACTAGTTACTATAATTATGTAGTTTAAGAAGCTTAAGAAGTAGAAAATTCAATTATAAAATTGGTAAATCCCCGACACAAAATCTTTATAATTTAAAAACAAAGCCTCGTACTCACGTCGGAGAACCGTTCAATAAATAAAATGAAAACTAAAATAGCAACACATAATACGCACTTAATATTAGTATAATAATTATTTGTATGATGAACTTTAGCGACCCCCGATATTTTTGTGGTAATTCTATGATCTTATTGATTGTATCCTTACCTACTCTGTCGAATTAATACAGTTCGGTCTATTCAGCGTTTCACTATTGAACTCGGCAAATGTTAATAAAACCTATAATCTGTACTGACTTTCTTCAATACCATTTGCATGGCAATAGCGGTCATTGAACCCAGATTTTTAGCATGATTCATTACAAAAACTGTAAAAAGCCGTCCTGAATTTATTAACAAAAGATAAACGAAAATGACCATTATTGCTATGCAGAAACGAAACAATTATACAATGCAAATTTTTGCATTCTGCTGAATTGCGAGGTCTCTTATTAGTGTCTAACTGATAAATAAGTATTTGTCTCTAACTGCCTAAACTTGACCAGCAACTCTTTATCTTAAGTTATGTACATATCTGTACACAGTGTTTTCGTAGTGACTTACTGACACGCTTCTTATATTTTCAGTTTAAACAATGTCAATATTTACACTTATTTTAATAATAGATTCTAGCCCACATAATTTGTGTAGTCATATTGACATATCAAATAGTCACTTTGTCTTGTCTTTGAACTTAAGAAAACTTTTAAGGTCTTATATTTCAGACGACATACATCACATCCTATAAAATGTAAAAGGCCCCAAAAATAAAAATAAAACGCCAACAGTTATTTAGGAATTCATTTTTCTACGAATCAATCTATCAGATTTTTCCTCAAACCTAAAGTTTAACAGACTGTGAAATAGCCCGACATACGGTACCTTTCGTTCTCGTGAAAAGAAAAGCCAAAAGAAAACTAGTTTAGCATAAAATATGGGCCACATCGTCCTTATGCCTTATGCGCCGACTCACCGAGCAAAATTCTCCCATGAGAAAGACCTCGCCGTTTCTTAACATACATATATAGCTTGTCACATATTCATGCAGTACATACTTAACATTGCAAATGCAAAAGTAACTGTGTCTCTCTGTTGTTTCGTGTTCACACTGAACCCGTTTTGATAAAATTTGACAAAGATTCATTAGACCTTGGAGAAGGATATAGGATATTTTTCATCCCGAGAATTTACATACAGCCTGATACATATTCAGTACATACATAAAATTGTAAATGCAAAAGTAACTTCGTCTGTCTGTTGTTTCGTGTTCAAACTGAACCAATTTTGACAAAAATTTGACAAAGATTCATTAGACCTCGGAGAAGGATATAGGATATTTTTTATCCCGAGAATTTACATACAGCCTGTCACATATTCATGCAGTACATACTTAACATTGGAAATGCAAAAGTAATATTTTGTCTCTGTTGTTTCGTGGTCACACTGAACCAGTTTTGGTAAATTTTGACAAATATTAATTAGACTTTGGGGAAGATTAAAGGATACTTTTTGTACCGAGAATATACAAACAGCCTGTTACATATTCAGTACATACATAAAATTGCAAATGCAAAAGTAACTTCGTCTGTCTGTTGTTTCGTGGTCACACTGAACCAATTTTGATAAAATTTGATAAACATTCATTAGACCTTGGAGAAAGATATATGATACTTTTCATCCCGAGAATATACATACAGCCTGTCACATATTCATGCAGTACATACTTAACATTGCAAATGCAAAAGTAACTTTGTGTGTCTGTTGTTTCGTTGTCACACTGAACCAATTTTGATAAAATTTTACAAAGATTAATTAGACCTTAGAGAAAGATAAATGATACTTTTCATCCCGAGAATATACATACAGCCTGTCACATATTCTTGCAGTATATACTTAACATTGCAAAAGCAAAAGTAACTTTGTAAGTCTTTTGTGTCGTTGTCACGCCTAAGCCGCGGAACCAATTTTGATAAAATTTGATAAAGATTCATTAGACCTTGGGGAAGAATATAGGATCCTTTTTATCTCGAGAATACGTCTTGCCGCGTTTCATGCGGGCGAGGCCACTGGCAGTAGCTAGTGCATTAATATGTATGTGAATATTTTGCTGTGAAACGGACGAACTTGCCCGACATATCTGTTTATTATTCAAATTTGTAAAGCTTGAAAGCATTTACATGACTCGGAGTCACGAATTGAGTTTCCAACGCAGTTTTCAACCTAAACTATGAGATGTAGCATGTTTGTTATGTGTATGTGGTTATGCTGTGCAAATGTATCTACATATTTAAACAGTTATGTTCCTGATTTACTGATCTACAACGCACAGCCAAACCCATTATGGCTTCTGCAGAGTGCGGACAGGTAAGACAAGACAATATGACGAAAATGCGAGGACCTTTTAGTAGAATAACATTACATATTATCACGCCTATGCTCTCCGAAGGGTGAGTCAGAGATACCTATAAGTACAACCAAATTTCGCCAGTAATGTTCGAAATTCAATATCCATAGATTTTTTTAGAAGAAAATGCATTAACGCATTCAGAAATTTCAGAATCATCAAAATCTAATAGTTTATTTTGAATTGTCAAACAAAATATGAATCTAGTTGCACAATCGCAAGCGTCAGTAGGTCTCTATGGAGAAGAATGTGCAATAAACTCCACGGACACTCTTTTCCATAAGTTTTAATTACAATTATTTGGTTACATCTTTCTTGTTGTAAAAATACATATGTGAGAACGATGTATAAAGACGTGCACTTAAAAGCGTCTAGAGTAAAACAAACAATTCAAAAATAAGTACATAATTAAAAACAGGCCGAAGCAGTTAAGTTATTATCAATCACAACTGATGGCGCCCGTTCACGAACTTGACGCATGGATTGGCTCCACTTAGCTCAACCATCATGAAGTTAACCGAATGATCTAACACAAGCGCCACCATTGCCACACCACGCCAATTTCCGAGAGCCTTTACAACGTTTAACCATACAAAGTTACCAACCATCCTTTTATAAGTTAATATTAAATTATAATATGTATCAGAAGATGACTTTGCAAATTCGACAGACATTGGGATAGTAACAGGCTGGATTATGATTAATAAATTATAAATTATTGTATAATTAATATCAGCTACAAAAAAACTGATATAAATATAATAATCCTTGACAACAAATCAATACCAACCTGAATAGAATTGAAACGAACCCAAACTAATCTAATTTAGTCTCTCCTAGTTGACTGAAAAGTTTATTTCCATATGAATACTCCAATCTACCGAAATAAAATTAAGCTTTCAGTGAAGTTTTAAAACTAAATGTTCATGGCTGAAAAGTTCTGTAACTATCTGGCTCGAAACTGTCTGCTTTTAGTAAATGATAACACGACTCGCTACACATTACGAGCGGCCACAGTTTTTATTCGTTTAAAAGCGAATATGTGAACTGAATTCTACTCTTTCTAACATTGTAACATTTTCCCTGTATTTTAATGGCATATTGGTACGACTTCCAACTTATACGTTCCAACTCTATCTCACCTACAGTTGAATAAACTGGGTCGGAATATCCAATATTACTAATTGGATCGCTACCGTTCACATTTTCAGTATTCGTTGCTTCTGATTTTGTACTGGCGTTGAGTCGAATTGCCTAAGTAAGTTGTTACATTCCAAAGTAATATTATAATTGCGAAAGTAACTCTGTCTGTCCGTCTCTCTATTTGTTTGTTACGTTTAAAACTAAATATTAATGGCTGAAAAGTTTTGTAACTATCTGGCTTGAAATTGTCGGTTTTTGGTAAATGATAACACGGCCCGCTTAACATTACGAGCGGCTACAGTTTTTGTTCGTTTAAGAGCGAATATACGAACTGAATTCTACTCTATCTAGTGTGTAACTAGTTTTCTTAGTTTTCGCATATACCGGATAAAGACTTCGCGCAATCAAATCGGGTTATCATAGTGTCAATCTGGTTCTAGAGTTTTTGAATATTTGTAATCTACTAACTTAGTTCAAATTTTATGGAATAATTATATTGTATCTTTTGTCCGCGGTTTCGGTACCATAGCTTATCGTAAACCGTGATTATTATTTTTAGAATAAAAAGATAGCCTATGTCAGTCTGTGGTGGCTTTCTATCAGAAATATAATAGAAAAGAATATAATTTATTGAACATCAAAAAATTTACTCATCTTAAAAAAATGAATTAAATAAATCAAAATCAAATCAAAGAATTTTTCCAATCGAATAAATTCTTGCATCGATTACATTATTTTGTACAAACAAGGAATCAAAAAATCAAACACAATTTCACTTCGTGAAAATATTAATTTATTTAAATACATTTAACGATGAATTCCGACTTTCCTTGTGCATTTAAATGTATGGAAAAATCTTCCAACATTATACAAAAACGATCCCTTTTATTGTTTGCTAATTGCGCCTATTGCAATTCCATCTCATCCATAATACGACCACTGGGATCTTTAACAATATTAAGTTCGAGACCGGTCTTCAATTTTGTCAGATGCGGCTGCCCGACGTATCCAACATGGCCGCGATCTGGCCTTTACCTATAACCCGATTAATAAGCAATAACGATATATCTACATAACGTAGCTATTAGCTCTGCCGTTCTGAGTGTATGAATGTTACAAGTTGACATTAATGATGAGCTATTGGAATTTATTGTATGTTTCTATTTCAAATTGAGTGACATTCGGATCGTCACCGTCACCCTGTTCGTTTTTACTGTGTCCTTCACAGTAAGTACCAGTAAGACATAACGATATTCCCAGTAAAATATTTATTTATGGACGTTACTCAAAAAACTGCAAAGTTTATTAGGTTGGGCTGGGCCGAACATTTCTGCTTAATGTCAGATGAAAAATAGGTAACAAAAAAATAAGAGACCCACCGAAGGGGTCCCATTTAAACGCTTGTCGACATCGCGGCAGACCAAGGTGAAGATAGCGGGACTAGCTTGATTCCTACCGAAAGGCCTGGCCGGTAGGCTTATTACGTATGAAACAGCAATCAGCAATAATTGCGCAGTCATCACGCAATCAATTGCTATAAGTCATAAAATAAGAATTACTTAAACTATCGATTCTTAATCGCTCGCTGTTTGTCAAACGCACTTATTTTAATGAAATGCTCGTAAATAGCAATTTGGCTATCGATCAACAATGGAAAATTACAATATGACACCGAACTTTTCTCGCCGATGGCTATCACGCTGTCGTCAAAAAACCATATGTAATACGAAATAACCTCGATCACCTTGTGATCTGCACATTAAAATTTTTTTCATTAGAGGCTGCAGCACTGTTTATTGCGCAAAAATCGCTATCGTTTTGCTCTTGAAAGTCAGGTAGGTATGTAATAAACCTGCCGTACTAGTAAAAAATCTAACTGTAAGGAAACTTAAATCAAGGCGTCAGCCCTGCAATGGAATTAGTATGATAGTAAGTATACTACATAAGTAGTTAAATTGATAAAATAATACGACAATATTATGTTTTCGTGCCACTTAAATCTTTTATGTGGTGCTGGAGGAGAATGTTGCGCATATCATGGATAGCAAAACGCACAAATAAGTCCATTCTTGACCAGTTAAACATCAAAACCAGTCTCTCCACGATCTGCTAGAAAGAGTCCTAAATTACTTTGGTCATATCGCTCGGCGACAGCCAGACAATCTAGAAAACAGGTTGTTGTAGGAAAAGTGGATGGCAAAAGGCCACGCGAGCGCTCACCCACTAGGTGGTCCGACCAGATCAGGGCGATTACGGGCCTCACGATGACCACTGCCCTGAGAAGAGCCGAAGACAGAGTGGCTTGGAAGCAGCTCGTCAATGACTCCGTGAAAACTTTCGAAGACGGGCACGACCTTCTGTAATGAAGACAATGAATAAGAAGAAGAAATCTTTTATATTATAACTATCTCATGATAATGTTCTCGCACAGGCTATAAAGTAGTGTAGGTATGGTCATGAAACACCGGCTATCGCTGAAAACCAGCGCTGTGGCTCTGTCTCGCACACGAGGCCCAGCATTATGCTGAGCGATGACCGTTTTGCGTAGTTGTGACGCATACTTTGTAATTATTGTATTTAAGTTTTTTTTTGTTATTTTTATGGTATGCGTCGTGCCTGGCGCAAATAAACAATTTTTCTTTCTTTCTTTCTTTCAAACAATACCGTAAGTTAATAAAAATACATTACGCAAAATACGCGCTTGGTCGTGGAGTTGCGGAAAACAGCCCATTTTAACCTAACCTAATAAAAATACAGGTAACAATTTCCTTCATGATTAATGTTTAAATATTATGCTCAGTCGATGAAAACTACAGTGATTAAACATTAATTAATGAAACACCGAATAACAAACATAATTCCATTTTATCGACTAATGAAACACAATTTCATTAAATGCCGTTCAACAATAAAGCAAAAATATATCAATGCAAAAATTTCAAAGAGAATTCGAACGCTGCAACGCTGAAATTATAAACAAAGGGAAACGCTTGCACACAAAACATGATAAAAGTTTCACTATTGTAGGTTCAAATCAGTGTCCTTTGTTTCTATAACAAAATCTGTCTAGCCTTTTCTCAACTGTATTGGGGTTGGTTTCCAGTCTAACTGAATTCAGCTAAGTACCAGTGTTTTAGATGAAGCGACTGCCTATCTGACCTCCACAGCCCAGTAACTGGGTAACATGGTACCCCTTGGCAAGACTGGTGTCAGTTCTCAAGCTTCTAACTACTCGTAACGACTGTCAAAGATCTTCAAATGACAGCCGGGACCAACGGCTTAACGTGCTTTCCGAGGCACGGAGGAAACTCGGTATGTTGAAATGGTCACCCATCCACGGACCGACCTCGTCAAGCGTTGCTTAACCTTGCTGTGATTATTTTGCCACTAGTTCCTCACCTTTGTTTCTATAACAAAAGATGGAAATTACTCTAATAATGGACGAACGATCCATTTGTCTAACTCATAAAAAAAATACGTGAATCGTATGGTATGGCTTTTATAATTATTCACATGACCTAACTAATGGTTATTTTTCCAGTGCTTTTTTAAAGTGCTTTTTAAAAGTTCGATCTTAAGTAAAAATGTGTACCGACCTACTTTGTATCCCAAAATGCAACGTGTGGGAAATGCAGCGATCCTATCCAATATTTCAAAAAAAAAACAAAACTTAAGTCGGTTTTCAAAAGCGTTAAGTCGTGGTGGCCCTGTGGCTAAGCCCTCGCCTCTCGTGCTTGAGGTTCAAATCAAATCCGATCAAGTCCTAATGTGACTTTTTCAATTCATATGTACGGTCTATATTTAAGTTGGATATCGCTGACAAGGGTGAAGGAAAACATCATGTGGAAAGCTGGCCTTATAGTAAGTTTATAGGTAAGTTTGTGCTCCATTGGTGTAATTGCTGCAAGGCGTTCAAGTACGAGAATGAAACGAAGAAATAAATAAATCCTTATGATTTTAAAATTATAATAATAATAAAACTTTATTGATCTATTTAAGTATTGCAGTACATGCGTATTAAATTTATACATGGTAAAATTACAGATTTGCTACAATTATAGTGTGTGCAGTTCTGTTCTCCTAACTCGGTTACTGTATAACTTGTATGAAAGATATTTTACAATTTACGTACATAATGTATTATACCGCTACAAAGATATGGTAAAACTAAATGTAAACCCTTGTCTTTAGGGCTCCAGATAGTCTGTGATTTATTTTTGGTACAAGTTCGCCACACTATTCCCAACCACTACAACTGAAAGCCAGCATCAACAGTAGACACCACGCCCGAGGTCAGGAAGCTGGAAGAGACCCGGAGAAACGATTCAACGAAAGAGTCTAGGATCATTGAAATGTCCAAGGCCTTCTTGAACTAACTTGTAAAATTATAAATAAAAGCTCTTGCACGCTATTAAATGTGTTTTATTAAATTTTACCTTATACAGGAAAATAGTTGATGATACCATTTCAACGCCATGTTTTAGAGAGAGTCTATGTTGCCATAGACCACCAAGCATTTCTATACTAGAGAGTTTTTGGAGCTCTATACATCTCAAATACTCCCTCTTAAAGATTTAAACGCTCTGGAGGTTTAATATTTCTTGTAGAACATCTTAATTTCGTTTGCTGAAAACTTTGATCATTACATTTGACATTGCTAGGTTTAGGACTATTTGAAACAATTGGTGCTTGAACACTTTCCTCACTATAACTAGGACTCTTTAAAACTATTGGAACTTCCTTTTCAATTACAATATCAGGTGGAGTTTCCAATGGAACATTAACAATATTATTTGGTGAACTTAAATTCTCATTACTATGTGACTTATAATCTACAAATTCCTCATTTACCTTTAACTTATCATTTTGAGGCAATGAACTAATTATTTGATCAAGATGTCTTTTCCATATCAAATTATCACCAATAACTCTACACAAAAATGTCCTCTGTCCTAAAATCTCATCAATTACACATTTTACAAATTGTTTTTTATTTGGATTTCTATAATCCCTACAATAAACCTCATCTCCTTCCTCATATCTTCCCTCTTTTAAACTTTCATTATGTTTTTTAATATTACTACTGTTAACTCCTTTATTTGACAACAAATCTAATCTAGTTCTTAATTTTCTTTGAAACATTAATTCAGATGGTGAAACACCTGTAATTACATGAACTGAGTTTCTATAGTGAAAGAGATATCTATACATTAATGTTTCAAAAGTTACATTTGTATTATTTACATCTTTTAATGCCTTTAACATATTAGTTTTAAAACTCTTAACCGCATTCTCCGCAAAGCCATTAGTGGCTGGGTGGAATGGTGGTGATGTTTGATGTTTAATGCCATTTTTAGCTAAGAATTCTGAGAACTCATGTGAAACAAATTGCATGGCATTATCAGTAACAACAATTTTAGGCAATCCAAACCTACTAAAACACTCTCTAAACTTTTCAATGGTAGATTTAGAGTCAGTATTTTTCATAATAAATGCCTCTGGCCACTTAGAATAAGAATCTATAATAATTAAAATATTTTTACCATTAATTGGTCCTAAAAAGTCTGCATGAATCCTTTCATAAGGAAAATATGTTTTGGGCCATGAAATAACATTAGATTTTTTTGGTTCTGGACGTGCTTGCATACAAATATTACAATTTTTAACAAAAGATTCTATAGCATTGTCCATATTAGGCCACCAAAAATAAGATCTAGCATTATTTTTCATTTTAACAATGCCTTCATGTGTAGCATGAAGCTCTTTTAATAACATATTTTGTAACTTAGTAGGAATTATAACTCTATATCCCCACATAATAACTCCTTTTTCAATATATAGCTCATCTTTCTTATTCCAAAATGATTTTAAATTATTATTTTCCAAGGTATTTGGAAAACCATATCTTATCATATTAAACAAAGAACTCAAAATAACATCTTTTCTTGTTTCTGATCTAACCATATTCAAATCTATAGCATTTTGGTTTTGAACAAAATTAATATAATCATGTTGTTTGTCTAAACACTCATTATTATCTATCATTTTGTTATTTAAAGGTAATCTGGACATGCAATCAGCATTAACATTTTCTGAGCCTTTTACATAATGAAAAGTATAGTCAAAACCTGCCAAGTACAAAGACCATCTTTGCAGCCTGCCTGCCGCCATTTGAGGTAAACTTTTATTTTCCCCAAACAAAGCTTTTAATGGTTTATGATCTGAACACAATTGAAACTTGGTTCCCACTAAATATTGATATAATTTTTGTATAGACCAGTATATAGCTAAAGCTTCTTTATGTATCATAGAGTACCCTTTTTCAGCTTTACTATAAACTCTAGAAACAAAAGTGATCGGTCTCTCTGAGCCGTCTTGCAGTACATGTGATAGAACTGCCCCTATGCCATTCTGAGACGCATCACATGCTAATCTTAAAGGTAACTTCCTATTAAAATGAACTAAAATGTTATCTGATACAATATCCTTTTTAATACTATTAAAACTCTGTTGGCATTTATCTGACCATTTAAATTGAACATTCTTTTGTAATAAATCATATATAGGCTTTAACTTTACTGATAGCTGTGGAACAAATTTAGAGTAATAGTTAACCATGCCAATCCATGACCTCACTTCTGTGACACTTTGAGGTGGTGGTGCATCTGTAATAGCAGATAAACGTGTTTTATCTTTTTTTAATCCCTCCTTGGAAATAATATGCCCTAAATAACACACCTCCTTTTGAAAAAATAAACATTTCTTCTTATTTAAACGAATACCAGCTACCTGAAACCTATGTAACACTTCTTTTAAGTTATCTAAATGCTCAATATCGGTTGAACCTGTAATGACCACATCGTCGATGTAATTTACAACCCCTTTGGCACCTAAGAGGATTTTTTCAAGCTTAGCCTGGAAAATTTGACTTGCTGGTTTAGTACCATAAGGTAACCTTTTAATTTTAAAGATTCCTCTTGGTGTTGACCAAGCCAACAACTCCTGCGTATCTGGGTGTAATTTCAATTGATTAAAAGCATTTTTTAAGTCAAGTTTTGAAAACTTTTGACCTCCCTGTAATGCAGTGAAAATATCCTCAATTCGAGGTACAGGATGATTAAAATTCTTTAAGTACTTGTTGACCGTTATTTTATAATTGGCACATAATCTTAAAGTTTCTCCATCTTCTCTTAAGACTGGAACTAATGGTGTACCCCATTTAGAGTTTTCCACCTTTTCTATAACACCTTCTCTCTCTAATTTTTTTAATTCTAAATCAACTTTATTTTTAAACGCATATGGTATAGGTGAGGGCTTATGAAAAATTGGAATGCAATTTTCTTCTATTTCTAATTTGATTTCTTCATCTTTAATAACACCTAACTCATTCTTAAACACATCTTCAAATTCTTTTAATATAGTTTCCAACTTGTTTTCAACACTATCAGATAGACTATGAATTGCAGAAAAATCTTTAATTTCTAATTTGAATTGTTTTATTAAGTCTCTCCCCAGTAAACATCTAACACCCTTTTTTACTACTAAAATATCACAATTTAACTCTTTTTTATTTAACTTTAATTTGGCTTTCAATGAACCTATTGGTTTTAATATTTCCCCTGTAAAAGTTTTTAACTCAATCTGTGTCGGTTCTAATACCATATTAATAAAATTATTCTTATAAACCTCTTCTGTAATACATGAAATTGCTGCACCAGTATCTACTTCCATTTTAATCATTTTATTATTGATGTTACAATTTATAATAAACGGTGCAATAAAATTTAAATGACTATCATCTGTCAATGAAAATAAATCTATCGCTTCACAGTTATCCTTAATGTCCACACTATTAATAGGTTTGGACTTACAAACGGTTGCCAAATGACCAATTTTGTTACATTTCTTACACTTGTATTCCTTATACTTACATTTACTAAAATTATGGTCTGGCTTACCACAATGTATGCATATTAAATTCTTATCGGGCTGTTTATTACACTTCTGTTGTTTATCCTTGCCCTTATACTTGCTATTAAGTTTATGAACACTTATCTTCTCTGTCAGAGCCGCTTCTTTATTTAATGCAATATCCAATAAGTTTGAAACACTTTTGGTAATACTCTCTTCGCAGAGTCTTTCCTGAATAGGTCCTGGGCGGAGCCCTGTTACGAATTTATCCTTTATACGGTCCTCCACCGTAACACCGAAGTTGCAGTCTGTCACCGCCTCTCGTACTCTTTCATACCACTTCGAAATATTTTCACCTTCATTCTGCACCAACTTGTCAAAACATATTCTTTTGTGAAAGTGAGAAATTCTAGGTTGAAAGCGAAGCTTCAATAATTGCTCTAATTCTTCGTAATTTTTCTCTTTTGGTAATGCCGGATGACAAAGATTTTTTAATATTTTGTACACATTTTCAGAAATGGAAATCAACAAAGTTGCCACTTGTTTATTTGGCGCTATTGTATTAGCAGCAAAATATTGTTCTAAACTCTCTAAGAAACAATTAATATCTTCATTCTCCATGAATGGTTTCAACATAGCGTTCCCGGTACCGGCCATTGTAAAAGTTTTCTTTAACCTCTACTATCTTTAGTTTGTACTCGTCGCCATTTGAAATGTCCAAGGCCTTCTTGAACTAACTTGTAAAATTATAAATAAAAGCTCTTGCACGCTATTAAATGTGTTTTATTAAATTTTACCTTATACAGGAAAATAGTTGATGATACCATTTCAACGCCATGTTTTAGAGAGAGTCTATGTTGCCATAGACCACCAAGCATTTCTATACTAGAGAGTTTTTGGAGCTCTATACATCTCAATCATCATGAGATAGTGGTCAAACGTGTGCCTAGTGCCTACCAAAAACCAAAAAAAATAAAGGATGGAAATAAAATTAAGAAGAATCAAAGAGCTAAGAACACTATAGCCAACAAAACAACCATGGCAAAAAATAATACTATGTTTAAAAAGCGATCCTATTTACAACAGTGTCAATCTTACCTACTAATCTTGCCTACTTGAAAGCAATAAAGGAAAAATATTTTTCTTATAATGGGACAAAACAACGTGGCATCTAAAATGTATGAACGAATTTTCTATTAAATTCCTAAATGTGCTGGCTCGCCTCATACCACCGACGACCGCTTAAACTTTTACTAAGCCCGTAAAAGAAAAATAAAGCGTGCCTACCACGGCTTCTATATTAATCTGATACCACCTTAATTTTATTATTTTAAAACAAAAGTTCGTAACGGACAAACTTTTTATAATACAGAAAACATTGAAGACCTGTATTAATATTACCAGACGTTTGTTGTTTTTTAACAAACTATGAAAGCAGATACATTAAAATTGAAAACACGATACCCGTAGGTAAGGCTGGTGACAGAATTCCTACCTTCTGACCACCCATAACGGTTTATTTATTTAAAACTTCATGCAACATACAAGCACATAGGCGGACTTAATGCCTGAGGCATTCTCTACCAGTCAACCAAGGGTGGTAGAGAAATAACATGGCAGGTGCATAAAAATTGAAATAATTACTAAAGTAAAATTGAAAATATATATATTGAAGCTAAAATAAACATACATATATATTTACTATGATAAATACCTTTATATATATATATTTACATATATAAATTAATAGAGAGGTAATTGAGACGACTCTGCTAATGGTGTACAACGGTTATCATATATCTAAAGATTTCCCAGTCTAACCGGCCCAGCTGGGTGCCAGTATTTTACATGGAGCGACTGCGTCTCTGACCTTCATAATCCAGTAACTGTTTAACACGATAACCCTAAGCATGGCTATGTAAACCATAACGTTCTACTTCAGAAACTACCATATGCCTATATGGCATAAGAGGCAATATACTTAGCCTTATAGTCTTACCTAATTAACAGAAAATAGTACAGGGAAATAACAAAAAACAATATTAAGACAAAAAGAGAGGAACTTTACATATCTGGCGAACGAACGCCTATTTACGGTGTCACACAAGGGAGCGTGCTTGGAGCACTATTATTTATCCTATATATCAATGACCTGCCTGATGCTATTGACTACCCCATGACCCTATTCGCAGATGACAGCACAGTGACTATAACATGTAATAATAAGGACGTTTATAAATATGACATAAATGAAACTTTGACATCAATAATAGCATGGTTAGATAAGAATAATCTTAAAATTAATTTAAATAAGACGACGATAATGCATTTTAGTCAACGGGTACATGCTGATACTGACATTAAAGCACTCTACAATGGCACAGTATTAAATAAAGTCGATGACACAAAATTTCTTGGTGTAATGATAGACGCAAAATTGAACTGGAAAACGCATATTGAATATATAAGCAAAAAACTGAGCTCGTCCGCGTATGTCATGTACAAACTGTCTTCAGAACTTAGCCCAGATGCTTTGGTGACCAGCTTATCATGGATTGGTGTCATCACTTCTGCGCTATGGTATAATATTTTGGGGTAACTCTACGGACAGAGAAATAGCGTTTAAAGCTCAAAAGAGGTGTATTCGGGCTATGTTTAAGATACAATCGACAGAAAGCTACAGACCATTATTTAAAAATACAAATTATTGACTTCACCCTCTTTATATATTTTTGAAGTTGCATCGTTTGTAAAGTCTAACCCCCAACACTTTCCACGTCTATCTGACACTTTGCCACGCAACAGACGTGACAATAGTCAACTTTGTTTGCACTCGGCAAAAACTGCCCTCATGGGGAAAAGCTTTTTTTGTATGGCCCTGAAAATATACAACAAAATACCACAGTCATATAAAGCTATGACAACAAATCAATTTAAAAAGAAGATTCGAAATTTATTAACAGACAAGTGTTATTATAATATAAATGACTTTTTGACAGACTCCTTTTGAATGCTTGAATGTTTATATTATTGTTTTGATGGTATGTTAATCTTATAAAATTTTATTCTGACATTCTGGAATATTTTGTTTTGACATATTGTTTTAATTTCTTTACATTTTTATTTTACTCTGACATTTTAATTTCACATCCTTGATTTGTATTCTTGTTTCGACATTTGCATTTTACACATTATATATTTTAATATCCTGACATTTTTTTAATAATTTTGCGTTGACATTCTAGAATGATCATTTTGAATTGATTTACTATATTAATATCGTTATTTTTTTATTATTTTACTCTGACATTCTATAAGCATAATTTTGACTTATTTTAATTTATTTCCATTTGCACGACATTTATTTATTTTTTTATTATTACTAAATTTGACATTCTATTAATTTATATTTTGATTTGTATTCTTTATTAATATTTGCATGCCATTTTCCAAGGTAAACATGACGTTCTATAATTTTGTATCCTAACATCTCTTCATACTGACAATTTGTTATGTATGTATGGTATTCATGTTTGAGCAAATAAAAACGATTTGATTTGATTTGACTGGTGTCAGAATTTCTAGCTTCTGACCAATTGTAATAGATCTACAAATGGTAACCGAACAACGGTTCTCACTCAAGGCACGCAAGAGACTCGATATGTTAAAGATGGTATATGTAAAAGACGGTATGTGAAGATTCATCCATCCACTGACCAACCCAGGTAAGAGTTGCTTATTCTTGAGAACATCTGTGCAGCTGTTATGAAATAGCCATGAGCACCTTGGAAACAATAATGTACGGAAGGAAAGGCGAAGGTAAAAAAAAGAAATGACTAGATTAAGCAAAACATCAGTAGGAATATCGCTAATAATAAAATATGAGTGTTTGATAAGAAGATGAGAGAAACGGCTCTTAGGTATAAATTATTCTCTTCGTCATTGAATTTGCGAAAAACAGGAACGAATTTTCCCTAATTCGCTATTGGATGTAACAGTATTTCTTTCTACTTCCAGTAATTGATAGCCCATAAATCTGTGTTCTAAATCTGTCGTTTTACGATCGACCATGGTTATCAGTGAGTCATTGTTTGCTAAATCTGCTAAATCACTATGGTTCATGCGCTCACACGCATTGTATAGCAGTTTCATATCAGGCAGTAAATCTGCTGTGGCATTTGTTCAGCGGTTATCCTCAGACACGCAATGGGTAAACGATTCTGGGTGAACTAGTTATATTGGAAAAAGTAGAATCGTTTACAGCGTAGTCATATAGACTAGACCTTGATATCTTTGCTTGCATTATATTGCATTGACTTGTGCTGGCATACTTAGTCCATAATAACACTTTTATTCGATCTACAATTTATTATTAACGCTAGAATTTACAGTATCGTAGTTCTTGATAGAAAATATTTTGTCATAAGTAATTTTTGTAGTTGCTGGGTAAATTCTTAGGACCTTCTGACCATGACCAAGACCACGGAAGAAAACATCAATTAATCTCAAATAACAAGCTTTAACGGTGATTATGATAGAATCGAGTGGAGGAAATGACTTGGAATATAAAGGTTACAGTTTCCTACTATAAGTTTAAATAAATGCTGCCTTTGTACAGGTACGATTTTCCTTTTTTCAATCGTTTGCAGCTTATTCAACGAGAAAGAGAAATCCATATTTAATAGAACCTTTGGCCCAGCTTTGGCTGAAAGAGGTGGCATTTTACCTCCCTTTGAAGTGGTAAAGCACAATGGATCTCTTTTGTTGGAAAAATCGCATTTTCCCCTGGACAGACGTTCCGTTTGCCACTGAATTATATTCAGATAGCTGACTTCCATACTGAATAGAAATTGAAACCTATACGCAAGGTACAATATTTTTTTTATCGAGGAATATATAATAAGAATTAATGATAAAATGCCTAACAGCTATGTTATGTCTAAATGGTTATTTATTTATTGAAATACACTTAAACATATTATTATCTCATTTCTTCAATATTATGAAAAAAATCTAGGCCTTTTAAAAACTTTCCTTAAAATGGCAAATCCAAAAAACTCTCTTTGAAGAAAATATTTACTTTATTAAAAAAACAAGAGACAGCTTTTCCATATTACTGTAAAAAGTGTATTACGATGTTCTCAAAGAAAACATGTAGAATCAATAATAGATTGTTACGAGGAAAACGACAAGATCCGACGTTCAAAATGAAACATGTTTACTGTACGCTTATTAACTTTTAATATCATGAAAATTGTATTTGTGTTCCTACCCAGTTGCCCACTTCCTAAGCGGCTCAATGTGAGAACCAGACCCTCCCCGGGCCTTGCTTCATGATTCCGTTGTGAAAGAGGGATAATACTACAACCCGTCCGTCCGTACTCCGTCTCTCTCTAACAACGGAATCATGTCGGCATTTGCACGGATAGAAGGGGGTTGGATAACATCTTGAGAATCAATGAGTTATCGGTCGCTCGGAAAAAAGACGACAGCTACTTGTCACTGGCTGGAAACAAAAGTCACCACGAGGCAGTTTAGTCAAAAACGCTAACATGACCAATGAGGCACTGGCCAAGTCAAAGCTTCAGAGACTGAACATAGTCGCCGAGTTGTCAGCTTGTCGGTTTTTATTGGTAACATTTCGGTGAGTGTGCAATGGAATTGCATGATCTAATTCCTGCACCTAGTCCGTTTCATCATCGTACTACAAGACGTACGGCGATGCGCCATCGGTACATGGTGACATCCCACCCATACGCATGCAACGTTTTGGGAATATTTTTATTATGCGTACAGCTAAGGAGTGGAATTCTCTGCCGAAGTCTGTGTTTCCTGACAGGTACAATCTAGGAGTCTTTAAGGCAAGAGTGAATAGGTTAATTCTAGGCAAGCGTGCTTCACCGTCGACAACGGCAACGCGTATCATCAAGCGCGAGCCTATAGAAAATAATAATAAAAAAAACTTTTTTGCAAAAAAATACTACCGACTTCCAAATACAAAAACTACAAAGTGAAAAATAACTTTAATTTTTGAAGTCGGTGTCTTTCGTAGGTGCCAATTTTTTGCGTTATGGACACCGACTTCAAAAATTAAAGTTATTTTTCACTTTGTAGTTTTTGTATTTGGAAGTCGGTAGTATTTTTTTGCAAAAATGTTTTTTTTATTTTTCACTTTTTAGTTGTACCTACCTAATAGGCAAGTTAGTAAGGTAACTATAATGCCGAAATAGATTTCATAAAACTTGAACTTAACCGCTGAAATGAGAGATCTGCGTACCCCTTAAGAGCGTACTGGCGTGATGTTATGTTATGAAATGGTATAAACAATAAACAGACATGCGATTGCAGCAATCCCGAGAGATTTGCCGTTATTTATTGAAGAGTTCTGTTGTATATCTTCAAAGTTCTTCATCAGATCTCCACCAAATTAAAATGGGACCAATTTCGGAACATACGTTTTCAAACAAAAAAAGAATTTTCAAAATCGGTCCACAATTGACGGAGATATCGGTGAAAATACACAAAAAAAAAAAAAAAAACAAACTTAAAGTCGAACATAGAACCTCCTCCTTTTTGGGAAGTCGGTTAAAAAATGAATGCCAATTCATCCAATCATACCTACACACGCCACATCATCAATAAAAATGCAACACGTCAAAAATGGTCCAATCGCATTTCGTATTTTTTGTCATTTTGCCAATAATAATAGCACACGAATGACAGCAGACAGAGAGGGATGGTGTCGCATAGAGAGACTAATTATGGCAGCTAGAAGTCTCACACCAACGCGATGACCACGACCGCTCTACCAAGAGAGTAACGACGAAGAATAAGATGAGGAGTATTGAAATGTAATCGGTGTAATTGGCAGAATTGGCCTTCTGACTTCATTGGACACTAACATGAAGTAACAATTCAGATAGCATAATCCATCAGACAAAAATGAGCAAAGTATGGAAAGGGTCACGACCATAGTCACGACCCTCAGAATTTAGGCGAACGACACAAGAAGACTCGCTAAGCTAGTAATATTGAAAATCCTACCTTTTCCTCAACAACATATAATTCATTCTTACCACACAATAAATTTTTCGCAGAATCTGCAAAAAGCATATTTCGGTATGGGTACGATATTAAAAGGAAGCTTCTGGGAAACTGTTCTTGAAGATATTTTGAATGTTTTCGTGGAAGCAAATCATATGACTCTTATATGAAATTATTATGAAATTGTGAAGGCACCAAAGAATATTTATACGCTTGGCCGGGTGTCACAGCAGATATATTGGGTTGGGTGATAGATTCATGAATGTCCTCTTTAGGCTGCAGATATAATCTTGCATTACAAAACTGTATCATCACTGTAACATTTTTAGGTAATTCCCTATACCTACCTAACATTTAGTTAATTGAGAAAACCGTAGGGCTTTCTTAAATAACTCAATGTGTGAAAATTATTCTTATCTCTAGAATATATTTCTTTTCGCAAACTTTTTGCTAGTCACACAGACCGGAAAAGTATGGCGCAAAAGGAAGAAGACCTATATACCTACTCAGTGTTGCTAATCAAAAAACCGACCAAGTGCGTGTCGGTCTTCGCACATTGAGGGTTCCGTACCAACCGCAAAATCAAGTTGGTTATAATAGAAAAAATTTGGAAATTTCAAAGAATAAATCAGATTTATCAATATACTGGTATTTTTTACTTAAATATACGTAATAATAAATATTATCACCAAATTTCATCAAAACTCTTCGGAACAAAATTTTGCAAAAACAGCTGACTTTGGTGGCTCCTCATTCCTTTGTTTTCCAATATTTTTTAAAACATAAAATACAGTATTTATCTACTCTACGAGCTCTAAACAACGATACCCCACTCAATGGGGTAGGTAATTTTTTTTCGCACCCTTATTATCTTAATGGGAGAACATTAAAAAATATTTTTAGATAATTGTATGGCTTTGGGTCAACAAGATGCAACTGTGAAAATTTGAAGACTGTGTCTTCGACCGTTTGGCTGCAAAACTTGTGTGACAGACGACGGACAGACAGACGGGCACGTGAGTAACAGCAATAGGGCTCCGTTTTGCTCCGTGGTTTGAACTTTTCGGTTACGGAACCCTGAAAATTAAAATATTTGGCAATTGCAGTAAGTTTCTATTAGAATTGCAGAGCAAACCTGCTGTTCTTCTGCTCTTTTGACTATCCTGTTAACATAATCCTTTACTCACTGTCCTTATCCTACATCCATCAACTCCGCAGAAGTAGAAGAATGGGTCTCAGAATTGAGTTGCCCGAGAATTTATCTGATTTTCGGCTCATCCAAATTGAATTCATTACAACCGGAGGCCTTCAATCATTTATCGACGCTGTACACTTCGGCGTTCCTATTATTGGAATGCCTATATTGGAGGTTCAATTCAATAATGTCGACATAGGCGAAAACCAAGGTTTTGGCAAGAAAGCAGATATTATGGAAGTAAAAGCTTTGAAAGAGGCCTTGGATGACGAGATACGAAATACCAAGTAGGTGAATATTACAAAGATAGTGGTGCTTTATGAGGGTTGTATTTAGGTGAAACCATTTGGAGATTCCATGCGCCACATATTAAGTGGGGTAGGGCCTATTCCTGTTTCGGAATTATCCTACTTATGAAGGAAATGATCAGTTTGCAGATGATGATCCCATTCAACAATTTGGAGATGTTATACTTGCTTAGAGTTGTACTACTATTAATATAACTGGTTGATATGAATACGGTCATTAAAATCTGACGGAAGTTTGTTGTAACCTATCTTTTTGTTTCATTTACCTATAATTTGAGGTACCGACCAACAACTAGAGAATTTTCGCCGATTCGCGTAAATTCGATTAGATAGATATGTCATACAATTATGAAGCGAACTAAAAAGATGCAATCAGAAAATCATGCTGTGCAGTCGGAAGATATTCACGAGCCGGCTGACCAAAATGTATATACGATACCATAATGTATCCTTCGACTGCACAGCATGATTTTTTTCTTGTTTAAGTATTTTTAATTCGCTTCGGGATTTTTTATTTTATGTACAACTTTTTAGTTCTCTGGTCTATGTTTCTTTTCATACATAACATATAAGTGGTACATATTTTTGTAATCACTACTAAAAACCCTTCATTTTGATGGAGTGAAAAACATAATCCTTTCTTTGCAGTCGGGTAAAAATGGGCTTCTCGTTACGATCCCGACGAATGGCATTTTTTGCGTTAGGTTTGCAAGACTCTTCATTAAATTCTGCTATCCCATTCCCTTTTACCGTACCAAGTGAAATGATACAAATATACGAACTACTCATTTATACGTTTTCCGACGTTTAATATCTTTATACCATATCCAGCGTTTCCTTTGTCAACTTATATTACAAAGTCAACACACTACAAAGTTAACTGCAAAGGAAAATATCATGGAACCTCCTTTTAAGAGCTCGCACCACGTTTTCAAAGAAAAAGGCAAACAATTGAAGAACGTGAGCTTCTGATACTTTCAAAGCTTTGAGTGATCTTGTTTGAAATGTTATGATGTCTGTCTCGTTTAGACGTGGAGAGTTACTTGACTCGAATAACGAGTGTCTATGCGAGATTCATAGGCGAGATTCGTCAAGCGATTTAATCACACTTATGTATGGCATTCCAAAATGGGCATAATAGGCGTAGGCGAGACTTGGGTTAGACCGAACCGTGGGGTAGTAAGAACTGGTTAAAAAAAGATCGTACACAGTTATACGAATACAAAAAGCGATAAGGAAATGATATTAGACCAAGCTACTAGACCCAAATTTCTCTAACCAATTAACAAATTTTCAAACATCCGAACTTTCTTTATCTCCTTTCAATAATCGCCAAATGGTTAGTTTACTGAAAATTTGTTTTTTATCCGTCAGGTAATTAATAAAAAAATTTGGACACGTATTTTTTCTTTTGACACGTAAACATAAAGTGACTACGATATAATGCGTTGAAATATCGTCAAACGTCACGCCACCGCTAGTACACTTTATACTGTCTTAGTGACGTCACAAGCCCCCACTGAACTTTGTCTTGCTGCGCTTTAACTTTGTAATTTTTTTATTGATTTGGTAAAGCAAAATATACGTGTCCTATATTATTTGATAATCTCACTGACGGACTAAATAAAATTATCTTTTTTGTACCCAGGAAACGTCCCTATTCGAGTCGAGACGTTCTCACAGTGTAAACCATACTTTATTTTGTATAGCATGAGAGGTAAACATAGAAAGTAAACATTTGGACATTTCTATCGTGTTATATAAACGGAAAGTTTTCATAGAACATGTGAAATGTTTTCATAATACGCCTCCGGCTCTGTTTATTCTTACTAATAGAATGTGTAATGTTAGGCGAATGATTTTATTTATACCTTTAAATAGTCCTACATCGTATTCACTAGTATATTTGTTTCGTTTTAGTATGGCAATAGCGGTTATCACCCGTTCCCTAATATCTATGAATCGCTCTCTTCTTTGTTTTTGTTCTTGTTTGAAATTACGAATGACAATACAATAACGAATACCTACATATAGACCGCTATTGAAAACCGAACAACCGAGTTCTTTTTAGGGTTCCGTACCCAAAGGGTAAAAACGGGACCCTATTACTGAGACTCCGCGGTCCGTCTGTCTGTCTGTCTGTCTGTTACCAGGCTGTATCTCATGAACCGTGATAGCTAGACAGTTGAAATTTTCACAGATGATGTATGTCTGTTGCCGCTATAACAACAAATACTAAAAATAGGATAAAATTAATATTTAAGGGGGACTCCCACAAAAAACTTGTTTTTTTTGCCGTTTTTTGCGATAATGGTACGGAACCCTTCGTGCGCGAGTCCGACTCGCACTTGGCCGGTTTTTTTAATATTTATATCTGTTTTTTTTAAGATTGAGACGGTTAACTGAAATTCTTCTGAAACTGCGTTTTTTTTTAAATTTCTTAAGTTCATTTTTAGTCTACGATTGTTAGATTTATTGTGATTATTCTGAAACTGTGATTTTTTTATAATGCTTAAGTCTATTTAAGTCTAAGATTAAAATTATTTACTGTGATAGTTATAAAACTGTGATGTTTTAATGGTCATGACCATTCGTGTGATACATTAAATATTTCTTAGTTATCTATATTAAAAAATCTTCTGTTTGATTGATTCCAAGAGCATCAAAACGCAAGATTACCAGGTTCTTCCTGGTAATCTTGCGAAAGGAAAAAAACTACGGGAGATCGAGGATATCATCAGTTTATTACAAGTAACTCATCCGAATGACCGACCGGTTTTTGTTGCAAAGGATTTGCACAAACTACCGCCCGTACTATTTGATCACATAGACGTGACCAAACTACTTAAAGACTTAACAAGGATGAGAAGTGAAATTGAAGAAATGAAATCCCAATATGCGTCTGCTAGTCAACTTATAACGATCAAGCGTGACATAGCAGATTTGAAAAAGTTGTCGACCCTGAAAAGTCCATGTTATTCATACATACACACAAAGCGAGGAGGTGCAGCTCATATGATGGACAGTTGTGATTATGATAGTGGGCCGATGGGATTGCAACATGTTCCTATAAACACCAGAAATACATCGGATCAACGTTTAATTCCAGGTGAAAAAATATCACCGCCTACCCACTTCTCGTCAATATTATTGGAGCAGAACCCAACTGGCACAAAAGAATGCGAAACCGGTTTAGGCTCCCAGCTGTGCGTAAACAACAACATCGAGCCGCCACAGGCAGAGGCGTCGCAGAAAAGTGATAAGAACAAAATTGTGAGTTGTCCGGGACACACGGCCGCAGCGGTCCTACAGTTAACTTCGGAACCGCAATTTAAAACGATATCTCAGATTGTTAAGGAAGGCGAGTGGACCTTGGTACAGAAGCAGAAGAAGAAAAATCGATTTGTGGGAAATATGGGCAAAGCTGTGGTAGAACCCAGGGACAAGTTTAAGGCTGTTACTGAAAAAACCGTCTTGTATATCTATCATGTGGATAAACAGGTGACACAGAGTGATATTGCAGAATATATTGGGGAAAAAGCCAAAATACGTGTGGACATTGAGAAAATGATAATGAAGGTACCCAAAAGTTATGACGCATATAAAATCTCAGTTCCAAAACACATGTATGGCATATTTATGCGGGATGATTTTTGGCCTGAAGGTATTTCATATCGTAAATTTATAGATTTTACTAAGAAGAAAACAGACAGAGATTATACTCTGAAATTGAATACTAGCAGAATTTAAATGGTTAATACGACCCTAATAAGTTTCAATTGTAAATCGATAAAAAGATCTGTTGACTGTGTGAGGCGCCTGTGTGTAGCGGCCGACGTTATCGCGTTGCAAGAAACCTGGCTTTTGCCGCATGATATCGCCTTTCTTGGACAAATCGATGATGATTTCGCATTTGCGGGTAATTCAGCAGTCGACACCTCAGCGGGAATGCTGCGGGGAAGGCCCTATGGAGGAGTGGCCTTGTTGTGGCGTAAAAGCCTATTTCCGTCTGTCACAGTGGTTAGCTGTAACAACGTACGTCTTATAGCTATCAAAATATTGTCACAGGATCGCTGTGTACTGATTTTCTCGGTGTACATGCCTACGGACTCGAACGATAATTTAACGGAGTTTACAGACTGTCTTAGTGAAATCAGTGCGATAATAGAAAGTCATAATGTGCAATCAGTGATAATACTCGGTGATTTTAACGCCCAGCCGGGCCAGGTATTCGGTAGTGAACTAGTGAGTTTCTGTGTGGAGCAGTCCTGGAGCTGCGCGGACCTGGAATTGCTACCGCGGGGTACGTACACTTTCGTGAGTGACGCGCACGGCTGCCGCCGCTGGCTCGACCACTGCGTAGTGACCGAGGCCGCGAGGCGTCTGCTTGTTAGTGCTACTGTGTTGTATGATACATATTGGTCGGATCACATGCCGGTACAGCTAAAGTGTGACTTTAATATGATTGGGCCTACAATTATGGCGCATAGACTGAGCGAAAATTTTGTAATTTGGGGTGAACGCGACACTGCTCAGGTGCAGGCATACAATAACTTATGTCACGTTAGACTGAGGGACATTCATTTTCCGTTGGATCTTAAAGACTGTGCAAACGGATTTTGTACAAATGTCAAACATAAGCGTGTATTGGACGATATGTACGAAGGTATTGTGTGTATACTTGTGGAGGCTGCCCAATGTTCCAGTAAGATGGATGTAGGAGGGGGTAGAAGGAGTAAACGGGTTGTGGGTTGGAGTAGGCATGTTAGGCAGGCTTACGCGGGCGCCCGGCTTGCTTTTCAAGTCTGGAACAACGCGGGAAAACCGACTGCGGGTTTTGTTTATGAGAAAATGTCAGAGACGAGAAAAGTCTTTAAATCCAAGCTTAAATGGTGTCAGAGAAATCAAAATAAAATAAAAATGGACATCTTGGCTGACAATCATAAATCTAAGGATTTTTCAAGGTTTTGGAAAAATACTAACAGATTGAATCCGAGGCCGGGCGTCCCCGTGAGCGTAGCGGGGCAACATGAGCCTGCTGCTATAGCTAACTTGTTTGTGAAACATTTTAAAGTTGAATCTCCTCTCGGTTCAGCTTCGCAGCCAGTCGATGAGGAGGCTGAGGATTGTCTGACTGAGTTGAATGTCAGGTTTTTAGCAAAAGATGTCGCAACTGTTATAAAAAGTATGGTTAGGGGCAAGTCGCCGGGACATGACTACCTCAGCATCGAGCACCTGCGGCATGCGGGCGTTCACCTGCCAAGGGTACTGGCGATGTTCTTCTCGCTCTGTTTGAGCCACACTCATTTGCCCAGCGATTTGATGAAAACTGTTGTTGTGCCGATTGTGAAAGATAAGACTGGAGATACATCGGATCTGTCGAACTACAGGCCCATATCGCTTGCTACTGTCATTGCCAAGGTGCTGGACGGCCTGCTTGATAGGCATATGGCAACCCGCATCGACTTGCATGATGCCCAGTTTGGTTTTAGATCTGGACTCTCCACGGAAAGTGCCATTCTGTCTCTCAAGCATACTGTCCAGTACTACACGTCCAGGAAAACGCCTGTTAATGCGTGTTTCCTGGATCTTACCAAAGCTTTCGATCTGGTGTCGTACGATTTGCTGTGGCGGAAGCTATTAAATGATACTTCAGTTGATGGGGAGGTTGTATCAATACTCCGGTTTTGGTATAATAATCAGATCAATTGTGTTCGGTGGGCAGATTCGTTGTCGGATGTGTATAGGCTGGAGTGCGGTGTGAGACAGGGCGGCCTGACCTCCCCTCGCCTTTTCAGTTTGTACATAAACCGATTGATCGTCGAGCTCGGCAGCACTTATCAGGGTTGTTATGTGGACGGAATATGCGTCAATAATATTAGTTATGCTGATGATATGGTGTTATTGAGTCCTTCGATTAGCGCGATGATGAGTTTGCTCGCGACTTGTGAGAGATATGCGGAGGCCCATGGGCTCAGATACAATGTTAAAAAAAGTGAGGTACTAGTCTTTAAGGCAGGCACTAAAACATACCCAATTGTACCACAGTTGAAGCTTTCCGGAAGTTCCTTAAAGCAAGTAAAAAGTTTCAAGTATCTGGGTCACTGGGTTTCTGAAGACCAAAAAGATAGCCTGGATATTGAGCGCGAGCGCAGGGCGTTGGCTGTTCGCTGTAATATGTTGGCTCGCAGATTTGCGGAATGCTCGACTGACGTAAAAGCTACGCTGTTTAGAGCGTATTGTCAGTCGTTCTATACATGCAGTCTGTGGATCAACTACACGCAGAGGGCATACAGCGCGCTGCGCGTGCAATATAATAATGCATTCAGGATGTTGATGGGGCTGCCACGCTACTGCAGCGCGTCAGGCATGTTCGCAGAGGCAGAAATTGATGGCTTCCACGCGATCATGCGCAAGCGATGCGCCTCTATGATGCGCAGGGTGCGTGGCAGCCCCAACAGCATTCTAGGAACGTTAACGGACAGGTGGGACAGCCCTATACTGGGACATTGGATACGCCTACATGCCAGTGAGACTTATAACAAGTTTCATAAATAATAATTTGTTTCTGGTAGTTATAAGTACTATCAATAATTTTTAAGTTTATGTTTACCTATATTAACCAAATGTATAATATTATTTGTATTTCTGCTTTTGAATTAATTATTACTTTTTTAAATATTTTTGACATTATAATTTAATTATTAATGTTTTTACTGACATTACTTTTTAATTTTTTTGACATTTTTAAAATTAATTTTTGACATTTATATTATTATACTCGAAATTTATATTATTTGGATGTAATTTTCATTTATCATTTATTGTTAACTGTTAGTGTTGATGCAATATTTATTATTTTTAGTTGTTCGTTTATTTGTGTAGTTACTAACAATAGTTCTAAGTTTTTTCTACTAACAGATAATGAATCACGTTGTTCGATAAATAAATAAATTTATTATTTATTTATTTATATTTATTGTGATTTATTTTATATAAATACTAGCTTCTGCCTGCGGCTTCGCCCGCGTGTAAAAAATATATAGTAGCCGATTCTCAGACCTACTGAATATGCATATAAAAGAGAAAAAAAAGGGATTACCTGATTGAATCCTGTTTATGAAGTCCAGTCCTGATTGAAACCCTATCAGCGCAGCGATTAGATATTTTCTTGGGGATTTAATCAACCTTCATTTCATGCACAACCTTGCTACATACATTTATTAATTAAGTAAGTATGCATGTATGCACGACAACATGATAATAATTATCTGATCCGACATCCGACCATGTATGAAGCTAATCAGGAAACAGAGCGGATCGTAATTAAACACGTAACAATCTCTTTCGTAAATCATAGCGTGAGATATTGTATGTAATGTAAGAATAGGGAATAATTCTATTTAGTCCGTCAATGAGATTACCAAATGATATGGGACCCGTATTTTTTGTTTTATCACATAAATAAAAACTGAAATAGATAATACGCATCAAAGTTCAGGAGTGAGGGTGACGTCACTTTGTTAGTATCTTTATACTGACAAAGTGACGTCACAAGCCCTCACAGTAGCACACCGTGACGTCACACGATATTTCAAGTTTTTAACGCACTGTATCGTCGTATTTTTTTGTTTAAGTGGCAAAAGAATAAATACTTGCCCAATATTTTTAACCCCCGCCGGAAAAAGAGGGGTGTTATAAGTTTAACGTGTGTTGCTGTGTATATGTGTGTCTGTCTGTGGCATCATAGCGCCTAAACGGATGGACCCTTTTTTGATTTAGTAAATAAAGTAAAGATAAATTTGCCCCAGCACATTTATCTTGCGAAAAAACCCCGGGCTTTTTTACATTTTGAAATTTTACTTGTTATTAATCTAACTGAAGGACAAAAATTTTTTTTTCAGTATACTACCCTATTACACCACCGCCGATCGCCTCCACAAAAAGGTATAATAGCATGTCAATCAGTCAGTGATTCATAATCACCAAGAAGAAAACCTGATGCGCTGATCCCAAGTAACAAGGTACAAAGGCAGAAAGATGAATATGATATTATGTGTCGATGTTTGCTAATTAATCACGCCCAACCTTAACCTGGATTAAGTCTTTTTTATCCCGGTGGTACCTGCCCGTACTTCTTCAAATGCACTGACAACGCTGAAGGTAAACATCGAGAGAAAACCTAGGCTTATAGTCAATAATAAGTTTAAAACCGCCAAACCGTCTTGAGCAATGCTTGTGCCTACTATGTATGAGAACAGGCTTTTACCCTGCTGTAAGACAGATCATCATCATCAGCCTTATAATGTTCCCACTGCTGAGACACAGGCATCCTCTCTGTGTGAGAGGTAATCCACCACGCAGGCCCAGTGCGGGTTGGTGAATGTCACACGTCTTCGAATTTTTGTTTCTAAGATTATGCCTTTCCTCACAATGTTTTCCTTCACCGCTTTAAGAGCAGTGGTGATGAAATAATCTACAGAAAGTAAAGCGCCTGCCTGGGTTCTAATTTACGAGCTACGACACGTAAGACAGGACCGTTACCACTGGGCACTCGCACTCGTGGGACAGATACGGGCTGGAATTATTATTATAGTACCTTCTCCGTTGAATAATAGCCGACAATCAAACAGGCAAAGCCGCTGGCAAAACCTAGTTTATTAACATGGTTAGCATAACGGTTATTAAATTATGATAACACATAGTTCAAACAGCGATATAACGTTAAACCGATTATAAATCTAGTTAGTAGGAACATTCAACTCGATTACGTTTCAATGTGATTACGGCTCCATCTTGAATAGTAACCACATTTCTCAAGGGTTACTGTCTACTCAACTGTCTGGGTGATAAATCAAATCTTCAGATAGATATATTTACGCATGTAATGTATAGTCAAACAATGATACAAGGGTTTGTGGTCTTCGTTAGAGATAAGTTAACTCTCTGAGACAAAATGCGACTATTTCAAGTTTCCAAGTTTGTTAGAAACGGCTAAGATATAGGTATCATGATCTGTCATCATTCTTTTACACGTCTTGTTCAATATTGATTTGAGTTCGACGATTCGCGCAATACATTTTCATCTTCTTCTATTCGCCCCTGTAAACCGTCACGTTATCATTCACTCCCTTTTATTTAATGTCATTCTTCAAACAATCCTTTTTTTTAACCTTCCCCTCACTTTCGATCCATCTTCTTCTTTGTCGTATCAATGATTCCAAAATTAAATATATTTTCACCAGAATTCAGCCACACAAAGATCTTATAAGGTACAGTGTTGTTGCACAGAGAACACGACAAAACGTGAGGCATTGTTTGGGACGTGGCTCCGCAATCAATATATAAGATGATTACTCTTTTAGCTATAGTACGAGTATCTAATTAAAAGATGTCATCAATTATCACAAAACATAACTGATTGACAGACTTTTGTAGCTTGTATATCGAGAAAAATACCACATAAGCTGTGTGAGCTGTGTTCATATAAAAGCGTGTAAAGAACATTCCTAGAAAACCGAAGCATGAAAAAAAACAAATGACAGGCATACACTGTCGCATTATCGAGCGGTATTTCCCTCGATTTTGCAACAAAAGCAAAAAATGAAGGCATAAAACACCTAAGTAGGCACCGGGGCCACCCTAGCGTGTCTGTCTGCAATATCCTCGGTCTCAATATCACAAAGTGTAGGACTAAATGCCTAGACTCTCTTTTGTCACGAACTCAGCAAAGGTGACGAAATATCGATTTTAACCCAAATATCTCACGTCTCCGTCTCCCTGACACAATGCATAATTTGTAGCTTTCGGCAGCCCTATTATTCTCTTCAGACTTCGAATAAGGCGATAGCGAATTATTGATGTAAAGTGAGAGGAAATAATTATGGAGTTCGTGATTTTATTTCAGAAGAAAAGTTACCATGGCCAGATTTGCAATAAAATTGATGAAACAAATTTTTAAAGATTCTCTGAAGGTAATCAATCAAAATACACACACACACAGTTACAGCTTCTTAATAAATAATGTGGGCAATATTTTCGTCATGTAGAACATTTAAATTTCTATATTTATTACATTTACGGTAAACGTAGGTTCGATGGACCTTGGGACTCAAGCTCGATCGATACCTCTTATAAAAATAGAATTCCTATATAAAAGTAATTAATTTATCCACCTTAATTTTTCATTTATTTATTACATGGAGAAAATAATTCACTTTCAAGCCATAAGAACCTAAGAAAATATTATGAGGTAGGTAAGACAAAATAATCAAGATCATGATTTAACCGACGAAATACGGAAGAAGTTCTCAAGTCGTTTCGGAACTTTATTTGTATGCATAACCACTTACAACTTTTCACAGAGTAATCCGATTTCTAAATGACGGATGGAAGATGGAGGTACCTAGATTTTCATGATCACAGTAAGAAAAACACTCTCCAACAGAAGAATGAAAATCGACTTACAAAACTGTAGATAGGAACATACCTAATTCACAAATAATATTTGTGACAGTAGGCACCAAACAGCCAACAACAATAGAGACCTGTCATAGTGTATGGATTAGAATGTTGGCTGTGAAAATATGAATGAAAAGAGATAATAATGTTGATGTGCGTGGAGATAATTATGCGTAAAATAGAGGAAGATTGAAAGTGGCGCCAGTGACAGAAAAGTTGAAAGGAAACCGTTTGTCCTGGTTATGGTGTATGTTCATGTGATGAGAAAAGATGAAACGCATGTTACTAAAAGAGTTGTAAATATAAATGTGGATGGATGAAGAGGGAGGGGAAGGCAAAAGAAAAGATGGATGGACTGTGTGGGGAGTGATATGAGAGATAAGGGAGTCAGTGAAAGCGTGACGTGGGATAGGACGGTATGGAAGAAGAAAAAGAATTGCGCCGGCCAAAAGTATCATGGGATAAGGGCAGGCAAATGAGTAGACACCAAACAATGCGAGACAAACTCATGTTCCACTTCATTTAAAATTGAATAAAATCATTATACTCGAGAGCTCCTGACTTATGCAAAAGCCAGCCATTCTTATATTATGAGCCGTAAACAAAGATGGTTATCACTGAATATGCAAATAATTTTATGATAACGCTGGCTGGAGAGAAAGAGCAAATACTTACTTAGCTTGTGAAAAAATAAATGAGGCGCGATTCGAGTTTCAAATCTCGATGAAAAAGATTCCTAATGTAATTGCGTTCTTATTTATTCACCGGTTTGTTTACCGGGGTTTGAAGTATTTTCTTTACATTTCTTTTAGTAATATTTGTTATAAGGGATTTTAATTCGTAAAAGAGATATTTATGTGCAAGATTGTCATCTCCTATCGATCTTAGCTTATCTTCTTTTGTGACACGTTTTGTGTCTAACAAAATTTTTCAACTAGGTATTATTAATGTAGTTAATTATAGTGTATTTTCTGTGATCATTATCATTTCAAGAAAAGATTTTCTAGAAAATGGAAACCTCAAATCTTGCCAAGAGGCTCTAGACAAGTATCAATCAAAGTCAGCGATGGCAATGGCCGAAATGCCAAAATTTAAAGGATTAATCACGTGACATTTCAATAGTGTTCGACATTCCTATACTTTTTTTGTCATTATTCTATCATTGATAGACTGTCACTTGTCTTGGGCACGGTAAAGATATCTACAGTATTCTATCTTTATACAAACAGTCGGAACGCGAGTCATGCCTACGTGACGCGAGCTCAGCCCACACTCGATATACTATACTACCAGTCGCGGACGCGCCGCAGCGATGAACGAACGTTGTGATGGTTTTGTAATCAGTAAGCGTACGATTTGTGAATATTTTATTCAAATACGTACAAGTACTTACTTAATATATCAGAGAGCAATTATAGCCTATATTGTGCTGTTTTTGGTTGCTTGAATTCTTCTATAACGCACCCAGAGACAAAAAAAAAAAATTACCTGGAACCTCCGAAAGGCTCGGTTTAAAATAAAACTGGCTATCTACTTATATACTTAGCTACTTACATATATTATTTAATTAGACAAATATCATTATTAAATGATTACTTATGAGATTAATAAATGGTAGGTACCTAAAAATAAAAAAAATAATTTTAATATTAATTTTAATAAAAACAATATAATATTTACCTCAGATTAGAGAAAAGAATCTGAGATATTTACAATCACAAAACTAGAAAGAAACTCAAGTGGGTAGAGGCGGGCGGCCTTAACGCGTGTTTAGGTGACGCGCGCTTGTAGGCACTTATTTAAAGGTCAGGGCCGAGTCACAATACTGTTAGATATCTTTACCGTGTCTTGGGACTGTTGACTTGACACTGCTTAGCGATAGCCTAGCTCATTCTATATTCAAATGTTTTATAGAGAATTTGAATAAAGAATCTGCTAATGCAGCTCAAAGATTTTTCTACATAAGGCGGATTATGTTTTGTACATCGACCACACAGCCACCGCTGGTTTTGTAACTTTGTAAATGAAATAAATTGTTTGTGGACAATGAATTCGTCCATGTTTCCCGACCGCCTCTTATATTGACGAACAAGGGTTTAGTTTATCCACTGACTGAAGTTACTAGGAAAATAGAATGTTTAGTTTAATTAAACTATCGTTATGTTGTTGGAAGCGCATCCCGTGGGGCTTCTAACTTCAAAGTGATTGGATGGAAATCTGTACTATGAATTTCTATTATAAACTGGTATCGTTATCCCAATCTAGCGAAGCGAGTGAGTATAAAATTGATTGAGTCAGTTTAAAATTGAGTTTAGAACAGGGTGAGTTGGCTGGGCTTTTGCGTCAAACCACTCAAACCGTACCCGGTCAAATGAAAATAAACGGTCTTGCAAGATAAGTGCCCTTTTTGGAAATCTGGAATTGGATCCCTGACCAAAGGGCTCCTATATGAAATTTTGAGATATACCTATATACTCCGTGTTCTCTCAGCAAGCCACACATACTCAGCTATCAACTTTTCGCCCTGAATATGCTTACACTACTTGGGTTAAAGTCAAAATTGCCAAAAACAAACGAAAATCGAAGTCTGTGGGCTATATCGTAGAAAAGTTAACTTATAAACTTTTCAATTAGATATTGAGATACACTGTTTGGATAGTATCTCATTACTTACGATGCTTTCTATTAATAATTACTAAGTACGTATATATTTGGCAATATAAATGATGAAAACTCAGAACCGAGCACACCAATTTAGAGAGACAAACTCGTAATAAAAGCTATTTAGGCAAAACATAACAAACTCCCGTCACGTCAATCTGCTAAACTTCGGAGAGACATCCAACGGCTGTAAACTTTGATATTACTGCCGAGACAGCAACTTTGAATGTCATTGTAACGATTATAAGTCTACGTGGGCCGTGACGGGGCTGTTTGCACTCAAATCTCGTTGAATTAGTAATTCTAAGACAGAATGTAAATACCTATTGCCTCCAGCATACATTGTGTATTGAAATACCTCAAGTAATTGACTAACGTGAGCGTAGATATATTTGCTGAACTGGGTATATGATATAAGTACCTACCATACATAGGTAGCTAATTTTGATGATTTTACTACTATCATACGCCGTTTTGTTGGAATATATAAATGTATAAGCTATAGTGAGTTAAATATACGTATGTTTATGCAAGCGTTTACGGTACTAGGTACCTAATGAACAAGACGCATTTGTCATAAGTAATTCATGAAGTAATGAAACTATTCCATGTGGGACTAATAACTTAGTTAGAATAACTTAGTAACAAAAGTTTTGTTACTAAGTAACTTTTAAATATTCGCCTCTTCTTTTGATGGTTTTGTTACAAAACCATCAAAAGAAGAGGCGAATATTCAAAACACTTAATAACTTCATGCAATGCTTAAAGACTTTCCTTCGCTAAAACCTCCCTAGGGTGTAAAGAATATTCAACTAGGTTAAGGTTAAGACGGGCTGGTGTCCGCAACTCCACGTCTAAGCGCGTATTTTGCGTAATATTCAACTAATATGTTGAACAAAACTGGTTTTGTTACAAAACCATCAAAAGAAGAGGCGAATATTTAAAACACTTAATAACTTCATGCAATGCTTAAAGACTTTCCTTCGCTAAAACCTCCCTAGGGTGTAAAGAATATTCAACCAATATGTTGAACAAAACTGTCTACTCGATAAGATTTTGTAGTGCCGATAAACTGGATCTATATAAGTGAAAATAAATTGAAGCAAGCAAACATATATCAGGTCTAAATAGAGAATTAAATCGAAAAAGTGTGTAGGAAAAAGGTGAACATGACGTCCTGGATTAGATTCCCAGAGGCCCTAGACAAGTTATATTATATCATAGAAAGCGTGGCGATAGCGATTGTCAAAAAGGCAAATTTGTATAGTATTGACAAGCGATATCGAAAAATCAACGTGATCAACCTCTTACATTTTAATATTTCGACTATCGCCTTCACTGACATCGAATGTCATCAACTGTCTCGAGCCGCATCGTGTTCGTGCCTAGTGTAATTGAGTTTCTCCATCTGAAGTTTGCACTAGCAGCCTGGTATCAAGCTACTGAATCCGGAATGAATTTATCTCCGGTTCATGTCAATAAGCTCGCCTCTTTAAGTGGCGAAATGAGAATATATACGTATATAGTTGTAACAGGTTTTCTGTGTTGCCAGTGACAGATAGTAAAATATTACATGAGATATCTCAAAAAGTTACATTTTCAAGAGAAAAGTTACATTACCATATTTTGTGTGGGAAACGACAATAATACACTCACTCGCTCGCCGTAAGCAAGCGGGATGGAAGACTAAGAAATACAAGTGAGTGAGTGAGTAAATATGCAATACGTCTATTTTTCAGGTGTGTTTCAAAATCAGGTGCGAAAACATGATGAACGAAAACTTTCTTACATGTGTTCCGTTAAACGATATTTTTTTGTTTGCTGGAAAATATTTCAATATATTTTATTAAGTCCTAAAAGTAACGTAAAAGTTACATTTTGAGTCGTGTTACTTGGACGTTAGAGAAGGTCAAAAAAAATTTAAAATGTAACAAAGGTACATTTTGGCAACGCTGCATGTTGTATTACTATAAGATCTTTGCCTAACGCTTAGAGAATAATAACAGGCATAATTTTATATTAAAATCTGAAATACTTCAAAATATAAAAAGTGCAAGAGAAAAAGAAATCCCAAAATAAATCAGAAAGTCGCCTCACAATATAAGAGACCTCAGAAGACCTGAATAAACAAAATATGAGAACAAATAAAATCACTGTCGTATCACTGAAGGTTTTCTGTTTAAATCGGCCGAAAAGGAAAATAAAAATGGAACCCGTCCTTCGTTGCGTGATCTCTGAAAGGTCTTCTTTATTGCGGTCGCAGTACTTATATTCTGCCCAGTGTGAATCTGAGAGTCTGTCTATGTGTCCACAGAGAAAATAAAACTACGTTATATGTGTGTCTATCTGTGAGTTTAATACTGAAAGTAAAACAAGTGTCGCTAGAATAAAATTAGGTGAGATACTTATTAATTTGACTCCGTACAATAAAATGTCTGTTAAGAAACTCTAATGTTTCCTTTATACCATAGACTGAGTGATAGATATATTAACCATGTTAAAACAAATTGTACATATTATAACTTGGGAGTAATTGGAACTAACAAACGACTTGCGTTTGGGACAGATTTCCTCCGCGAGAATGAGAATCAGTTTTTGCCAAAATTTCAATATCATATAGAACTTGGGGTTTTTTTGCTAAATTAACCTACACAATTCCATAGCCCGGCAAAGTTCTTCCAGCCATCCTTTTCCTGAGCCACTAACCAGCAGTAACTGATCTTTGAAAATTATCTGCACTCTCAAGCAACATTAATTTCCACAAGTTTCTATCTCCATTATTATCAAGGACAGCGTGACGTAAGATTGTGGCTGGTCAGATTAAGAACATGACAAGTTAATAATAGTCCAGTGTTCCTTATCTTAGATAGTTTACTACCCATCCGTGTCTCCGGTTATCTCATAACGTGTCTTAAATATATTAGATACGGTATATTCGTAGTATCTATCAAAGTGAGGTGGGGATCTGATATTCTTTACCGAATAATGGTGTTACAGTGTGTACATTCATTCAAGATAGCATGTCATTTAGTACTTCAGTTCTGAACGCATACTCACATTCATTTTCTTTTTAACTTCAGCAGAGCTATTCTGTCAAAATCTCATCGTGAAAACTTAGGTGAAGTTAATATGACAATCCGTCCAATCAAGGTTAATTTTAAGCTCACTACACCTAAGCTTTCACGGTGATATGTTACTATGCGGATGTTTGTTTTTTAGATGCAACGGAGGTACTCCTAAATAAACTCAAGCGACTGCAGAACATGTGCATCCGCTTTATTTTTGGCCTCCGCAAATACTGTTTCGGGAGTTTCGGACTAAATTGAAGTAGCTGCCGATTTGGCTTCGTCGAGATACCCATAGCCTATCCCTTCTCTATACTATCCTAATTCTCCTCAATACCTTCGTGAACGCTTTGAGTACTTCGTCCCGAGGGAAACCCTGTCGCACTTTCACTTCTCTTCTCCTTCGTACCCCACGTCACACTTCCAGCCGCTATGATAGCTCCTTCTCTGTTCCTGCAGTGTGTCTCTGGAACTCTCTACCACATTCCCTACGCGACAGCCCTTCTCTGAATGCCTGCAAGAGGAAAATCTAGGATCATTTTGCTTTTAGAATGACTTAATATTAGTATATGTATATAGGTATATATATATATTGTACTTATATGTGTATGTATATTTATGGTTTATTTTATATTATTCTAAAATTGTACACTGGACTACTTCTCTTCTTCCTTTTGTAAACTCTCTCTGTCACTCTAAGGTTTACTGGTAGAAAACTCTTCTTTGAGTTAAGCTCGCCTTTGTACATCAACTTTATAATCACTATTTGTTGTATGTGTCATTTTTGTGTACAATAAAGAATTAAAAATATAATAGACTGGCAGAAATTGTCTAACTTCTACTCGATAACGCTGTTGAGTCCACGAGTTTTCCTTAGAACTGGAAAATTTAACTCGTTTTGCAAAACGCTTTGGATTCGCTACTTAAAATCATAATTTTCCTCCACCGATAATGGCATACAAATATACCAGTGATCCCTCGATTCTGTGTTTTGACACATTATGAGATTTGTTCCAGATTTGCCCAACAAAGATCGCCTCCATATCCAAGTCCGACAAATAAGTCTGTGAAAAGACCCACTGAAACGTTTAGAAATTAGTGAAATTGTGAGGTCTACCTCTTTCATAAAAAAAAATAGATTTAAACAGGTTAACATCAAGAGGATCTCCCCTAGTCCTTTCACGTAACTAAATTACGGCAATTACTGGTTGACTGTTAATTATAGCATTCAATTGATGAGTCCTGTTGGGCAGTGGGCGGTTACGAGCTATTATATTGATTTAAGTACCTACATGAAGTAGCTGAACGATGTTTTGTGCCAGTTCTTCTTCTTCTTCGTGTCGAATGAAAGTCAATCTGTTGACAGGCCAAAATTTTGCCTTTTACGGTTCTCACTATGTAGTTCTTTCTGGGTTTTTCTGTAGGTATAGAAAATAAATATATCACTCATAGCCATTACTGGTGCTAACCGTACATTGCTAGAACCGTCCACATGCACTCCTAAAACCTTAACCTAAATTACAATTTGTACTTAGATAACAGCAAATAATTTGAATACTCCCGAAGGTCTCATTAACCTCAAAGACAATATAAAAAAACGTTGGAAATGCCAACGTTATTCAAATAACCAACTCATTAAAATTATGTTAATGATAATAATTAGTAGGATTATCTGTTAAAATGACTCGTCCACGCTAATTGCTCTATCTATTTTTAAACTATCTCTACCGACGGTCATCAATTGTGTTTGGAATGTAGTCTTAAAACAATTAAGGTGCATCACATTGTAGCTTGTATTTTATTCAATCATGGAGATATTACTAATTGTTTCTTTTACTACCATGTACCTATTAAATTATAACTGACCACTATATACGTCAAATTGTCGGCAGTGTGTATAACACACTAATTACATACAACAGTAAACATTACATACTAATTCTATACAACAGTAAACCCGGAACAACGCCATCTTGAAATGGCAGACAATAATCGTAGGAAGGTTTGAAAATAGAATCTGCCGATATGCTTTTGTTTTTCTGGAAAGCCTTTGCTACCAAGTTTGAGAAAATGGATAGGATGTAGCGTGTCTATTTTTGTGTCTATGTGTATTTTCCTTTAGTATATTAGTAGTATATATTAGTATACTGACACAAACATATTACACATTATTTGCTTATCTGCGTTAGGAGGTGTGCCTACTTAAGGTACAAACGTAGTCTGGCGATAACTCCACTGTTTGACGATGTACGTTCAAAATAAAAAAATATATCAATTTGTCTCATCATTATCTAACCCTGTATGCAATGATATTCTAGTAAACAGATACTTTATACACTCACAAAACAACCGAAAAAAGTGTTCCGCACAGCAGCGCACATACACACTTTTCATTCATCTGACATTTCACTTCAAGTCGAAAGGGATGGCTTGATAAAACCAACAAGAAAAAAAGAGACAGCTAGTGTTAGTCCGTTGCGTGTGAATGTAAACAAACGTTATTCTGACCACCAATGTTTTTTTTCTTTTTCTAACCTCCAAATATCAGAATATTAGGAAAAAAATAATTGTAAAGTTGAGGTGTATTGCGTACTTACATATGGTATGAGATCCCTTCTATTTTGTGTACTTTGGTGTCATAATTGGTACACTTTCTAAATACACACGATGGCATTTTTTTAATTTTGTTTTTGTTTCGACAAAGCGTATCGCTTTTCGCCATGCGTGACATAGACTAAAGACTATACGTCCCAATTAGGACGTATTCGAGTCTTCATAATGCGCGCGCTTATAAGACTGTTTAGTAGACTATCATCGCCTGTATGGAATCAAAAAAAGAAATAAATATATAATTGAAAGGCATGAGGGTCGAATGTTCCATATTTCACTACACTAATTTTAACACATCTTTGGCCGGAAATAAATACCATGAGAAGAAGGAAAATGGCAAAACAGCCACCACACTGGGATAGATTAGTAGTTCAACAATGCAAATAATTTTATTTTGAAAATATACATTTAGTCGTTTTTTCACGATATCTAGACACCCAAAGGTCTGTTTATAAAATTTCGCGCGCTCGTTTTCGTCCTAAATCATCATCCATTTCGCTACAAACTTGCAAAAGTGCTTATTCGTACGTGAACTTCTTACTGCTCATCACAGCATCTATCTCTTTCGCACGTGTTTTCGGATGAGATAGCATGCATTATAACCCCGCGCACAAAATAGTTCGTGCCGCCGACTAGGGCAACCTTAATCAATCATCGTGAACAAATAAATACATGTAATAAATCTGTAGAAAAGTCGTTTTTGTACTTCGAAAATATTTCCAAAAAATATAGCTAGCCAGTGTGTTAAAGGATAACCAACATAATCCATTTCCAGCATTTTTGTCTGTCTATCTGTTTAGTTATGTACGCATCACGTGAAATGTACAAAATCAATGTAGATAACTTTTATACATAAAAATTGTGTGTAATTTGAAGTATTACTTAGTATTCGTTTCATCGCAAAATATATATGAATTTAAAGTGATCAAGAAGTAAAATATCACAACACACGCAATTCAGATACTCGGACAGTTGAACTCCATATTCGATAGATGGCGTTGTGTATTTGACGTCATTTTCTGAATGGTGGTGTTACGATTCTCCGCGGCAGAGTGACCTTAGAAAAAAATACTGGTAAGTAGTTAGAGTAGGCAGTTGACGGGAGCGAAGCCACGGGTACAGCTAGTGAAACATAAATCCATACCTAATGTATAGACATGAGATAAAATCAGTCTCCTTCTGTGACTACAGAGTAGGTACAGACCTAATCTGTAGTCACAGAAGAAGAATGATTTTCGTCTTTTGGCTATATTTTCATAAAGTATGTAAGTTGTGTAGTGCTCTTTACATATGTAAATTGCAATTCACAATCTGAATCGCAACGTACTACTTTGTTTCTGTGTCACTTATCTTATTGATATTATGCTATCTACTTACTTAGTTACATAACAACTAACAAATACGAGTAATATGTATAGTTTGATAGCAAATCTCATATCTGTTTACTCGATGTATTTATGTAAGTAGGTATTTATACAATTAACAACTTGAATCACATTGTAATAAACTGGCATATCTCATAGTTACCTATCCTTACTTTAATTTAGCATTTAAATAAATTATCTGTAATCGGTATTTACAAAGTCTTTCTAAGTTTATGTGGGACGTCACTGACAACGGTGAAGAAATACATCGTGAGGAGAGGAAACATGGTGGGTTACTGTAAGCTCTTAGAGCAAGGTTATTTTCGTTGTGTGTAAGGGACAGAGGTGCAAGTCATATATATCTGTCCCTTTTTCACAGTCGCACCTGTGGTCGCACCATGATAGTTTTGACACCTGGACTTATAGTTTATACTAGTTTCGCTGCCGTCAACTGCCGTGCCTACCCTACCCTACTTACCTACCTACCCTACTACTAACATATCTACCTACCCATCTACCCTACTTACCTACCTATCTACCTTACTTGCCTTGCTGCCTACCTTACCTACCTAAAATTTTATTTGCTATACTTCATAAAAGATAACTTGATCTCTGGGACAGCTGTCAGTATCAATAAATTAACAATAGCGCTTGACAGGCTAAAAATAAGGTAACAAAAACAACGTATACGTCAGTTTGACACATGTGGCAGAGATCAAGCTATCTTTTATGAAGTATAGTGTCATTCTTCCGCGGCGAATCTTAATACCGCCATTCAGAAAATGACTTCAAATGCACAACGCCATCTATCGAATATGGAGTTCAACTGTCCGAGTAACTGAATTGCGTGTGTTGTTATATTTTACTTCTTGAATACTACAAATTTATCTAACTTTTGATAGAGTAAACCGATTGGGACGAAACAAAAACTAGGTAATGCTTCAAGTTACGCACAACGTTTACGTATAAAAGTTAGATATAGCTACATTGGTTTCGTACATTTTACGTGATGCATGCACAACTAAACGGACGAACAGATAAACAGACAAAAATGCCAAAAATACTGGAAATGGGTTCTGTTCGTGATACCTACGTGTTATAACAATACCTTTAACACCCAGGCTATTTTTTTTAAAATATTTTCGATGTACAAAAACGAAAAAATCTTCAAAATATTTAACACCTCCTAAATCGTATTTTAGGATTAATTATGAAAACTTTTAATAAAAACCTTTACTATTTGCCGTTAGTATTTATGCCAAGTTTAAAACACTTATACCCAACAAATTGCCACCTTTAACCCCCTTAGAGGTAGAATTTCCGGAAATAAAAAAACTCATTGTTTTTTTTATTTATTAAGAGCGTGAGAGAACCGAATAAATTTCATATAAAATTCCCCTATGTTATCCCTTAGGGGTAGGATTTCTAAAACCTAATAAATACATGAATTATTTTTATCAACTAAGATCGTAAATCTCAAATTTCACGTGTCCAACTTACAGACTGTAGAAATTACATACAAACTTTCAACCCCCTTTTTACCCCCTTAGGAGTGACATTTCCAAAAACTAATAAATAAATAAATTATTTTTATCTTCCAAGAGCGTAAATGCAAAATTTCATGTGTCCAATTTATAAACTGTATTAGGCCGGCTAGGTGTCGTTATAAAACAATTTCAGTTCATGCCACGATCAACACTTTTAATGCACACAACACTTTGTACATAAATGTTCTTACGCGCTAACTACAATATATCACTTAAACTACGTACTTGTATAACTATCACTTAAAGCTATACAACAATACTTATGGCGGGAACGAGCTAGGACCGTGGAACACCCGATCTATCTAGCGTGCGCGACTCGAATCGAATGTCTACTGACTCCTGGTCAGCGGGTCTACGGGCCCGGGGCCTGCGTGGCCGCGGGGGAAAGGCCCATGACGCACATCTGGTTGCCATCTGTTACCGTGGTCCCTCTACCTGCGGCTACCCTGACCGTTGGCATGCACACTGAGCGTTACAGTCTCCCCCTCTAACCCTAACGAACGTCCTCGCGTATGGGTTAGGATCTACGAGGCCTTCCCCTCCTACGCTTCTCTTGTACCGGAGGTTGGATGCGACCAACGAAGGGTGTCAGCACAGAGGGCGATATTTGCCTAGCACCGTGCCATCGCTGAGGCACTCTAGGATGTAAGTAGTGGGACTGACCACGGCCTGGACCTTGTATGGTCCGCCGAGAAGGGATGAACTTAGGTGGCTGCCCTCTTCCGCTATTGTCGGTTCTCAGCAGAACTATTTCACTAACCTTATCGTCGGGAGCAGGCCGACGATGTTCATCGGCATTCCTTTTACGTTGTGCCTAGGCGTTCTCGTAGACGTCGCGGGCATTTTTAACATATTGGGTAACTTAGGAACGCATCCTACTGTGGGCATAAGAAAAAGCCGAGATATCTTACATAATTTTTAATATGAAAAATCTTTGACTTTTGATCAAGTTTTTCACACTTATATTAGAAGCTATTCCAAAATATTCAAAAGAGTCTGCGCTCAAGCAAAATCTCAAATAATAATTAACAAGATTGGTGTTTCTAATAATAAAATAAAAACTGTGTGGCAAGTAATTAATGGAGAAACTGGATAGACACAACAACGCGATCAGAATGAATTGTCTTTGAAAATAACTAATCAAAACTTTTCTGATAAGTATGAAGTCGCCGAGACATTAGAAAATTTCTTTACCAACATTCCGTTAGTGGTTACGAAGTCCCTTTCCTCCTCATCTTAGCTGAATCTCTCCTTAGTGAAAACTTTACTAAAGACATCCCAAACTTTAAATTTAAACCAATATGTCTTGATACAATTAAAAACGCGTTCAAAAGTCTGAATATAAAAAATACTGAAGACCTATGGGGGATATCCGTTAGGGTTCTTGTAGATATTATTGACTCAATTGCTCCTGTCCTAACAGGCATATTCAATCAATGTTTGGACAGTGGCACGTTTCCTGACTAAGTAGTAGTAGTAGTAGTAGGGACTCCCTTTTCCGCACTTAGACTCCCATTTGGTCCGTTGTGCGTGGGGGTACTGGCTAACATAGCCAGCCCAACTCCGCCCAAAAGCACAGAAGCTTCCTGGGAGCTTCACAGGCTTCACGGAGCGACCTCACTGTTCCGAGGGTTTCTTCGCGTTGAGAAGCCACGGCCTCGCATTCCAGGATTACGTGGGCGGCTGATTCTTCGGCGTTAAAACAGCCCCTGCAAAGTGGGCTGTCCGTGGCGCCTATGTTGAATAAATGTTTGTTAAGAAGGGTGTGGCCCGTTAGTGTCCCTATAATTATTTTGAGGTTATTTCTACTCAGGCTGAGGAGTTTCTTGGTGAGACGCGGGTTTACTATCGGTACAGCCATTTTTGACTGTCTACAGTCTGTAGCCCGTGACCATCTGTTATTGTGCAATTCTGTTGATCTTTGACGAATCCACGCACGAAATTGCGAGAAAGGCAAGGGGATAAGTGGGTACGGGCCTAGCACCAACATCTCGGAGCCCCTTTTCGCAAGTTCATCTGCGGCATCATTGCCTAGGGATCCACTGTGCCCCTTGATCCACTGGAGGGTGATTCGATTGGATTTTGATATACTCTCCAGGGCGAGGTGGCATTCAAAGATTAGTTTGTTGTTGGTTAGTTTGTTTTCTAAAGCTTTGAGCACAGCCAGACTATCAGATAGGAATCTGATTCCGAAGTTCTGGATACCTAAACGCTTTACGGTTTTTGCGGCTTGTGTTAAGGCGACACATTCACATTGGAAAATTGAACTATGTGTGCCTAACGGTATGTGAAAGTTAATGTTGAGGTCAAGGGAGTGAACGCCAGCACCTGAGCCGCTATTAGTTTTTGAGCCATCTGTGTAGATTCGCACTTCATTAGCTCCTGACTGATCCCTTTCTTCCTCTATTGTTTGTATGTTATAGTTTTTGTTGAACATAGGTTGTTTTTGTATTCTATCACACGGAGCGGCGATGAGAGGTTGATACTCAATCGCCCGGTCCAGGATTTTAGCATGTGGGCTTGTGTGGTTTTTACCCCATATGCCTAGATGCATTAGCCTGATAGCAGCTAGCGCCGCTTCTTGCTGTATGTACAGGTCCAGGGGAGTTATATGTAGGGCTATCTCCATGGCTGCTGTTGGGGTGGTTCTCATGCAGCCGGTGATAGCTGAGCAGGCCTGTCGCTGGAACCGTTGGAGTCGGGTGATGGTGGTCGAGAGTTCTGTCCTAGTCCACCAAACCAGAGCACCATAAGCCAACATTGGCCTGATTACCGCTGTGTATAGCCAGAGAGTAATCCTTGGAGACAGCCCCCATGTTTTTCCTAACATTTTTTTACACTGATAGAGTGCGATTGTGCATTTGTTGAGTTTGTAGTCAAGATGCTTGTTCCAGAGCAATTTGCTATCAAGAATTACCCCCAAGTACTTGACCTCCTCTTTAAGTGTTAATTCTGTGTTGAAAAGTTTTGGAAGCCTATGCGGTCCAAGATTTCGTTTGTTAGTGAACATTATTAGTTCCGTCTTTACGGGGTTAACCGACAGTTCGTGTTTTGTGCACCAGCTCTCGATTATTTTGAAGGCCTTTCTCATGAGATCACATAAGATGCCCTCAAATTGCCCCGAGATTAGAATTGCTATGTCATCTGCGTATCCTACCGAGTAAAGACTGCTGGCGTTGAGCTCTGCAATGAGCTCATTTACGACTAAATTCCACAGAAGTGGTGACAGCACCCCACCTTGTGGGCAGCCCCTGCTCACGATTCCTCGTGTGGTAGTGTTCACAGTAAATTGAATAGCACGGTTTTTTAGCATGTTGTTAATCCATTCTACGAGCGTCGGCGCAACACCGTGCGTGTTGAGTGCCTGACCGATGCTGGTGAAGTTAGTTTTGTCGAATGCACCTTCGATATCAATGAAGGCACCTAGGGTTGGATTTTTGTTTTTGAGAGCATTGCCTACGCGTGAGACTACGCTGTGGAGCGCTGATTCAGTTGATTTGCCTGCACAGTAGGCATGTTGGTTCGGGTGCAGAGGTTTTTGAATCGAAATCTGGTTTCTTATCTTCCTGTCCCCCAGCCTCTCCAGTGTCTTTAGAAAGAAAGAGGAGAGGCTTATGGGTCTAAAAGATTTGGGCTGGGTGTAGTCGCCCCTACCTGGTTTCGGAATAAATATTATTTTTACTTCGCGCCATTTCAAGGGGATATATCGGTGTGCCAGACAAGCCCGAAAGACCTTAACAAGGTAATCAGCTAGCAGAGCACCGCTCCATCTGAGCAGAGCTGGAAAGATACCGTCCATCCCCGCTGCTTTGAAAGGCAGGAAGGTGTTGATTGCCCATGTTAATTTATCTTTGTCGATAACTTCTAACGCCACCTCCCAGTCTAAGCTGCTCGTAGCCCTTTCCCTGTACGGTTCCCAGCTTTGCTGGGTGGCAATCTGGCAGCCCGGGAAGTGGGTAGTTAGGAGTAGTTCGCTAGTTTCTGCGTCGTTTGTTGTGTAAGTGTTATCTGGTTTTCTTAGGCATCCTATAGACAGGTCTGCCTCTTGAGCAAGACAAGTTTTGACCCTATTTGCCTGGTTGTTGTTTTCAATGTTAGTACAAAAACGCCTCCAACTTGTTTTACCTCGGAGGCGAATTAGTTTTTTATATGTTTTGCGGTTTGTTATGTAACGGTCCCAGTCTACTGGCGACCGTGTGTTCTTAGCTCTATTGAATAGCCTTCTCAGTTTGTGTCGGTGTCTCTCCAGTTCAGGACTCCACCAGGACTGCCTGATCCCTCTCCTGGGTAAGGTGAGGGGACACGACTGTTCATAGCTCGATAATAGGATGGAAGTAATTTTGTTTACGTGTTCGTCTAAATTGTTTATCGTTATTTCAGCCGGAACAGAGGGTAACCTACCCAGTTCAGTACCTATAAGTCTGACGAACTTCGATTGGTCTGTGTTGCGAGGAACTCTTCTTGGCTGTGGTGTGGTTAAGTTGAAGTTAATTGTAAAACGAATCCATCTATGGTCTGAGCATGATATCTCATTGGACACATGCCAGTCCTGAATGGAGTTGGATACACCTAAAGTTGCTAAAGTTAGGTCTATTATTGTTTGCGATCTTGCGTTTATGAAGGTGGGTTCGGAACCCTTGTTAAGTAGTACAAGGTTATTGCTAAGAATAAAGTCAAGCATTTCCTCACCTCGGTTGTTGGTTTTGACATTACCCCAGAGCGTGTGATGCGCGTTGGAATCTGTGCCGATGATTAGTTCTAGTTTCTCCCTTTCACAGTACTCCACCAGCAAGGCGAGCTCTGGTAGAGGCACGTCCGCGTCGCCTGGCAGGTATGCCGAGGCTAGTACAATGTCTGGGCGTTCTTGTTCGGTTCTGAAAAGCCTGGTTGCTGTCAGGTCCCTTGAACAGAATTCGTTAATTAAAAGGTTAGGTACATGTTTTGGGACCAATATGCAGGTACGCGGATTACTTACGGAGGTGTCTAGCAGCAACTTACCTCCGATGTTAGCAAGACCGCATATTTTGCCACTTCTAATCCACGGCTCTTGGATGAGGGCGATGGTCTTCTCTTGTTGGTTCTCCAGCACTCTGCGTAAAGTAGCCGACGCAGTTTGACTGTGCTGGAGGTTGGTCTGCAGGATCTTAGTCCTCCCGCAAAGGAGAGGAGCAGGGATCGCTGTCCTCGTCCCTACTTCTCCCCTCCGGCGGAAAGCAGTCCTCGTCCGAAGTTAGTCCGGGCGAGGGTGGATCCTGTGTTGATCCCTCAGTTGAATCGACCTCAAGCGCTGCCATGGAAGTCGCCAGCTCCACCGCCTCCCCAGCGGTCCCCGTCGCGGGAGGCGACGGGGAACGCCCAGGCAGCGGTGGATCAAGCTCCACTCCAGGCGCAGTCGAGGCCGTTGAGGTTGAAGGCGCAGCGGCATCCTCCTTGGTTCCACCTTCCTTCAGGAACCGGATGTATATACTACCCATAAGGTAGTATACTCGCCTCTGCTGGTCCTTAATGGTTTTAACCATGGACTCCGGCACACGAAAGTAGAGACAGGTGCACGGTGGCTCCTGACTGACCCTTGCGTGTGTTAGAGTCCAGGTGTTAATTTTTAGATTGGGGTTCTGCCTCGCCAACATCCCGAGAAGGTCTGATGTGTCCTCGCTGTTCTCGGGGACATACAGCATGCACAATGCCTTCTTGGGTATGTCGGCCTGGGGCCGAACGGTGAGTCTGGTCTCCGGTAACGGGGACGGTGTGTTATTTATGACCCCCTTGAGCCAGGCCAGTGTGAAGTCGTCCTCGCACCATGTTTTGAGGACGCCTTCGGCGTAGTGGGCCCGACCTCTAAAGTGGATCGCGGTATTTTGGGTTGGAGTGGCTGGTTCAGGAACTGCCTTCAGCAGAGCCCGGAGCTGGTCCTCAATAGTTTGTCGGATCCCCTCCGCTTGCTCCTGCGTCATGTCCAAGAAGGGCTCGGTCATGACGGCGACACACAGCTCGTTGTTCCTGAACGACGCGGCCGCTTCGGCGTAGCTCACCAGGGTTCCATCAACCATATGGGAGCGAGCGGGTTTGCTCTTCTTGCTTACCCCAGTTGGTGTGTCGGAATCCTCGGGACGCGAACGCTTCTGCGCCCTAGCCGGTGGTTCGGTGTTTTTCTGCTGTTTTTTGCGCCCTCTAGGCCTCGTGCTGCGTTTGCGCTTAGCGCCGGTGGCAGCCTCGCCTATTGGTGTGTCAGCCGTAGCAGACATCACCCTGGGGGGCGTCTTTTTGCTTGTTGCTGTTTGCCATTTATTGGCGTTAGATGAGCCTGCCATATGGCCTTCGGCCAGCTTCGTCGGGTCCCTCTCGGAGACCGCAGCCGCTAACGCAACCCGTGTTTTGGGCGCATCAACTTTTGCAGTGCTCTTCGAGTCGCCGTGAGCGAGAACTGTCCTTGGCTTTTCGGTCAGGGTAGTGTTAGGGGGCGCATCCATAGATGCAGATGAGGTTGGGATCGTTTGGGACGCAGCCTGTTGTGGTGCATCCCTTGCGGTTGCCTTCCTCATCGCATCCTTGGACGCAGCCGAGCGTTTATGTGTGTTGGGTGCATCTGAGGACGCAGTCTTAGGCGGTTGTTGCTTAGACGCATCCTGAGACGCAACCCTTGGGTTAGTCGTAAAAGGCGCATCTGAAGACGCAGCCCTTGGTGTGTTTTGTGTAAGCGCATCCGACGAGCGGGACGCAGCTTTGTTTTTTTGTTTTTTGTTGTGTTTATTGGTCTCTTTATCCATGAGTATGGTATCAAATAATTCACCGTTGGAGCTCTCCACCCGCCACGGAGCCCTCAGTCGGGGACGCCGCTCGTTCAACAAGCGACGCCAGAGCTACTCCTTCGGTATAGGACCAGCTTAGTGAAAAGTAGACGAACCTGCACGCGACGGAAGATCACGGGACTGTATACGGCACGAGACTATGCCGCAACTCATCCCGAAACCCCACGCCACGCCGGCTGCCCCCCCCCACTAAACCGATCCTCGCTTGACATCCCGCTTATGGGATGCCTCAGCCGATTGATCGTGGGTAGCTACCCCACGACCTCCCGTTTGAGAGGAAATCCGGGCCAAAGTGGTGTGTTGTGTGCAGCCTGCTCCACTCAACCACCAGGATCCCTTCATCCCCCCGTACGGGTCCCCGCGCACGGCAAAAACACGCAGGAGGTCATTGCTATCCATCATCTGATCTTGTTCGATGGTGGACACCCAGGGGCATGACCTCGCCACCCCTGTGATAAGTCGCCTGGTGATTTCTGTTGCGTCTATTTCATATGGAATTAGACCAATAACGGGGCGGGAACCACGAGAAGGTTCATCACCACACTTGCCTTGAGGATCTACACGACCGTAGCGCTCTCCCTCAAGACCACGCCACCTTGCCACCTCAGAAGGAGTAAGGCAAGGTAGGCCTGCGTCTACAAAGCCAAACCAAGCAAGCAAGCGAATGAACGAGCGAAGCAAGGCATGTTGCTGGATACAAAGCACGAGTTTGTGAAACGCATGACCCTCCCCCAGTTTCCTGACTTAATGAAACACAGTAAAGTAGTACAAATTTTCAAATCAGGTTGTAAGAGTGATCCCTCTAATTATAGACCTATATCCGTGCTTCCAGCATTGAGTAAAATCTATGAAAAAAATCATGCTGGACCAGATGTTGTCTCACTTCAATTGGAATGGGATCCTGCATAGTCAACAGTTTGGTTTCACGAAAGGTAGGTCAACAACGGACGCGGGAGTAAAACTCATCAGCCACATCTTGGAATCTTGGGAGAAGTCCCAGGTTCGACTGCGTCGACCACAACACACTGATCTGTAAATTACACCACTACGGAATTCGAGGACAAGCTGCTGATCTTGTGCTTTCCTATTTATCAGACAGACAGCAAAAAGTAAATGTTAATGGGGCGACATCCTCCGGGTCTCTAGTCAAGATGGGCGTGCCCCAAGGTTCAATTCTCGGCCCAGGTAACAGGGAGTCTACTCACTAAGCACAAAGTCCGTAGTTTCGGCCATCGTTACGGGCGTTTTTTACTCCGTATCACATACGGACGCATGATTCGTTCGTGGCCCGAACTACTAATGAATGACAACACAACAGTTTGACAGTTGTACCTACTACCGACCTATGTGTTTTTAGCCGTCCAAAAAATGTTATCATTACGGAGTAGGATTCAATGCGAAGTGCCGGAGTACTTTAGGACGGGCTCGTAACTTTAAGGAGTAGACTCCCAGGTACTAGGGAATAGCCTCGTGCGCCAATAACGAGAGTTGCACGTCAGAGTGACATTAACAGCTCTAAGTGCACAGTTATATTGACCATGTAGTACCAGTAAGATTGTAGCAAAGCGCAAAGACAAGTCCACAATATTAGGAATCTCGAACACTGTTTCCCGACGGCTACAATCTAGGAGTCTTTAAGTCAACAGTGAATAGGTTATTTCTATACAAGCGTGTCTCACCGTTGACCACATCATCGCTTACCAACAGGTGAGATAGTGGTCAAGCGCGAGCCTATAATATATATATAATATAAAAAACACTATCTGCAAAATATAATGGTATGTATAGGAACCTCCTGTATTCAATAAGTGGAGCACAGCTTATCACAATCTTAATGTATTCTTATCTCGTGCCACACATACATACACAGATATAATAATGAGAATGCAGACTGATTCTCATTATTATATCAGGGACATGTTATGAGAAACTGGGTAACCAAACTAAAGTATGTAGGCATAGGTCAATTTAAAATTAATGTCGTCTATGAAGTCCACTTTCCGCTGCGCAGTACACTATCCCTAACACCCGCTTCATCTACTATTAATACTTCATGCACACACAACGTACAGAGCTGGACTTTAACGCCTTTGTGTGCGTATGTTTTAATTTGAAAGGTAATTTGGTATAAGTTGGTAAATTTGCCAGAAGTCTTTGATTCGATGGTTTTACTTATACGAAGACTTCTGGCATTTTTTAAGTATAAACTGTCTGAGTTTGAGGGAAAAAAAACTTTTATTCTTGTGTAAAGTGAATTAACATTTTTAGGATACTTTTTGATGGATAGCTCAATAGATGGCGGAAAATCTTTAAATTAGAAGGCCACTTTCCCAGACAAGGACGACGCGACAATGCGACAACGATGCTGTGACGCGTTCTTACAGAAATTAAAAACTAGAGCAGTAATTGTAGAACAATTTGTCAGAATGCACAACATCAAAAGCGCTACAAGAACGGTTTACCTAATACCAAAGTTGTTACACAACTCTATTACGATCTCTGTCTTTTAAGGGTCCCGTAGTCAACAAGGAACCCTTATAGTTTCACCGTGTCCATCTGTCCATCCGCAGCTTAGCTCAGAGACTCTTAGTACTAGAAAGCTATAATTAGGCATGGATATACATATTAATCACGCCAACAAAGTGGTAAAATGTTTTTTTTTTTATTTGTAGAGTTTTTTAGGGTTCCGTACCTCGAAAGAAAAAAACTGAACCCATAAAGGATCACTTTGTTGTCCGTCCGTCTGTCCGTCAGTCTGTCTGTCTGTCAAGACACTTTTTCTCAGGAACGCGTAAAGGTATCAACCTGAAATTTATATCAAATACTCAGGTCTAATGTCCCTTAAAGCTGTGAAAAAAATCAAACATCTAAGCCAACGCAATCGAATCCATTCGAATCGAAGCCATTTATGTCGCAAATTTCCGAAAATTTTCGACTCTCGCAAGGGAATCAAAACCTGCAGGGTACTTCCTGTGAGCTCAGAATCTTGAAATTTGGTACGAAGCAACGTCTTGTAGCACAGATAGAGGAATAATTGCGAAAACTGTAAATTTTTAGTTACATCATATAATAAAAATATTTTCAATAATTTTAAACTTACTACCCCTTTCCTCATGAACGCGTAGAGGTATTAAATTGAAATTCATATCAATTACTCAGATCGAGGTTTTGTACGCAACCCTCGGTGCGCGAGTCCAACTCGCACATGGCCGGTTTTTTTTTCTATACACATAAAGTGGGGATGTTATTTTTTTCCTCATATTTCTCATTGTGTGGGGTAACGTTGGATAGGCAATTGAGGAATATTACAGCTTTGTGAAAACCATGTTTTTATTCAGGGAAAATTAGTTTTAAATTGCAAATTTTTGTTAGAGTCAAGTGTCCCCCCCCCCCCCCCCTGACAGTCCAGTTTTAGTTTTGTTTGGATATGTCAATAAATACGCGGCAATAGTATATATGTATAACGAAAATAAAACTATCACAGCTAAGCAGGATTTACAAGTTCACAAGTAATAGTCGACCAACTTTTAAAATGTATTTGGAAAAGTAACATTTTTGTATATTGATGTATGGAGACAACAGTTTTCGAACGGCAAAGTTAATTTTGTTCCTTCGTTAGAGCAATGTTTGGTGCTTTCATTGTTTATGAATGTAGCTGTTTCTACCGGCCAGTATTTTTATTTATGAATTTTTTAGCAATCTCTATTTTCTTAATTATTCTGTGCAGTACATTTCACCTTCAAGAACGATCTCTTTGCAATGGTAATCAAGTTGACAGCATGTCGACCAATCGAATACGTTTTGTATAACGGCGTATTTATCTTACAGACTTACAATACAACCCAGAATATATTGAATTGGCAAGTTGCTTCGGTAGAATCACGCATAATGTGGCTTTTTTATTTATGAGCGTTTTACTGTGTGGGGTTTCGTTTTACGACACAATACGCTTTGTTTCACTTTCTAGTGATATTCTTAAAGTTTTTAACGAGTCATTTGAATAGGATAGGTAGAAAAGTCCGCTTGAGCACCTATAATGTAAGAAATTGAAGTTCCAGCTACATTGCTCCAGCTATATTGCTCTAGCTACATAGCTCCAGCTACATTGCTCTAGCTACATAGCTCTAGCTACATAGTTCTAGCTACATAGCTCTAGCTACATAGCTCTAGCTATCCAGTTCTAGCTACATAGCTCTAGCTACATAGCTCTAGCTACATAGATCTAGCTACATAGCTCTAGCTACATAGCTCTAGCAACATTGCTCTAGCTACATAGCTCTAGCTACATAGCTCTAGCTACATAGCTCTAGCTACATAGTTCTAGCTACATAGCTCTAGCTACATAGCTCTAGCTACATAGATCTAGCTACATGGCTCTAGCTACATAGCTCTAGTTACATAGCTCTGGCTACATAGCTCTGGCTACATAGCTCTAGCTACATAGCTCTAGCTACATAGATCTAGCTACATAGCCCTAGCTACATAGCTCTAGCAACATAGCTCTAGCTATCCAGCTCTAGCTATCCAGTTCTAGCTTCATAGCTCTAGCTACTAGGGCATGTAATATCGAAAGATTTTTTAATATACTAGAATAAATTCTGAGCATGTAATAAACGTGTTCATCATATGAATAAGACTATTTATTCATTATGATGAACACATTAATAGTAAAAGTTTTTAAGAACGAATGACAGTTACACTGATTTAATAACCTATTCATATTCATTGATTGGTATAGGTATCGTAGTAATCGACCATTTATTGATTTTTAGGTTTTTGTCAGTACATCTTGAGTATTATTATTTAAATTAAATGAATTGCAACAGCCTAATTGCCTAAGTTAATTCAGCAAGGCAAATTGTTGGCCGCCATCAATCGACCAAACACATGCGAGATGAAATACGCGATGTGGTGTGCCGGTTTATCCGATCACAGCTAATCATCGTAGACAACGGGTTCAACCGTGCCAGGTGTCAGCCCGCTCGGCGCTTCACAAGGAGCTAACATATACCAAGTTTTTTTCTGATTCCGAGATTTCAATATTGGATCAATCAGTATCAGAATTGAAATATTAGAAATCTCGTGTCCAGATTCCGATATCATGCCCTATCCCCAAGTGTTGCCACGTCGAGCGGTCCTGTGGGTGGCCTTCCAACGCTGCATTCTCGTACGCGGTCGTTACTCCAGAACCAAAGGCTGTTTATCCCGAAAGTACGGTTCCTGAGGGATAGGCAATGCGAGCGAAGCCATGGAAAATACTAATAAATAAAATATATGCTTAGCTAAGATTTTATTTTTGTAATATGCGTTTTGTCTATGCAGAATAGATGTTTTACCTTTTACTTAATTGCTAGATTTTATTTAAAAAAAATACTTGCCATAAATTATCAAGTTTCTCAACAAACGCCTAAGTTTAGTCATTTTGGGAGTTGAAACTTTGGAAGACGCACTCTATATTATGATGTTATTTACTTAACGGCCCTAAGAGATTTCAAGGAACCTCATCCCTTATATAACATCAGAAACATCACAAAGTTTCGGAGAATTTGACACACCTAAGTAGTGTAAGGGGTTTGTATTGGCTGTGCTCTCTTATTACTGTTACTGGCTGGATCTAATTTAAAGTCATGCATTTTTTAAAAGTTCTCTAGTGTCCGACCGAAACTATAAGTTTTTACGATCGAAACCGAAACCAAATTTCGGCAACAGTCTCAGTTTCGGGCGAAACCGAAACCGAAAATTCCTTACAAGGATCATCTTATGAGGGTAAAATAAAGAAAACGTTATTATAATCAGTTAATCTTTGTTTTTATCTTAGATAGTTAGGTTAAACTTGATTCTACTATAATCTATGTATTAGTTTGTTATAATGAATTATTTTATGATGTTTACTACCTACTCTTATGCTTTAACACATAATAAAACTTATCTAATTCAAAATAAATCACACGAATAACTCACAACAAACAAAACGACGCCATTGAGACGATTAATATGGACCTGGCTCGAATAGGTGACTGGAGTGCTGAGTTTGGGTTGAAGATTAATCCGACGAAGACTCAGGTGACTGTTGTTGGTAGTTCCCGGACTGTCCCTAGAATTGATTGGTTGACGCTTCCCCAGGTTTCTTTCAACAACACTATTATTCCTATAGCTAATACTGTGAATAACTTGGGGATTTATATCGACAGCACTCTTGCCTGGACCAAACAACTGCAGGAAGTCAGTCGTAAACTGTTTGCTTCTGCAGGCTCCCTGAGACGTCTACGTAATTTTCTTCCCATCGCCACTAAAATTGCGATAGCACAATCTCTTCTTCTCCCTATCCTGGACTATGCTGATGCCAGCTATCTCGATCTAACCCAAGACCAATTGGACAAGCTTGAGCGACTTCAAAATCTCTGTATCAGATTCATATTTGGCTTGCGCAAGTATGATCACGTTTCTGAATTTCGTACTAAGCTCAAATGGCTTCCTATTCGCCTTCGCCGGAATGCCCACATACTTTCTTTGCTTTATAACGTGCTATTTAATCCTTTTACTCCTTTTTATCTCAAAGAACGCTTTCAGTTCCTATGTGACACCCATTCTAGGTCCTTGAGGTCATCGGAGAATCTTAAATTAAATATTCGTATGCATTCCACTTCCTTTTTTGACAAATCTTTCACCATTCAAGCGGCTCGGTTGTGGAACGTATTACCAATTGAAATAAGACGTGCTCAAACACTGCCAACGTTTAAGAAAATGGTAAAAGAGCTACCTGTCTCTATAATTTTTATTCTTCTCCTTTCTCTGTTAGATATTTGATATGTATTAGTATATTATATAATATTTGTATGTATGTATTGTATGTTATTATGTCTAAGTAATATTATTTAAGTATTTAATTTTTGTACACTGAGCCCTAAATTCTTCTCCTATCGCACAGTCCATCCAAAGGTAGTCTGTAAGAGATTGCCCTGTGCGATAAGACCGCCCATTGTACACTTGTATTTGTGAATGTTTTCCTGTACATATTTTGTGGTGTACAATAAAGTATATAATAAATAATAAATAAATAAAACGAACTGCAAACACAAGCCTCCGCGGTCTGTCTGTCAGTCCGTCTGTCTGTTACCAGGCTGTATCTCATGCGCCATGATAGCTAGACAGTTGAAAATCACAGATGATGTATTTCTGTTGCCGCTATAACAGCAAATACTAAAAGCAGAATAAAATTAATATTTATGTGAGGCTTCCATACAACAAACGTGATAACATAGGCCTACATGGGCACTTATAAAACGTCAACAAAAGGTGCACGGTTCGGGTTGGTCGTTTCCTATGGAGAAAAGCCGGCGAGAAACTCCATGGTTACTCTTTTAAAAAAATGGTTTGGTTTTTCAATATTTCCATGTTACAGCATTAGTACTTAGATATGGGGGGAAAACGTAGGCCCGAAAATAAGTCGTAGGAAACTAAAAAAAAAACAAAGATTATATGATTTATAAAAAAGTTAACAAACGTTAACTAGCATCTAGAAGGCCTACAATGTTCACACACTCACAAAATAATCTGTAAAAGAATCTATACAAAGGTAAAAAAATATAACAAGACTAAATTTAACTTGTGGCACAAATGTTGCTATCAGTGCAGTAACTATTCTTAGCAAAGGGCTATACAGATGTTTGAGAACCATTGTAAAAAGTCTAATTAAAAGAAGGAAAACAAAAAAAATGAGAAAATATGAGATTGAGAATAGTTAGAGACATCCACATATTTCATCCTTCGTGCGCGATTCCGACTCGCATTTGTTTTTATTAAACTTTGCCCCACACAAGGTATTTCTCCTGTATCGTGGAAATGATTAACACATACACACAAAAAACCAGACCGGAACACCTATCTGTAGGCCAAACAAATATTTGTTCCGTGCAGAAATTGGACCCGCGACACGCAGTGCAGCAGCCACTGCCAACCGATTCTTCGACTACTCGTATCTACAATACAACACAACTTATACGTAGCATGGACAAAAATCGTAAAATCGATCACTTCCGATTTACACAACCAATAGAAATCGCTCACTATCACGCCATTCAAGTTTATTTTCAGGAGTCGGTGTAAATTAAAAAAACCGGTCAAGTGCAAGTGGGACTCGTGCACGAAGGGTTCCGTACCATTATAGCAAAAAACGGCAAAAAAATCACGTTTGTTGTATGGGAGCTCCACTTAAATATTAGGTCATTACGTATGAAATTGGCGTTTTGTAAGGGAGGAACATAAAGTCGTTTTTTTAATATAATATATTTATTTAATCAAAGTATGTACCATTGCTATCTATGCACTTTTTCCACCTCAGGGGTAGTTCATTGATCCCTTTACTAAAAAATCCATTCGGACGGGAATGAATAAAATATTTGAAGGCGCTTTGGACTGCCCCATCGGAGTTGAAATTTTTCCCTTACAAGAAGTTATCCAAATTTTGAAAAAAATGGTTATCTGTTGGAGCAAGGTCCGAGGCGTATATACATATATACCGTATATATCTTAGACATTACAATTGAAGCTCCTCTAATTTGGTAGCCGTCTGTTGTGCAGTGTGTGATGTAGCGTCGTCCTGAAGCTCCAGTGGCCTAGAGCGATTGACCAGCCGCGGCTGTTTAGCAGCTAGCTTTTCCATCATGGTTTTCAGTTACTGACAATAGACATCCACCGTAATCGTCTGGCCAGATTTATGTAGTAAACGACACCGGCACTAGTCCACCTAATGCTCACAAGTAATTTTTTTTGACTCAATTTTCGCTTGGGGCAGGATTTGGCTGGTTCGCCAGGTCATTGCGATGAGCGTTTCCGAATATTGTACAGGATCCACTTTTCATCACAGGTAATGATTCGTAATGTAACGCAGCAGTCAACGCGCGTTTGTCGGTTTGCTGCACTCAATTCATGAGGTACCCACCTTTTAAGCTTTTTCACCTTCCCAATTTGCTTCAAGTGGGTTAAACAGTTTTATCACTAACATCGCAGCCTGCAGATAACTCGGACGTGGTTTGCGATGGATCCGTTTCTACAATAGCCTTCAATTCTTCATTATCAACTTTGGTATTCGGGCGTCCACGGGGCTTGTTCTGCAGGTCGAAATTTCTAGAACGAATCGTTGGAACCAAAAACGCACTGTTTTTTATTTTGCGACACCGTCGCCATACACATCATTAATCCTTCGAGCCGTTTCAGCAACACTGGTGCCACGATGGAACTCGTACTCGTAAATAACGCGATATTTCAAGTTTTCCATTTTGTAAACTGACTGGCGCAAAGAATAAACCAAAAGAGGAAAAAACAAATACGGTTTTCCGAACACAAAAGCATGATATTTGAGATCGAAGTGGCCAGTACGACAAAACGCCAATTTCATAGGTAAGGACCTAATTTTAATTTTATTCTTTTTTTAGTATTTGTTGTTATAGCGGCAACAGAAATACATCATCTGTGAAAATTTCAACTGTCTAGCAAAGTCACAGTCAAATATATTTATTCAACTAGGCCAAAAAGCGGCACTTTTGAACGTCATTATTACACAAATTAAAATTAAAATTTACAAGTAATAAAAGTTGATTCTAGCTATCACGGATCATGAGATACAGCCTGGAGTCTAATTAATAGAGTCCCGTTTTTACCCTTTGGGTACGGAACCCTAAAAACGAAAAAAAAATGGTATATCCGAGACACCGAATATCCTATTTTTCGCTTTGTAGTGTTTTGTTTTGGCAGCTGGTTTTTTTTTTAAAGTTTTTTATTTCCAATTTTTTTGATGATAAAGTATTTTCACACCTACTGTATTAAACATGAGGATTATATCGCAATCAGCAATTCAGTCACAGTGCTCATCTAATCTATACACATTCAGGTATACCTATGCGATTATGCTGATTAATTACTAAAGTTAATAGAACCTATTAAATGAACTCAATAGTCTCACTTATCAGTCCATCATATCTGTTAACATAAACAAAACAGAAGCCATTTTATTTATCCATTTATCATCAACTATCAACGCAGAAACGAAATTCATACCTGCGTTGACATTTTCATAAATTATTATTATCTTTTACGCAAGACTGGTTCCATAAAAAAGTTACGTGGGTATGTAAAAGAAAATACATTTTTGATGAGGTCCTGAAGCGTTAACACCTGTCGCAGAGAGATAGTCAACCATCATTCACTTTGAATGAATAAACGTAAATAAAACAACACCTCTTTGTAAATATTGTCTTTTGTATCCATTTTTTTCAGTTTTTCGACACCGACTTCGGAAAAGAAAGTTATTTTTTGCTTTGTAGTTTTTTGTTCTGGAAGTCGGTTTGATTTTTTGTTAAAAAGTTTTTTATTTTTCTCTTTTTAGTTTTGGTATGTGTCTCCAATTAACATGATAATCATTTGTGGCCAAAGTACATCTCATGACGATTCCAATAAGCCCAAGCACGACTAGGATACATTGTTTTTTTTTCAGAGTTCCGGTGCCTACCTTCCAGCTTCATCAACAGAACAGTATGAACAGAACAATGATACCATTTTCACCAGTCCCATTCATTTATAAGTATTTGCTTCATCGTAGTCGGTTAACTATTCGAGATATTTTATACCCCTGACATACTTAGTAACTCCTAAATGGAGTTCAAGTGGCCATCTGTGGTCTTCTTCATCAGTTCCACTTCACCAAATTATACTTTCTGAGTGCAAGTGATTGCATTGTTGATGAAAATACCAAAATCACTATATGTTTGCCTATAATATTTGAGGAGTTCCCTCGATTGCTCTAGGATCCCATCATCAGATCCTGACCTGATGACTATGGGACCAACTAGGTAGTATACCCTTCAAAACAAAAGAAGATTTTTTGAAATCGGTCCAGGCGTCTTTGAGTAATCGGGGAACATACATAAAAAAAAAAGATTCCGACGAATTGAGAACCTCCTCCTTTTTTTGAAGTCGGTTAAAAAAATTACGTGGGTATGTAAAAGAAAATACATTTTTGATGAGGTCCTGAAGCGTTAACACCTGTCGTAGAGAGATAGTCAACCATCATTCACTTTGAATGAATAAACGTAAATAAAACAACACCTCTTTGTAAATATTGTCTGTTCTCAGAGATAACGTTGGAAGTGGATAGCTGTTCGTGTAAATAACTTGTTTTTGAAACTGCAGCTAACTGCAATGAAATTAGACTCAACAAACTTTAATTTAATCACAGTATTTATATTCACTATTTGAGTGAAGATGTAGCTACTCAACTCTATGAATTTGATATGGGACTTGCACAGTTATATTTGTATATAATACTCTCTCATAATATAAATGTTAAATAACATATTATTTTGTGTGAATTGATCACACAAAATAATATGTTATTTAACATTTATATTATGAGAGAGTATTTTGTCATGTTGTTCAAAGCAACGCACTTATGTTCATGACATAACATTATTTTCGGAGCGCCGAAGCCGTCGGGGTCATCTATTAAGCTGAAGATGTTACCTCAAGATCGGTCATAGGTTGCGTTTATGATTAGTGCTAATACCTCGAACGCAGTTGAACCGCTCCGTCCCTCGGCGCATGATCGAGCATCCAGTCGGCAGTCACCGTGGCCCGGCAGTACCTCTGCCGATCTCGACGCTGCCGCACGTCTCTCGCGCACAAACAGCCCTCCCAGAGCGCTGCACAAATAATGACTGACACCACCCCCGAAACTCGGCTCCCCAAATAAGCAAGGGCGACAACCCTCCGTACGAAAGTTATGGCCGGTACGCGCGCGATATTCACGACCAACGTTTTAAAATCCGATATTTTATAGTGGTTTTGTTTGTTTGAGTTCTGTGAAACGGACGTTCCAAAGGATTACAGCGGTTGAAAACATCTGAAAAAAAGGAAAAAATATTCTGATCAAAATGATTCAGGACACCGAAAATTCGGCTCTGACTGAACAAATTGCCGCTTTCAAGAGCGACCCGGAGAAACTTCGGGAGGCCACTGAATTTGTAGACCAACTCATACAGCAAGCAAAGAAAGAGGCTGAACTAAAACAAAAAGAGAAAGACAGAAGTAAATTCGTAAGTATCAATGTAATTATCGTAAGGAAAAGAAATATATGGGATTGATAGGGCGGTAAGTGTTAAAAGTGGCGTAGTGCTGCTGTAGATTGCAACGTTTGGCTTCTTCCAAATAGCAATGCTATTTCATCATACTTAAGTAGGTATTGAAACACATCAAACTCAACAAGCAATATATTTTTGCATGCTTTTCGATATAGAATATCTTCACCCATCGTTCACCGAGCTATCTGTTTTAAACGATATTTTAATCGATACGGCTTTACATCTTTACCATGAAGCTGCTAGCTAAATGTGTCGAGAGAGACACGATCACACAAAATCAATTTTTCATACAGGTTCAGAGTATATAAACTAAACGTTTCTTCCATTACAACCTCATAAATCCCTCGTTCAGTAAACATGCGATCATATTTTTGATTAATGGTTTTTCTTTTATCGTCTCTACTAGAGAATTTATCTCATAAAAATTCCAGAATATGTTTGGGTAAAACCTCATTGATGTTCACGAGATTATAGTGACCAATCGGTTTATGTTTATCTGATAAAAGTGATGTGAAGTACTTATTATGCAGCCAATTGGTGTTTGATCGATATTCTAGACTTGAATGTGGCAGGACATCAATAAAATTAACTGTGCTGAATAATATCAGACAAATTATCTATGGATTATTGGGACACCACTCAGGCAATAAATTGGGATAATCCTATGTACGATATCAATCGTAAGTTTGTTAAGAAAATACTTTCATAATAATATGTTACAAATCTTTTCATATATTCCGAAGTACTTTTCCGAACTATGTTTTATGTAGTTTCTTCAATATTCTTCGTGTCTACGATATTTTCTTTACATAGCACATTCTTCAACATAAATTGTTTAGTAATTACCTATTACAACTTGTTTTAGATGCTCTCATTAGTTTTTATAGTCTTTTTTTCTGAATAGATTGCGTGACTCTGATCATTAGCTATATAGCAGTGATTTTTTACAATAGCACATATTTTTGCATTACAATTTATATCTGACACAGCTGATTTTGAACGATCACTGATTTTATCATCTTAAAGCGATCCTCGGAATTTTACGATTCACTAGATTTTTATGACTTGCAAGCTTATGCGTTGATTTGAAACATTTTGCTGGTATTTATTGTTTTCGATTATTCGTATTTATTATTTTTATATTGTTGTTGCAGGAATCACAAGATACTGGCAGTACGGGTAAGTTTCAAATTGTTTTACTATTTGAAGTCTTCCTAAGATCCTCTTTGGGAGGCGAGTGTAAAGAAAATATCTTCATCTTTTAAAGTTAATACTTCAATTAATTAAAGGGCTTCTTAAGAGTACCCTTATCAATCAAGGGCATTGAATGAAGTCAATCGATTTATTTGACTTTCTTCTTGGTGAAGGTAATTCATCGTTCAAGTTTGTATAATTAGTATCAAACTTGAGAGTCATAAACAAATAATTCGTGAATGATTTTAACCCAATTTTGTAAACCTTTTCCCATAACTTAACTACTTAAACATCGCCCAGTTATAAGGAAAATACAAGTTGCCTTCGAATAAATCGCAAGTCACGCGACGCCAAAGAAATCACATTACATTCAAGTCAAAACAGCGGCAACCCTGAACTGTTTGGTATTCAGATTGTGACTCGCTGAGTGAAATACATCGAGGACTTCCATAATAATGGTATTAGACGCCACAGAAACAAATTTTAACATTTACGGCTTTATAATAGAGTTGTGTTAAAGGGGTGAAATTGGCGAGTGTATTGTAGGGTCCTGGATTCGTTTTGAGGGCGTGCAATAGAAGAAGCATGCAGTAAAAAGGGTCGTCTTAGATGTATGATATAACAACAATAGGCCTTATTTATGAAAATCGCTGAGATGTTTAGCAATTTATTAAAAGATTCTAAATTCAAATTATCTATAAAATGTTTTAATGAATCTGCTAATTTTGTAATACGGTGCTATAGGTTGTAAGAAATTTTGCACAAGTTCCTGTTAATACCAATCTAAAACCAAATTTTGTTGTACCTAAGTAGGCTCTCAACAGTTTATTAATTTATTTATGTGGGATGAAAAACAATTAAACGTAGTTGCAGTCGTAGCAATTCCAGAAGACTAATTCCAGAGGTAATCCGCAGATTATAACTGGCGAGTTCAATTTAGAATCATTTAACATTAGCGTGCAGCTAAGATATTGAAGTTTTTTCCTTAAGTGCCTTGCGACAAGAATCTATGCGATTTAAAATTATGACTGCTGTTTTTCGTAGTTAGTAAAATAAATAAAATAGAATGCGAGATACTAAAAGGGCGTAGCTCAGTTTTAGAACCATGATGCTAGAGCAACTAAAAGAAAATCTTTCACTTAGGATATCAGCGGTTGTGGATGGTGGATGCGAAACGCACAGGACCGATCAGTGAGGCGATGCTTGGGGGAGCCCTATGTCAAGCAGTGGATAATGGACATCTGTCGGCTGTAATGATGATGATGAAAGGGTATCGTGTTATCCAGTTACTGGGTTGTGGAGATTCGATAATTTAATTTGCATCCGGTTTAACTGGAAGCCAATCCAAAAAAGTTTGAATGGTTTAACAGATTGTTTGGTATCAGAACACCTGGAAGTATTGCTGAACTTTGCACTGGAATGTCTCCAAGATTCTACAATCATAGAGTAATGAAAAGGAGTTACGTCATGATCCTTAAAATTGAGTGACCGGTTTAGGAAGGAGTGAAGTAAAATTAAGAAAGCGTCAATTCCATTTAGATGGAAATGAATTAAGCTTGTTGTTAGGACGTTCGATGAGTCGTGTCAAAAATATTGCCTACTTCACTCAGCTTATCGCTTCATAGGCAAATTATTGGATATCAGTTTTTCATGTTAGGCATTATCTTCCTTTCGTAGAGCTGTAGATAGCATGTTAGTGAGATGAAATATATTTTGTTACTTAGAGCTTTGAATGTGAACGCGACTCTATATGGGACAACATAGTATATGACCCCGTTCTCAAAATTACGTACTTAAGTGCCTTTCGTTTAGTCCATTCCACTGAAAATGACACACAATTGTTGTGTGTAATTTTCACGGCAACATGCAATTGATTGTTCTAAACAGCTATCATACATTGTAGGTTTTGGTATGTAACGTTTATATTTGCAGTAGGAACGGATATTTACTTACTCTACTCAGATAAAGATAAAATGTAACTACAAACTGTGAACTCCGAAACTGTAACACAAAATACATTACAGTTAGTTGCATCAGTGAGTAGAGCCACGTTGTGAGCGTGAAATATTCGGCTTCCGTGCTCGACTTTCATATTCGTTTTATTTTCTAGAACTAGGCAGATTGTGGCACCAGATATGAATCTAGTACGGTTCAACTATTCGTTGGTGTTATGAAATAGCTGCATAGTAGGACAATGAAACCATTGTTAGGGATTTTAGTTTCAGGGAAAATTTTGGGAAATGAAACTCGGTTTCACCTTATTTCGTGGATATCATTCTGCACACTAAATATGGCGAAATATTTTCACATTTAAATGTATCGCAAGATAGGTTGTGATAATGATATCTTGGAAGGATTCAACCCCTATACAAGCAACGCCCTATACGTTATACGCAATATATAAAAAAAAATGTGTACGGAAAAGAATTTATAATAGTGGAGATACCACTCGAACATAAAATTTAAGCAGTTTCGGCGTATCGTATACAATATGATATTCCTTTTTGTAAAAGTCAAAATCAATTTGTCTGGTAATCAACTATGTTAGGTTCGGCTTCTGGTCTGACCGGATGGCTGACTAGTATTTTACTTGGAGCGAATACCTATCTGACCTCCACAACCCAGTAACTGGGTAAGACGGTACCGTTATGACTGTCTTCTCTATCATCTACCATTGACACGGCTTAGGGTACCTACCTTCCAAGGCACTGAGGAGTTTCTGTTTATAATTATATAACCACGAGCTCTTTTCGTACCGTGGTAGTAATATAACAAACACGATGTTTGCATTCACATGGCTTCCAAATATTTAGGAACTACTATTTGTGTAGTGTACTCAAACATCTCTTATATAAATATTTATCAAGAACAGCGGTTGTATTTTGTTTTATTTTCGCGGATTTCGTTTCAGATTCTTATTTTTCTATTCATTTATTTTGTTTTAAAAGATAAATGAAAATCGCCAGTGGCCTTTGTAGAACAATGCAGTAGATCTCACTGTGTCATCTTATGAGTGTCAGTGATGGTGATTATAATGTCGTCATAAAACAGTGATTTAACTTATCTTGCTAAATGGATGGTTCTATTAAGGCCCTTACTCCGCTTTAGTGCCGTAATACGTTTACTTTCTAATGCATACTCTTCAGTAACAGCTAGGTTACAAGGTGTAAATAAAAACAAAATATTATTGGTTCATGTACATTATTAATTTGTGAAACATGGTTTTTTCGTATAATTTTTGCTTCAAAAAAAAATAAAAATACGATATGTTCTAGCTTCTTTTACATACCTCTCCAAAACGACTAGGAAGTTTAAAAATATTTTTACACAAAAATTGATGGTTAGATTTCTACGTAAGCTACACAGGACGTGTAAATCAAAAAATATTTCGCAATCAAAACTGTCCAATAGGTGTTCCAATATTGATAATCTGGCACCGAGCCGGCGCACGGCCAGTACCGCGTTAACATTGGTGAACATATACGCCTTAAACTTGATAAACAGCCGTCTGTGTAAGTTCTACAAAGTAATTTTCATTTTCCTGTCTACACGTAAAAGTTGAAACACCTGGAAACAACAGTTAACGAGATTTTCCTTATTGTTTTTGTCGCCACCCATTGGGAAAAGCTCGAAACGACATTCTAATAACGGAGACAGTCAGGTAAACAGACCTGTAGCCAAGTTGACAATCCACAATCCATAACGCTAGTAGAAAAAGAATCGATGTATGGGAATGACACATATGAACGTTAAGTCACGTGGTCAGCCCAAACAAATAGAAGGCGTTAACGATTGTAGAAAGAGATTCGATACGAATTATTTTTAACTTGGCAAGGGAGGCAGGTATAGGTACTTCTTTTGCTTCGTATACAATTTATACATTTGTCCGGTTGTCCGACGACAAACAGTGGGCACAGTGCTTTACAAAGCTTGTATTAATGCGTGGCTATACACAAAATAATGGTACCCACTTCAGAAGGACATTGACAAAGGTTAGGTGGTCCTTTAACCGTGGCACGGATACATCTTGTAATGACGGTTTATGTTGATAAATTGTAAGTGTTAAGAATTTCGAGATACCGACCGTCCTGGTAATAATGTGGAAGATATACCTAAGTCGATTGAATTTTGTATAGTAAATAAACATGGTAATATTCTTTCAACGCTGACGATCTTTGACAGTCGTTACGGGTAGTAGTAGAAGATGGTAGAAGCCAGGTTGTGATCTTGTGGAGGTAAGTTAGGCAGTCATTATTACATATTATGAAATAAAGTGCCCCGCCACGTTTGTACGCGATAAACTCAAAAACTACTGAACGGAATAGAAAGAGTGAGAAACGTGGAAGGTTTTTCTATATAATTTATCAAGGGCGAAGCCGGGGCGGGTCACTAGTCTATACCAATATTATAAAGAGGAAAGATTTTTTTGTTTGTTTGTATGTTTGTTTGTTTGTACCCAATAGGCTACATTATTCCCGAGTAACATAGGCTATAATTTTGACGGGAGCGAAGCCGCGGGGCTAGTACCATACAAAATACTAGAGGACGCCTCGCGGTTTCACCCGCGTAGTTCCCGTTCCCGTGGGAATACAGGGATAAAAAGTAGCCTATGTCACCCGGGGATAGAGTAGCTTCCCAACGGTGAAAGAATTTTTGAAATCGGTCCAGTAGTTTTGGAGCCTATTCGGTACAAACAAACAAACAATCAAACAAACAAAAAAATCTTTCCTCTTTATAATATTGGTATAGATTGGTGTTAAACTGAAGACTGAATGGCGACTTGGTGTCGGTATACAGTCTGCGGCTGTCATAGTCATGTGGGAAAAGGACTAAGCAGATTGAATTAGGTACATATTGACGTAATACTGATTGCTTGTGACCATCTATTTGGTCATTATTATGAATTCTTTAACATTGTACATTTTATTTTTTTGATGTTATGATTTATATTTTGACATGATGATTTATTTTATTATGATGTATTTTTTTATATTAAGATTATTAAGAAAGATGGATGGACTGTGTGTGGAGTGATATGAAAGAAAAGGGAGTCAGTAATAGCGTGACTGGGGACAGGACGGTATGGAAGAGGAAAACGTGTTGCGCCGACCCCAAGTAACATGGGACAAGAGCAGGAAGATGATGATGATACAAAATTTCATAAATTTATATAATATTCTTATAATGCAAGGTACATGCAATTTGCATGTATCTAACTTATTATTTAATATTTCTTGACCAGCAATGGTAGTTTATGTGAAACAATGTTAAATGTAAGATTTCAATGTATCATATACTGAGAAATAAATACTTACTTACTAGTACGTTACGTAGGTTAATCCTGAGTTAGCTTACCATGTTTGTTAAAGTGTTACTCGTAAACTATTTGGGATTTGCCAGTGCATCATCTGTATTCGTGCCCGTTTTATGGCATAGGTTTGCCCTGAATCACTACAGACTTACACTTGCAAAATATTGTTCCCTTCAGAAAATACAGGTGTAAATATAGTAACACAGTGATTTCATACTTCTTCATACACAGAAGCGAGCTAAAGTTAAATTGACATACGGCTAGCACGTATTAGCAAATTCTTAATTTAAATCCATGGAGCATTTGAATAAAGAAAGAATCTGCAAATCAGTATTAAAATCAAAAGTTTGCTTTTTTTAAAGTCCCCTCAATTTTGTGTTATCTCTCGTATACAGCATGTAACATTATAAATTGGCGTAGGCAAAGGCAAAGTGATCAATAGCTGTGGCATGATGACCTATATCCAGCACTAGGGCACTTCGAGTATCAATCTAGGACGCTTGTACCGGTAAATAGGTACGTCCTAGCCTTTTTCTCTCCCTGGCTTATATTAGTTTCCGGCCTTTGGCTGGCTTGGAATGTGATTGAGTTTTTCCTTTAATTTTTTTCTGTCAAAACACAGTGTGGACTCGCCAAATATTTAGCACTAGAGGACGCCTCGCGGTTTCACCCGCGTAGTTCCCGTTGCCGTGGGAATAGAGGGATAAAAAGTAGCCTATGTCACCCGGGGATAGAGTAGCTTCCCAATGGTGAAAAATTTTTTTATATCGATCCAGTAGTTTTGGAGCCTATTTGGTACAAACCAACAATCAAACAAACAAAAAAATCTTTCCTCTTTATAATATTGGTATAGATAATGAGCTCGAAGCGCGAGCGATTCTTGATTAAGTAACATCCATACATTCGCATTTTAAATATTAGTAGGATATAAACTTGGTAACCAGACACTACTTTTTTTTGTTAACGGGGAGAAACCTTCAAAAGGCGCCTGAAATTTGGGCAAAAAATATCAGGGTGTGTGGGAATTTAACCTCACTAAACTACCACGTTGATCACCATCAGCACGTGACCTCTTAAAAGGGTGGATAGGGTAATCCCCTGGAACCTGCTCTGTGCAGCGCCTGTTAGGGCACATCAACACAGACGTACTCACCTAATAAGGATACTATTAAGGGTACCTCGTTAAGACACGGGTATAGTGAGGGTACACTACTGTTACTAATATTATGAACTAGGTATATTTCCCTCAGGCTTGGGAAAGGAAATATAGTTGATATGTTATGTTGCGTAATGTTACGTAAAAGGGTCGGAACATTGTCCTTCAATGTTACACAATGGGTCACTAAAAAAAAAGTGCACTGCATTCTACAGCTACACCATTTCAGTGGCTTTCTTTTTTTAACCGACTTCAAAAAAACGGAGGTAATTAATTCAACAAGTATGAATGTAATATTGTTGGAATTGCTCAATATTCACACATATAACTCTGTATGGGTTTCTAAACATGTGTGGCTAATTTCATACGAGTATGTATGTCTGTTTGTATGTAGGTATGTTTGTTCACGCATTTCTCCAAAACTCCTTATCGGATCATGACCATTATTTTTTGATTGGATTAGGTATCTCTCAACTTAGGGAATAATGCAAGTTTCAACAAAATCGGTTCAGCAGTTTTTAAGATATGGAACATACAACCGAACTCTTTAGCGACAAACAGCACGAATGTGTAAATTAAGTTATTATGAGTATTTCGTTAATCATTTAAGTACCTTATCTTATCTTGTGGAGGGGCCGAGAAACAACTCGGACACTTCGACCCATTGGGATCTATTGAGGTCAAAGGTACCTTACTATAAAATCTGCTCACATTTTAGTGATAGGGTACTAAAACTAAAAAGTGAGACATAAAACATTTTTACAAAAAAGAAAGAATAATGGAAGTTGATTTTATATCGATTATTATCAATATTTTTTTGAAAGAATAATGGAAGTTGATTTTATATCGATTATTATCAATATTTTTTTATGTCGATTTTAGTCGATTTTCATATTTTTTGTCGAGTTTTTTTTTTGTTCCAAATGTTTTTATTTCTCTCTTTTTAATTTTAGCACCCTATTACTGAAATGTGAGCAAGTTCTATAGTAAGGTACCTAAAGGGTTGACCAAAAACGTGATTTGCTTTAGAAATCGACAAAATGTTACAAACTTTATATTACCTTGGTTTCGTATGTGTGTCCGACACCAAGTAATCCATTTTTCAAGCACTTCCTGATATCCAATTAAGCAGAAAATTAGTGTCCTTTTGGAAAGATTGAAATAACATGGAACTTTGGAGCTGATCTCAGGATGAAAAACGGAAGATGGCCATGGCAACTGCTCAACCAGACAAGATAGCACCTTCGTGTTTGGGCTCATTGGATGTGATATTACATTCAGTACCTTTCAATTCAAAAAGATAGATCTTATTTAAAAAAAAAAAATTATTGACAAAATCTTTTTTAAAACAAGCTTTTTTCGTATTCTTCTCAGCAAACCCTTTCATTTAATACCCATATAATGGCAGCGCAAAAAAAATAACTAGTCGGCCATCTTGCGCCGTCCGCCATTTTGGATTTAGAATGACGTCACTTAGCTAACATGCATTGTCATCCAAAGTAAACGTGTATGCAAAATTTCATCTTAATCGGTAGCAGATAACTGCTTTAAAATTCAGTTGCAAGATTTGACCCGAACACACTTACATACATACATTGCAAGTTAAATAAAAGCTTGTTAAAACGTATTATTGCATAACTACTGCCTGCAGCCCCATCCGCGTGAAAACTTATTTATTGTCCCTATATGGTAACTTACTACCAGGTAGAATAGGAAGAAGATAGGAAGGGGTAGGCAGGAGGAGCTCGTGGCTAAATAATAACAGCCGCACTGGTCGGTCATCAAGGTTAAGCAACGCTTGACGAGGTCGATCCGTGGATGGGTGACCATTTCAACATACCGAGTTTCCTCCGTGCCTCGGAAAGCACGTTAAGCCGTTGGCTCCGGCTGTCATTTAAAGATCTCTGACAGACGTTACGAGTAGTCAGAAGCTTGAGATTTGGCACTAGTCTACCCAGTTACTGGGTTGTGGAGGTCAGATAGGCAGTCGCTCCATGTCAAACACAGGTACTTAGCGTGGCTTCCACACATTCAAAAAATTAAATCAAAATTACAATCGCTGACTGGTACCCTACGAGGCATCGTTCGCTGCTTACCCAGAAAAGTTCGCTATTCAATCTACTTCTCACTCGTTAAACCACACATTGACTACCTAGTTGAAATATGGGGCGCCGCTGCTAGGTCACATACAAACCTTCTCCAAATTACTCAAAATAAACTACTAAAAACGTTGTTTAACTATGACTACTTAACTCCAACAGACACTCTTTATAAACAAACCAAACTTATGAACATTACACAATCATACATTTACAATACATGCATACTGATTAGAAAAATACTTAATAAAAATATACACACAAACATTACCTTCACTAAAACTAAAAAAAAACACAAAATGACATTAAGACGTGAACAAGACTTTTTACAACTACACTCAACCCGTACAAACTACGGCAGAAAAACTATTTTATATGAAGGATCCAAATTATTTAATAGATTGCCAAGAGACCTCAAGGAATCCAAATCCACGACTACTTTTAAAAAGCTAATCAAACAAATAATATTAAAGAACGCACTTTCCTTGAAATAGTTTCGAGCCACATCTAGTTGCGCTTGTCCGTGTTGTGATCGTAAGACGGTGACTTGTTTACTTCAATGTATGAACCAGTGTCGAACCAAAATATTGCTGCTTTTGGCATACCCTCAAAATTTTAATAATTATCTATTTTGACCTACCTCTGTATTAACTCCCAATAATAATAAATCTACCTACTGTTATTTTTTAATATTCACATGTAAGTGAATTATTGTATTCTTATGTGAATAAAGATTTCTTAAACCTCAATCCTGCACCTTTTATCGACGTTTTATAAGTGCCCATGTAGGCTTATGTGAAATAAAAAAAAAATGATTTTGATTTTGAATCCGGTAAGACTGGAAGCCGACCCCAATGCAGTTGGGAAAAGGCTAGGCAGATGATGATGACTACCAGGTAGAATAGTATTCTATGTTCTAATGCAATTAACATCTCTCGACTCTAATTCAAATCATTAAAGTGATAGTTATAACTTGTTATTTATTGACAGTCATCGTGGGATTTTTTTCCATCCCGTCCCGCGTCTGCTGAGTGGAGGGAAAGTCCTTCCAACAGACTGCTGTGTGCAAAGTTTCATCGAAATCTGTTGAGCGGTTTAGACGTAACTAGCAGACAGACACACTCACATTTATAACAAAAAAAAACTTTTTACAAAAAATACAACCGACTTCCATAGAAAAACAAAAAAGTGTAAAATAACTTAAATTTCGGAAGTCGGTGTTCTTGTTTTATTTTCTTCGTTTTTTGACACCGACTTCCGAAATTGAAGTTATTTTACACTTTTTTGTTTTTCTATGGAAGTCGGTTGTATTTTTTGTAAAAAGGTTTTTTTATTTTTCACTTTTTAGTTGTGTTACATAATTTATATAGGCTAGGTACCAATATTGCCCAAAGTGAAACCAGAATAGATTTACCCAATAACATGAAACTTAAACAAAACCGGTCGTATAAGGGTACACCAAGGTGATCTGTTTACACCTGCATACCCCTTTAGAGCGTACTAGAGTGATGTTATGTTATGAAATGGTGTAAACAATAAACATAAATGCGATTGCAGCTATCCCGAGTGATTTGCCGTCATTTATTGAATAGTTCTGATGTGTATCTCCGAAGTTCTTTATCAGATCTTGATGAAAATTAAATGGGACCACATGACAAACACCAGCCTTCAAATAAAAAAAGAATCATCAAAATCGGTTCCCCCAGTAACAAGTAGGGTAACACACATAAAAAAAAAATACAGTCAAATTGAGAACCTCCTCCTTTTTTTGAAGTCGGTTAAAAAACGGATTGGAAACTTGAGTAGTAACTGCATATAGTTGTCGGCACATAATCTGGCAAGAGTTGTTAAATGCGCACAAGTAGTAGTAAATGCATATAGTTGTCGGCACGTAACTTGGCAAGAGTCGTTAAATGTGCACAAATAGTAGTAACTGCATATAGTTGTCGGCACGTAACTTGGCAAGAGTCGTTAAATGTGCACAAATAGTAGTAACTGCATATAGTTGTCGGCACGTAACTTGGCAAGAGTCGTTAAATGCGCACAAGTCATTTTTTAGGTCTCTTTGGTTACCAAGCGGGACGCGGGGAACGTTTACCACCGTTTCGAGCACGCGATTGGTTGGTCAGTTGTTACAAGGATCGACGGACAAATCGCGTCGCGTCCACGTTTCGTTCGCTTTATACGGTGGTTGGTCAGTAGTCACAAGGATCGACGGACCAATCGCGTCGCGTCCATGTTCTGTTCGCTCTATACAGTAGTTGGTCAGTTGTCACAAGGATCGACGGACCAATCGCGTCGCGTCCACGTTCCGTTCGCTCTATACGGTGGTTAGTCAGTAGTCACAAGGATCGACTGACCAATCGCGTCGCGTCCACGTTCCGTTCGCTCTATACGGTGGTTAGTCAGTTCACGCACTATGCTCGAAAACCTTGCCAAGTTACTGCCGGGGACTATACCTACTTATTGTTGCTGTTCCTTGATATTAGCTCTAGGTAGAACCTAGTTGCCCTACTTATTCTCTCTTGATCACTTAATATTCAGCAGTGAAAACTTTTCCATTAGTCTCCATTATTCAATCCCATTTATTTTCAGTAGTATTCAAAAGTATTTTATTCATAAAGGTTTCGCAAATCTCGCAGCGTGTATAAACAGAGACAGGGAAACTCATTTAACTTTAATATTTATAAAGGTAACATGTGCCCGAAGTAGATAAAAAGGAGTTTTAAGGGCCTGTTCACACATAGGGATCAGGATTACGGTTCTTCGGGCCCCAGCTCCAGTGCATCCGAAAAAAATTGCGTCCATTCATTTTGTATGTATGAACTTGTTCACACATATATGTAGATAGCTTTATTCTAACTACCATCCAAAGGGTCTTATTTTTCAGCTCAAAAAGTCTAGAATGGGGCACACGGTAACAGATTTTTTAGTGTGTCGTTGGTGAAAAACATAAGGCACTTTCTTTATTGTGATAACCATAATAAATCTACGTGCCATTGCGATCTTCGGGTTTATTTTGGCATTTGGCATGAAATAATGTTTGATATATTATGAAGAAAATATGACCATATTCTTGTGACAAGGATAGGGTGATGGATAAAACGTCAATAATGTTCCAAACCACGGGGTCCAAGCGCTAACAAAGAAAATTTGGTTCAAAATAAGTGTCACTAGATGGCGCGATATGCATTGATTTGCTATTGAATTAAATTTTGTGTAAAACTAACGTTTTCTAGAATTGATCATACAAATTGTATGTTCTTGTTTAATTTACTCTCTAAAGCACATAATTAAGAAATCTATACCAATATTATAAAGAGGAAAGATTTTTTTGTTTGTTTGTTTGTTTGTACCGAATAGGCTCCAAAACTACTGGACCGATTTCAAAAATTCATTCACCGTTGGGAAGCTACTCTATCCCCGGGTAACATAGGCTACTTTTTATCCCTGTATTCCCACGGGAACGGGAACTACGCGGGTGAAACCGCGACGCGTCCTCTAGTATATAATAAATAAGAAATAATAGAAATATTTACTATTAGATAGATTAGATTAGATTAAGACGGGCTGGAGTCCGCAACTCCACGTCTAAGCGCGTATTCTGCGTACAAATAATTATTACTATTTACTATTAATTCACATTTCAATGATTATTTGAACGGATCATTTAAAATTGTTTCCAATAGATGGCGCCGCTCTAAATTTCTGAGGCAAGTCACTCGATTTTTTAAATCTACATTTTGATTCAATGAAACTGTAAAAACATGCAAATAATATACTATAAAACTAATCGTCACTGTATTTAAACACAAATATAGTCACGAACCATTTTACTTGCAAGTCGCTGCTAACACCATCTATACTCGTCGAACTGAAACGAACGCGATCGAAGTACTTATAAAAATAATCAGCTTAATCAGACGAAAAGTGCTAGTTACGTCGGCACGGTTTCTTTATATGGGGTGAGGCATATGTATTCTAGTATTATGTTATCTGTGACTCGCTAGTCACCTCAATGAAGCGTGTTTGGATATTATTATTTATTCAAGGTTTGATTTTAGATGGGATAGCTAAGCTACCTTAGCCATTTGGTATGCTGAGGATTTTTTGTTAGAAATTATTACATCCTGCTATAGGTACCAACCTACTTACATCCATATTTAATATTATAAATCCGAAAGGAACTCTATCGGTCTGTCTGTTACCTTTTTTCGCTTATACTGTTGAACCAATTATGATGAAATGACATAATATCTCTCCATCACCCTTGGTTGACAGGTACAGAAAGCCTCAGGCATTAAGTTCGCCTATGTACCTGTAGGCTGCATGAAGTTTTAAATAAATAAATGAAATTTGGCATGGAAATAGTTTGAGACCCTGAGAAGGACAAAGAATAGTTTTATCCTGGAAATCATCCTTAAGGGGGTGGCAGTTCGAAATACTTATGCGACGAAGACGAAGTCACGGGAAAAAGCTAATAATAATATAATAAATCATAATACCTTCCTACATAAATTTACCTTTCCTGTACAGTTATCGCCTAAATGTTTTATCGCAGTAATAACAAAGGGCTTACAAAATAACAGTTAATTAAGTTCCTCCTTTTATCCGTTCGTTATTAATACGAATTTTAAAGCAGAGCTGTAGGGGCTGATGGAGGGTGCTATACAGGGCTGTCAATTTCCCGGGAAACCGATAAAATTTCCAGGGATTTTATGACTTAGCTGTACGGTATAAAACTATCGTTTAGGAAATTGGGTTCTTGATTGAAATCGCTGAACTCGCAGCTGTTACAGAGAAACGGGCAGGTACAGTCTTAGTTTTGGAACATGAATTGATCTCTTTCAGATTAATTTGAAACGGCCGCGGCAGTTACCCAGCAATTGAACGCTCCTGAAGAGAGGCGCAAAGGTTTTTTAGACCCAAACACAAACTGGAACGTCCACTAACCGGCACTGGGTCCGTGTGGTGGATTACGGCACATTCACTCTCACAGAGAGGAGGCCTGTGTCCCAACATTGGGCACATTAAAAGGCTGATGGTGATGAAAACAGGCGCGTCGCAGCAACGTCAAATCAATTTTTCATAGATTTTGTTCTACGAATAGGTAATAGTGCTTTCCACAGAACAGTTTCTTTATAAAAAGAGTTGTCACATTGATCGTTGTCACTTTAACGCGTCGCACCTGCTTGTGGGAGCCTTAAGATGGGTGTGGGCTGACAAAGGAGAGGTCTTAAGTTCGATTTCTGCTATTGTATTCTCGATATCAGTCGCATAAGAATGTTTAGCTTAGTTGAAAAGCTTTTGCAGAATGCAATGTGTTACGAATATGGATACAAAAATTGTGTGTATCAGTTCTCCGATGCACGACTGGAGTTCATCCTTAAGTACGATTGCCATTGTACACAGGTACATACTTACATGCGTCCGTACCCACTCGACCCGATTAGACTCGACCCGAAAAATAATTCCAGATGTTTTACTACCAATTCAGTGCCATTTGTACAGTCAGGCAAAGTGATATTTAATTCTAAATAACTTAATAATTTACAATACATAGAATATTTAGTATTTTGTTATGATACATAATTTACCCAGATAGTCAGAGATTTTGTTTCAAAAATGTAGCTTTATAACGATAGCCTCTACCTCGCTTTAACCAGTTTTCTGGTTCTTACTTTTATATATTTTAGAAGTTAGTACCTGCTTGTTAATCTAATAATTATAATCACGTATAAAGACTGATCCAATAAATATCACCGTGCCACTAGTTATAAGATTGTAACGATAATTAAAAGTAATCTATGATTTTCACTACAAAGTGCAAAGCTATACTAAAAAAGGTAAGTACTTGTTTAATTATTGATTTATTTATCAAAACATTATTTAAATTTTACATTATCCGTGGTGCAAGCGTTAAATCAACACTTTTCTGCCTAACTGTACCTCGACGTTTTTACGTCTATCAAAACTGAAATATGGAGGTATTATTCTTCGGGTGGAGTCCAATCGGGTCGTATGGTCGCGCAGCATACCCTGTACACGTTGGCTATATACAAGTATACACATACATGATTTCAAAGTAAAAGGTCCACAAGGTACGTAGCGCAAAAAAACGTAACTTTTTTGAGTTAACGCTTGTTTTATTTCACTTCAGGGGCCTTATATGAAACGCCAATAGGTAGCCAATGAGGGCTATCGCGTTTGAATTTACCGCTAGGGGGCGCTGGTGTAGAGTGAGGTCTTCAAAATGTAAAATTTCTTAGTTTTTGGCTTTTAGCGCGAATGTATTTGAGTAATATTTTTTATTGTTTTATATTTTACTTAATTAGATTAAGATAGGTAAGTGTTTTGCCAACCACTGCTTTTATAGAGTTTTATATTCCGGAAAATTTAATACTCCTTTTTTATCGAAAAAATGAGGCTGTTTTCTTTTTCACTTTTCACTTTCTTGATTTTACATTTAATCTCACTTCTACGGTATTAGAAATGATTTTAATTCAAACTTGAATTCCGTGCGCGTTGTAACAACGTTTAACAGCTATATTTAAGGACCTAATTCGCCAGTGGCGCCAACTGGTGGGCACAAAAACGGAAGCCCTCATTCGGATGGCATTTACACTATACTTCTACACAATTTATTTGACGTCCCGATAGCGTTATAAAAAACGGTCTGCAAAAAACCAATACGCATAAAAACTGGAACGAATAGATTTGGCAGCCCTACATGGCAGACTTTTATTATGAAATGTAGGACTAAATGTACGTAGGTCTGAACGGAAACACTTCATCTCCACACTGACAATTGTTTCCTCCGCACTTTGTCGATTACATTACGAGATTGCGGATTTGCCTTTATTTCTTGTTATCCTTTCGCTCGAGGATTCTTTTGGGTTCTTATACAAGTAAATATGTATATCTTTGAGCAGTATTTTTATATCTAAGTAGGGGCTTACCTGGATATAAATGTTTTTGTTGGAGTCCGAACTTTACCTGAAATGTTTCATTAATGCCGAGCCAAGACCCAAAATAAACAAGGAATTCTATATTTCTAAAATTAGACTTCAAAGATAACCCCAATCGAGTAAAACGGCTCAAATTATTATATGGCAAAACCTTTTTTGCCAACAGTAATAAACAACCACATTAAAACATGTCACTTATTCTACACTTTAATAAACCTCTTAAGACAAATGAGGTCGTCACAATCACCACGTACAGGTAAGTATATACTACCTAGACATACCTATATCTTGAATACCTCAATGCAAAAAAAAAACTACAAAATAAAAAAAACCGGCCAAGTGCGAGTCGGACTCGCGCACGAAGGGTTCCGTACAATTATCGCAAAAAACGCCAAAAAAATCACGTTTGTTGTATGGGAGCCCCCCTTAAATATTAATTTTATACTGTTTTTGTATTTGTTGTTATAGCGGCAACAAAAATACATGATCTGTGAAAATTTCAACTGTCTAACTATCACGGTTCATGAGATACAGCCTGGTGACAGACAGACAGACGGACCGCGGAGTCTTAGTAATAGGGTCAAGTTTTTACCCTTTGGGTACGGAACCCTAAAAACAACCGAATTGAGAAACTCCTATTTTTTTTAGGTCGGTTAAAAAGGAATTCAAGCTGCAGAATCCAAAACCCAGAATATTAAGAACTTCAAACGCAAAGGTTGTTAGAACAAGCTGATACGATAGAAACAAAACGAAGGATATACAAGATTAAACACAACCTGAATTTTTAGGCAAAATCTACTCCTTTAATAAAGCTTCTGTCGTGGACGCCTAAGTAGTTCGGGACTTAGGTTGCTTAAGTACCTTAAGTTGGGATATCATTCAAGTGTCTACCCCTAAGCCTGAAGATTTCGGGTTGATCCTAACTTAGGAGAGTTTCTTAAACAAAGCGACGGTTCTTTTGTTATTGTTTTGATAGAAAATACAACTGTGGATTTAAAAAAGAACAGCTATGATGAATTGTTGATAAAGTATTATCATCATCATTCTGACGAGTTTGCCTACAATTTGTTAGTCAAAATATACAATATGTTTTACTCTTTGATATATATTTATCAACCATCTGCATTTCAGTGTTCGAAAGAAGCTTCCTTTTTGAGCAATACTTTCACGCAATCCACCACATCGTTGATTTGGTCTACATATATTCACTCAGTACATAAAATACATTCATACTCAAACATATAATGAAGAAGAATGTTAATACAAATATTAATGCCCTCATTAATTTTACAAACTATGCCAATTAGAATCTTGGGACCCTTTATGTCAATTTAAACCCTTTAATTATGGTCCCAATTTATCTTCTTTGATGACGAAAATGAAGATGTTAGGGATTTTATAATTATAGTTAACAAGTTAGTTCAAGTGTTTCCCAATACTGTGAACAAGAGGCTTGAAAGTATAAATTCGACTTTAAAAACACGTTTCTATGTAAAACTATCGTCCAACTAAAAATTGTGAACATGAGAAGATTTTTGTTTTAAAAGAAAGTCTGATTTTGAGTAAAAATGTTTTCAGAATGAAAAGCCTGAAATATGAAAAGCGGTGCTCTATCTGGATGATGTCTAGGTACGAGTATAAACGTTTTTAAAATGAAATAAGACTTCTTAATACCTTTTAATCTAATAAAAGGCTTTATAGGCAAGCACACGACGTATATTTTAAGGCGTTTTAAAGCTACGAGACGTAATAACGCGGGCACTTAAGTCCGTTGCTGCCTTTATATGAGCACTAACTTTCAAACCTTTTTTTATGAGTTTCATTAAACTTCTGACTTATATTATTAATCTGACTCATTTTAAAATTGTTTTTGTTTTGACCAAACTAAAATAATAAAGAGATGAAATTGTTTGTTTGTTTATATCATTGCAAAAGATAATTTACACTATTTCTTAGTGCTATATATAGCTCACTTTTTATCTTGATAACTGTACTTGCGGGATACCAACATGTTCTGAAAATAAACTCATTTTTTTTTATTTGAATTGCATGACTTTTCAGCTTACACAGCCATTCTGTGGAAAGTTTTCATCAATGTCAATTTTGAATTCACAGCAAAAACACAGTTTGGACATAACGCACATTTTCTGGTTTCAATGTTAATTGCTTTATACTGAAGTGAGATACAGTGATTATTCATAGTAGGTATAGACAGCCAGATCATTGGCCTGATCGTGATCAAAAGCAGGCGCTAATTTTCATAATTACACGTGGAAAGCAATAGTCAAATTGGTAATAAAAATAAAAATGCGTTGGCAAACATAAAAAAAAACCTTTTTTTTTTAATCCGGCTTCCAAAAAACAACCCTAAAAATCGAAAAATAATTTTATTTTCGGAAGTCGGTGTCTTTGGTACCTATTTTTTTTTCGTTTCTGACACCGACTTCAAAAATGAAAGTAGTTTTTCGGCTTGTAGTGTTTTTTTTTTGGAAGTCGATTTAATTTTTTTCTTTTTAGTTTTGGTACTTTATATTACCATGAAAATCATTTTAAGTCAGTGAGCTTCCCATTAAATTTCAAACAAGCCTAAACACGAATGTGATAAATTGTTTTATTACGGAGTACCAGTACCTACCTTCCGGCTTCATCACCAGATCAGTTCAATAATACCATTTTCATTAGAACCATTTATTTAAATTTGCTTCATCACAGTAATTTTTTCGAGATATCTCGTACCCAAAACATACTTAATATTAAGAAGGTCCAGTGGCCGTCTGTGGTCTTCTTCATCAGTTCCACTTCACCAAATGACACTTTCTGAACAGAAACACTTATCTACAATCAGTCGAAGTCGGTTACTAAATTTTAAGACTACCAGCCAGTCGCATATAAAGCAAAATATTATTTTCTACGAAAGCGTCGTGTTGTCTAATCTGGACCATAACCTTTAGAGTTTTCCAAGTGGGCGTAGATGGCCAAATCCAAAACTATATGTATTGAAAGTTTTTGTTTAAGTTGTCGTATACCTCCCAAAATTTGATCCTTAATAGCGACAATATCCGTTATTGTTGTAATAATCTAATAATACAGCGTGAGTTTTTTTTCGATTCCTGGCTAGGAATATAGATTTTTCTAAATTACGAGTACAATGATGCAGATTTGGTTATAAACAAAATTATTTTCTGACAGTTTTTGGAATCTCTTTCATTCATCATATTTTCGGATTTGGTAAACTTTGCTCACTTAAAAAAACTCAACCAGTATATCAGTACCAACGAGACAAAATAACATTAATAATGCCGTATTCATTAATTTTGGTTAATAATTACCTACACATCTGCCTGATATAGCCAGGGAAGCCTGGTTCCCATATCGATTTGACCTACAATATCGATGTTACTGGCTTTGCGCTTTCACAATGCTTTTCCGTCTCAATGATTTGGTCTTCAAATAGATATTTTCAGTTGGCTGGACATTTTCGTAGGTTTTCGCGGCAAAAATTTTTTGACCATGTCTTTCGTACGAATGGCTTATTTCATGTAGGATCTTCCTTAGGTCTATATCTTTTATTAAATTATAAAGTTTATAATTAAGATTGTTGTATATTTTCCTGACAGTTTCTTTTTACATGTCTTCATTTAATATTATTCCGATAAATATGCAAAAGCAATCTTAATCTTTGTTAGAAAAATTCTTATTTTCCCACAGTTACGGATCACGGATTCACGGATTTTTTGACAAAAGATTTACTTTCAAGGCTGTATAAATGCACTCTCATATAAACGTTTATTTAAATATTTGTAACCGACTTCCCAAAAAGGAGCAGGTTAACAATTCGACTGTATATTTTTAATGTTTTTCACCACCAAACAGTTCTGAGGTAACAGATTTTGATGATCCTTTTTTATTTTAAAGCTGGAGCTTGTCACGTGGTCCCATTTAAATTTCATCAAGATCTGACGAAGAACTTCGGAGATATACATCAAAACTTCAATAAATGACGGCGAATCATTCGGGATAGCTGCAATCACATGTCTGTTTATTGTTTACACCATTTCATAACATAAGATCACACTGTTACGCTCTAAAGGGGTACGCAGGTGTAAAAAGTTTACTCTGGTATACTCTCATTCCGCCGGTTTTGTTTAAATTGTATGTTATTTGGTTAATCTATCCTGGCATCACTTTGAGCATTATAGGTAGCTAGCCTATAGAACTGGTCCAGTATGTACCACAACTAAAAGTGAAAAATATTTTTTTTTCATTTTTTTCCGCCTAAAAATTGATTAAACAAATCTCTTGGCGGTGCCGACTTTCAACATTATTATAGTTTTAGATCCAGACTATTCAATCAAGATTGTCCACTTCACTATCTGTTATTCTGACCTAGCCTAAATAGCGTTCACCTTTGTATCGTCGTATATATTCTGAAGATCATACGTCTGACTTATAGCTTTATTTTATTACTTCGAAAGATAACCTTTAATAGCTTCTGAAATATATTTTTGGTAGGCTTTCTTATGCATAGATTATTGGGGTCATGTTTTATAAATAGATAGTAATTTGGAGTAGACGGTATCAGTTCCAGTGCTGATAGTTTTTATTAGATGGGAAGCCAATAAGTAGCACCGTTAACTGAAAAGTTGTATAGAAATCGGTTGTCGACAAGCTCTATCGCCACGCTTTCATTGATCGTGTTACCTGTCTAGGACCTTTTGGAGAAATTAGTATAATGTCGATGGCTGAAAAACGATGGGCTTTTGGCAAAGAAACAATTGATGGACTGTGTTAAAGACGATATATCATCTTTAACATAGTCCATATATAATATATGTGAGCAGAAAGTGGCTGAATATTGATGACGTGTAAGAGGAATATGGATGAAGAACACACGTTATGCCAACTCCAACTAATATCTAAGATAAGATAAGATGCTCTAGTTAGGCAAAGTGACATTTTAACAGCGGAAACGATCAAAAGACTAAAATGTTAGGGATTGACTGCGTAGCACAGCGCAACGCATATCAATCCCCATTTAGAACTTTTCCACAATCTTTATCGCTGCTGACATGTCACTATATCTATGTATATCTAAAAGATATTTATTTTATACTTCATGCATAAAAACGTACAGAGGCGGACTTAATGGCTTTGGCATACTACTATCAGTCGACCTTTGGGTACTGCAGAGACAAATAGTGGCAGGTGCAATATTTTATTAAGATAATGAGGTAGCTTACACTTTTAATGTAACTAGGGACCTACTTTTGCTACTTACTAAAGCCACGCACGGTTACAATCGATCTGGCGGCTTTTAAACTAATTGAAAGCAATTGGAAATTCGAACAACCCTTCACAAGTTGCCAGAAGCATTTTGTGCTAGCCAGTAAGATAGAAACATTTGCAACCTATTCGACTTTCCTGTCAGTATCTAAAGGCCTTACCAACTCGTACTTTCCACTACGGAGATTTTCACACCTCATTTCACCTTTCCTGTCGGATCCCAATCTCAACTGATTTCGTCCTAACTCCGACTTACAATAATTCTCATCCTTTCTTTGGAAATTGTCGCGTCATCATTCGAGCCATTGCTCCTATTGTTAATAAATCCTATTCATTCCCTGGATCCTTCCCAAGTGTATTTTATTAATATTATTGATATCACAAAAGAGTTTTTGCTTCAGTGACGACAAATGATAATGACTTGACTAAAATATTGACTTATATAGCCAAGGATGGAATCCATTTATAAGCTATTCCTAATTTAATCTGTTTAGGCGCAGAAGGCGTAATTCTCAAAATGGCAATAGATTCGCAAAAGGACTAGTTCTCAAAATGGCGAATTCTCAAAAAGCCTAATTCTCTGAATGGCCAATTCTCTAAAAGCCTAATTCTCTGAATGGCCAATTCTATTGAGAATTTGGCATTTTGAGAATTAGACCTTTTGCGACTCTGGTGCCATTTTGAGAATTAGGCCTTCCGCGCCTAAATATTCAATCGAAGATAATTTATTTATTTTTATTTCTCGATGGGAAGATAAGCGATTTTTTGCCCAAAAGTGTGACATTCTAGCCAAATAAAAAAACTTATCTTCTTCTTCTCTTGACTTCGATATCGCTTGATGTTAAGCAATGTGTGAGGTCTACAACAGTACAAGAGAGCACAAAAGAAGCCAGACGGTCGAGTACGGCCTCTGTGATAGGTTTGAGTCACGCATTTTATCACGGTTTTTGCTCTCAAACTGTGATAAAAATGTTTGACTCAAGCCTGTCACGGTAGGCTGTGCTCGCCCGGCAGGGGCCGTATTATAACGTGTCAACGCCATCATGATTACGCTGTAAAAAAGGATAAGGTAGTGCTCTTAGTCCTGTATAACTCCGTCTCTCTCTAACAATGCTGTTTACTCTTGTTTTGAAGACTGACGGATTATCCATTGTCGTAGAAATTTTACCACAGAAATATTTGGACCGAAAGAAACAAATCTCTTTCGTTCGATTTAGGTAGCAATGATCGGGAATTGGATAAATGGGGTGTTAAGTTAACGAGGACATCAGTAGGCTTTCCTGATTCTTTCTTGGAAATCGATTTGGCTTGAAACATGCTTCTTAAGTATCAATGAATTTATTTATGTGAGAACGGTTTTGCCTGATTTATTAGCCACAGTAGTAGCATGTGTTATATTTATTGATGATTGATATTTTATTCCGAAAATAATGTCTATTTGTTTTTCTCAAAGTCAACAGTGATCCATTCCTCGTATTTTTTATTTGTATTGTTTTGATTTCCGATGTTTCTTGTATGAGTTTTATAGTCTTTTTGTTTCGTCAAATGTGAATGTTGACTGATGTTCAGCTGTTTTTCTATATAATTCAATGTATCGACAAAGTTTGAAAATAGATAATCCGGCTTTATCTATGTCGTGTTAAATTTATTACGATTTATATAGTTTACTTAACAGACAGAAGTTAGAAAAGTACCTAAATAATTGGAAGTAATAGAAAACCTTCAGAAATAGAGGTAGGCAATTCAGGTTTTTTTTTAGAAACTATTCTGAGTCTGTTGGACCCTAAAAATAAAGTCTCTATTGATTTTGCGAATAGGAAAATAAACTCTGTAGATTCCAACCTATATCTCTTTAAGATACCTAATAATTATGTAAATAACTTGAAGCAACTTACAAGGTCTGTCTGGCGTAAGAATAAATACTTTATCATTCTGTAGTCTAGGTACTTACGTTATAATTATATAATAGCTATACAAAAACACACCAAGGCCGCATGGATACAAAAAGTAGAATTACATTTTCTCAATATAAGTTTTAAGTTATTGCATAGGTACGGTTGTTTAACAATTAGCTTTGGCAGTGCATTTAAACTATAATTATTAAATAAAACGCTTTATGAATCTTTTAGTTTGATTTATATTCATAATAAACCAGTGTACAAGATAATCATACACATACACAAAAAAACTTTTTAACAAAAATCAAACCGACTTCCAGAACAAAAAACTACAAAGCAAAAAATTTTTTTTTTATCATCGAAATCGTGGCGATAGCGACTGTCAAAAAAGCAAAATTGTATGGGTTTGACAAGCGGTATCGAAAAAATCACGTAATCAATTCCTTACATTTTGACATTTCAACTATAAAATATTGACATCGAAAGCCATTTGTCTCGAGCTGCATCGTGCATAGTGTAATTGAGTTTTTCCATCACCATAATGTTATATTAAACATCTGAAATACTTCGAAATATAAAAAGGTGCAAATGAAAAATAAATCCCAAAATAAATCAGAGTTTTTATCCTCACAATATAAAGTAATAACACACAGAATACCCGAATAAACGAAATATGTGAACAAATAAAATCATTGTCGTCTCACTGAAGGTTTTCTGTTTATATCGGTCGTAAAGGAAAATAAAAATGGCACCCGTCCTCCGTTGCGTGATCTCTGAAAGGTCTTCTTTATTGTGGTCGCAGGACTTATGTTCTGCCCACTGTGAATCTGTCTGTGTGCCTGTCTGTGAGTTTAAAACTGAAAGTAGAACAAGTGTGGGTAGAATAAAATTAGGTTAGATACTTATTAATTTGACTCTTTACCATAAAATGTCTGTTAGGAAACGCTAATGTTCCCTTTTCACCATAGACTGAGTGATATATACTAACCATGTTAAAACAATTAGTATATATTATAACTACGGAGTAATTGGAACTAACAAACGACTTGCGTTTTGGGACAGATTTCCTCCTCTAGAATGAGAATCAGTTTTTGCCAAAACTTCAACATCATATAGAACTTGGGGTTTTTTTGCTATATTAACCTACACTGTTCCATAGCCCGGCAAAGTTTTACACTAAATTCTTCCAGGCATCCTTTGCCTGAGCCACTAACCAGCAGTAATTGATCTTTGAAAATTCTCTGCACTCTCAAAGCAACATCAAATTCCACAAGTTTCTATCTTCATTATTATCAAGGACATCGTGACGTAAGATTGTGGCTGGTCAGATTAAGAACATGACAAGTTAATAATAGTCCAGTGTTCCTTATCTTAGATAGTTTACTACCCACCCGTGTCTCCGGTTAGCTCAAGAGGCGTCTTAAATATATTAGATGCGGTATATTCGTATCTATCAAATTGAGGTGAGGATCTGATTTTCTTTACAGAATAATGGTGTTACAGTGTGTACAGTCATTCAAGATAGTATGTCATTTAGTACTTCAGTTCTGAACGCATAGGCCGTTTTCTTTTTAACTTCAGCTGAGCTATTCTGTCAAAATGTCACCGTGAAATCTTAGGTGAAGTTAATATGAAGTGAGATGTCAATCCGTCCAATCAAGGTTCATTTCAAGCTCACTACATAGGTGTAAAGCTTAGGAGCTTTCACGGTGATATGTTCCTATGCGGATGTCTATTTTCTAGATGCAACGGAGGTACTCCTAAATAAACTCGAGCGACTGCAGAACTTGTGCATCCGCTTTATTTTTGGCCTCCGCAAATACGCCATGTGTCGAAGTTTCGGACTAAATTGAAGTGGCTGCCGATTCGGCGTCGTCGAGATACCAATATCCTATCCCTTCTCTATACTATCCTAATTCTCCTCAATACCTTCGTGAACGTTTTGAGAACTTCGTCCCGAGGGATAAACCCTGTCGCACTTCCACTTCTCTTCTCCTTCGTACCCCACGTCACACTTCCAGCCGCTATGATAGCTCCTTCTCTGTTACTGCAGTGCGTCTCTGGAACTCTCTACCACATTCCCTACGCGACAGCCCTTCTCTGAATGTCTTCAAGAGGAAAATCAAGGATCATTTTCTTTCGGAATGACATAATATTAGTAGATATATATATAAGGTATATCTATATATTTTGTACTTATATGTGTATGTATATTTATTTTATATTATTCTAAAATGTACTGGACTACTTCTCTTCTTCCTTTTGTTAGCTCTCTATTACTCTAAGATTTACTGGTAGAAAACTCGTCTTTGAGTTAAGCTTGGCTTTGTACATCAACTTTATGATTATATTACAACCTATGTTGTATGTGCCATTTTTGTGTACAATAAAGAATTAAGAATATAATAGACTGGCAGAAATTGCCTACCTTCTACTCGATAACGCTTTTAAGTCTTCACTTTTCCTTATAACTGGAAAATTACATTCATTTTGCAGAACGCTTTGAGTCCGCAACATAAAATCGTAATTTTCCTCCACCGAAAATGGAATTCAAATGTGTCAGTGATCCCTCGATTTTGTGTTTTGACACATGTGATTTGTTCCAGATTTGCCCCACAAAGTTCGCCTTCATATACAAGTATGACAAATCATCATCATGATCAGCCTTTTAATGTTCCCATTACTGGAACACAAGCCTCTTCTCTGTTAGAATGGGCAGTAATCCACCACGCGGGCTCAGTGCGGGTTGGTGGATGTCACATGTCTTCAAATTTTTGGTTCTAGGACATGCCGGTTTCCTCACGAAGTTTTCCTTCACCTTTTTGAGAGCAGTGTGGTGATCAAATAGTTTACACGAAATCTGAAAAATATGTCTGTTAAAAACACAATATCGAAAGACCACAGACACGTTTGTAAATTAGTGGAATTGTGAGGTCTGCCTCTTTCATTTAAAAAAAAATGTAGATTGAAACAGAATAAAATCAAGAGGATCTCCCCTAGTCCTTTCGAGTAACTAAATTACGGCAATTACTGGCTGACCGTTAATTATAGCATTCAATTGAAGAGTCCTGTTGGGAAGTGGGCGGTTACGAGCTATTATATTGATTTAAGTACCTACATGAAGTAGCAGAACGATGTTTTGTGCCAGTTTTCTTCGTCGTGTCGAATTTTGAACGGTTCTCACTATGTAGTTCTTTCTGGGGTTTTTCTGTAGGTATAAAAAATAAACATACCAATCGTAGCCTAGTAGTTACTGGCGGCTAACCGTACATTGTTAGTACCGTTCACGTGCTCTACTAAAAACCCTAACCTAAATTACAATTTGTACTTAGATAACAGCAAATAATTTGAAGGTCTCATTAACCTCAAAGGTTATATAAAAAAAACAAAGTTGAAAATGCCAACGTTATTCAAATAACCAACTCATTAAAATTATGTTAATGATAACTCGATGAAAATCGAGGGAACTCCTCAAATATTATAGGCAAACATATAGCGAGTTTGGTATTTTCATCAACAATGCCACTGGAACTCCTAAATGCTAAATATGTCACGGGCATAAGATATCTCGAATAGTTAACCGACTATAATGAAGCTAATACTTATAAATAAATGGTACTGATGAAAATGGCACCATCGAACTGATCTGATGATGAAGCCGGAAGGTAGGCACTGGAACTCTAATATAAAACAATGTATCCTAATCGTGTTTGGGCTTATTGGAATCGCCATGAGATGTACTTTGGCTATAAATGATAATCATGTTAATTGCAGGTACCTACCAAAACTAAAAAGAGAAAAATAAAACTTTTTAACAAAAAATTCATAATAAACCAGTGTACAAGATAATCATACACATACACATACACAAAAAAACTTTTTAACAAAAAATCAAACCGACTTCCAGAACAAAAAACTACAAAGCAAAAAATAAATTTCTTTTCCGAAGTCGGAATAATTTTTTTAGTTTTTCGACACCGGATTTGGAAAAAAAAAAATTTTTTGCTTTGTAGTTTTTTGTTCTGGAAGTCGGTTTGATTTTTGTTAAAAAGTTTTTTTGTGTATGTGTATGTGTATGATTATCTTGTACACTGGTTTATTATGAATTTTTTGTTAAAAAGTTTTATTTTTCTCTTTTTAGTTTTGGTAGGTACCTGCAATTAACATGATTATCATTTATAGCCAAAGTACATCTCATGGCGATTCCAATAAGCCCAAACACGATTAGGATACATTGTTTTATATTAGAGTTCCAGTGCCTACCTTCCGGCTTCATCATCAGATCAGTTCGATGGTGCCATTTTCATCAGTACCATTTATTTATAAGTATTAGCTTCATTATAGTCGGTTAACTATTCGAGATATCTTATGCCCGTGACATATTTAGCATTTAGGAGTTCCAGTGGCATTGTTGATGAAAATACCAAACTCGCTATATGTTTGCCTATAATATTTGAGGAGTTCCCTCGATTTTCATCGAGTTATCATTAACATAATTTTAATGAGTTGGTTATTTGAATAACGTTGGCATTTTCAACTTTGTTTTTTTTATATAACCTTTGAGGTTAATGAGACCTTCAAATTATTTGCTGTTATCTAAGTACAAATTGTAATTTAGGTTAGGGTTTTTAGTAGAGCACGTGAACGGTACTAACAATGTACGGTTAGCCGCCAGTAACTACTAGGCTACGATTGGTATGTTTATTTTTTATACCTACAGAAAAACCCCAGAAAGAACTACATAGTGAGAACCGTTCAAAATTCGACACGACGAAGAAAACTGGCACAAAACATCGTTCTGCTACTTCATGTAGGTACTTAAATCAATATAATAGCTCGTAACCGCCCACTTCCCAACAGGACTCTTCAATTGAATGCTATAATTAACGGTCAGCCAGTAATTGCCGTAATTTAGTTACTCGAAAGGACTAGGGGAGATCCTCTTGATTTTATTCTGTTTCAATCTACATTTTTTTTTAAATGAAAGAGGCAGACCTCACAATTCCACTAATTTACAAACGTGTCTGTGGTCTTTCGATATTGTGTTTTTAACAGACATATTTTTCAGATTTCGTGTAAACTATTTGATCACCACACTGCTCTCAAAAAGGTGAAGGAAAACTTCGTGAGGAAACCGGCATGTCCTAGAACCAAAAATTTGAAGACATGTGACATCCACCAACCCGCACTGAGCCCGCGTGGTGGATTACTGCCCATTCTAACAGAGAAGAGGCTTGTGTTCCAGTAATGGGAACATTAAAAGGCTGATCATGATGATGATTTGTCATACTTGTATATGAAGGCGAACTTTGTGGGGCAAATCTGGAACAAATCACATGACTGTGTCAAAACACAAAATCGAGGGATCACTGACACATTTGAATTCCATTTTCGGTGGAGGAAAATTACGATTTTATGTTGCGGACTCAAAGCGTTCTGCAAAATGAATGTAATTTTCCAGTTATAAGGAAAAGTGAAGACTTAAAAGCGTTATCGAGTAGAAGGTAGGCAATTTCTGCCAGTCTATTATATTCTTAATTCTTTATTGTACACAAAAATGGCACATACAACATAGGTTGTAATATAATCATAAAGTTGATGTACAAAGCCAAGCTTAACTCAAAGACGAGTTTTCTACCAGTAAATCTTAGAGTAATAGAGAGCTAACAAAAGGAAGAAGAGAAGTAGTCCAGTACATTTTAGAATAATATAAAATAAATATACATACACATATAAGTACAAAATATATAGATATACCTTATATATATATCTACTAATATTATGTCATTCCGAAAGAAAATGATCCTTGATTTTCCTCTTGAAGACATTCAGAGAAGGGCTGTCGCGTAGGGAATGTGGTAGAGAGTTCCAGAGACGCACTGCAGTAACAGAGAAGGAGCTATCATAGCGGCTGGAAGTGTGACGTGGGGTACGAAGGAGAAGAGAAGTGGAAGTGCGACAGGGTTTATCCCTCGGGACGAAGTTCTCAAAACGTTCACGAAGGTATTGAGGAGAATTAGGATAGTATAGAGAAGGGATAGGATATTGGTATCTCGACGACGCCGAATCGGCAGCCACTTCAATTTAGTCCGAAACTTCGACACATGGCGTATTTGCGGAGGCCAAAAATAAAGCGGATGCACAAGTTCTGCAGTCGCTCGAGTTTATTTAGGAGTACCTCCGTTGCATCTAGAAAATAGACATCCGCATAGGAACATATCACCGTGAAAGCTCCTAAGCTTTACACCTATGTAGTGAGCTTGAAATGAACCTTGATTGGACGGATTGACATCTCACTTCATATTAACTTCACCTAAGATTTCACGGTGACATTTTGACAGAATAGCTCAGCTGAAGTTAAAAAGAAAACGGCCTATGCGTTCAGAACTGAAGTACTAAATGACATACTATCTTGAATGACTGTACACACTGTAACACCATTATTCTGTAAAGAAAATCAGATCCTCACCTCAATTTGATAGATACGAATATACCGCATCTAATATATTTAAGACGCCTCTTGAGCTAACCGGAGACACGGGTGGGTAGTAAACTATCTAAGATAAGGAACACTGGACTATTATTAACTTGTCATGTTCTTAATCTGACCAGCCACAATCTTACGTCACGATGTCCTTGATAATAATGAAGATAGAAACTTGTGGAATTTGATGTTGCTTTGAGAGTGCAGAGAATTTTCAAAGATCAATTACTGCTGGTTAGTGGCTCAGGCAAAGGATGCCTGGAAGAATTTAGTGTAAAACTTTGCCGGGCTATGGAACAGTGTAGGTTAATATAGCAAAAAAACCCCAAGTTCTATATGATGTTGAAGTTTTGGCAAAAACTGATTCTCATTCTAGAGGAGGAAATCTGTCCCAAAACGCAAGTCGTTTGTTAGTTCCAATTACTCCGTAGTTATAATATATACTAATTGTTTTAACATGGTTAGTATATATCACTCAGTCTATGGTGAAAAGGGAACATTAGCGTTTCCTAACAGACATTTTATGGTAAAGAGTCAAATTAATAAGTATCTAACCTAATTTTATTCTACCCACACTTGTTCTACTTTCAGTTTTAAACTCACAGACAGGCACACAGACAGATTCACAGTGGGCAGAACATAAGTCCTGCGACCACAATAAAGAAGACCTTTTAGAGATCACGCAACGGAGGACGGGTGCCATTTATATTTTCCTTTACGACCGATATAAACAGAAAACCTTCAGTGAGACGACAATGATTTTATTTGTTCACATATTTCGTTTATTCGGGTCTTCTGTGTGTTATTACTTAATATTGTGGAGGAGGAGGAGGAGGAGGAGTTTTTCGACGCCATTTTTTAGTTTAGTATATTTATAGGTTTAGTTAGTGAGTAGTTTTTGGTTTAAGTGTATATTTTTGCAGTCTTAGTTAAGTATTTTTTACATTGTATATACCTCTTAAAAGATCATTTCATTTTATATATATTCAAATCAAATAATATTCACATTAATTTTATGTACATTGTTTTTGTTGTTGCTTAATATTGTGAGGATAAAAACTCTGATTTATTTTGGGATTTATTTTTCACATTTTTATATTTCGAAGTATTTCAGATTTAATAATATAACAATACGCCTGTTATTATTCTCCAAGGGTTAGGCAAAGGTCTTAGAATAATGAAACCTGTTACAACTATATATAAGTACCCACATTATAGAGGCGAGCCAATTGCAATGAACCGGACATATCCGCGCATCAGTAGCTTGATACCAGGTTGCTAGTGCAAACTTCAGATGGAAAACTCAATTACACTATGCACGATACAGCTCGAGATAAGTGGCTTTCGATGTCAATATTTCATAGTAGAAATGTCAAAATGTAAGAAATTGATCACGTGATTTTTCGATACCGCTTGTCAAACCCATACAATTTTGCTTTTTTGACAGTCGCTATCGCCACGATTTCGATGATAAAATGTCACTTGTCTAGGACCTCTGGGAATGTAACCCACGACGTCATAGTCACCTTTTACCTATATTCTTATTATACTTCTTTTTGATATTCTTGACCTTGTAAGTTTGCTTGCTTCAATTTATTTTCACTTAAATAGATCCAGTTTACCGGCACTACAAAATTAATCGATACCGTGTAGGCAGTTTTGGTCAACATATTACTTGAATATTCTTTACACCTTTAGGGAGGTTTTAGCGAAGGAAAATCTTTTAGCATTTCATGTAGGTATAGGTATTTTAAATTTTCGCCTCTTCTTCTGGTGGTTTTGTTACTAAGTATTATATTATTGGTCCCACATGGAACAGTTTCATTATTACTTCTTGAATTACCTATGACACATAACTATAGGCTTTATATTCCTTGCCTAGAAACGTAAACGTTAGCCATATATATAAGTATCTTCAACTCACTATACATTCCTATTCCAACAAAACAGCGTATCATAGTGGTAAAGACATTAAAATTACTTAACTATGTATGGTAGGTACCTATATACTATACCCAGTTCAGTACATATATCTAATCTCACGTTAATCAATTACTTCAGGTATTTTAATACACCATGTATGCTAAAGCCAATAGGTATTTACATTCTGCCTTCGAAATACTCATTCAACGAGGTTTGAGTGTAAACAGCCCCACGTAGACGTATAATCGTTACAATGACATTCAAAGTTACTGTCTCGGCAGTAATATCAAAGTTTACAGCCGTTGGATGTCTCTCCGAGGTTTAGCAGATTGACGTGACGGGAGTTTGTTATGTTTTGCCTAAATAGCATTTATTACGAGTTTTTCTCTCTAGGGATATTGTTTTTCTGACATACATAAAATTGGTGTGCTCGGTTCTGAGTTTCCAACACCCATGTTCAATGTAAAGTATCGTATTTAAAATATCACAGCTCATCTTTTATATTGCCAAATATAGGTAAATACCAACATTATTAAAACAGTACAGTAACAGTGGGCGCACGGTTGGCGCAGTGGTTGAGCGATTGACTGCTGCGCTGCGTGTCGCGGGTTCGATTCCCGCACGGAACAAATATTTGTATGACCTACAGATAGTTGTTCCGGCTCTGGGTGTTGTGTATGTGAGTTTATATGTTTGTAAACGCACCCACGATACAGGAAGAAATTCCTAGTGTGGGGCAACGTTTTTAAAAAAAAAAAAAAAAAAAAAAAAAAAAAAGTTGTAAAAGTAGTAATTATAGAAAGCACCAAACTTAAAGATATACTACTTAAACAGTGTATCTCAATATCAAATTGAAAAGGATATAAGTTAACTTTTCTACGATATAGCCCATACACTTCGATTTCCATTGGTTTTTTGCAATTTTGACTTTTACCTTATAGTAGAGTAAGCATATTCAGGGTGAAAAGTTAATAGCTGAGCAGGTGTGGCTTGCTGAGAGAACACGGAGCATAGGTATATCTCAAAGTTTCAGATAGGAGCCCTTTGATCAGGGATCCAATTTCAGATTTCCAAAAAGGACACTTAACTTGCAAGACCGTTCATTTTCAATTGACCGGGTGAGGTTTGAGTGGTTTGAGGTAAAAGCCCAGACAACTAACCCTGTTCTAAACTCAATTTTAAACTGACTCAATCCATTTTATACTCACTCGCTTCGCTACGTTGAGATAACGACACCAGTTTATAGTATAACTTCATAGTACAGGTTTCCATCCAATCACTTCGAAGTTAGAAGCTCCAATTCAAAGCCCCACGGGATGCAGTTCCAACCACATAACGTTAGTTTAAGTAAACTACACCTTCTATTTTCCTAGTAACTTTAGTCAGTGGATAAACTAAACCCTTGTCCGTCCATACTAGAGGCGGTCGGGAAACATGGACGAATTTATTGTTCTCAAACAATTTATATCATATTAAATTAAGAACTTGGAACGGATAGGTTACAAAACCAGCGGTGGCTGTGTGGTCGAAGAAAAATCTTTAAGCTGCTTTAGCAGATTCTTCATTCAAATTCTCTATAAAACATTTGAATATGGAATTGGCTAACTAAAACAGTGTCGAGTCGAGTGGCCCAAGACAAGTGACAGTCTATCAACGAAAGCGTGGCGATAGAAATTAGAAAAACCGGCCACGTGCGAGTTGGACTCGCGCACGAAGGGTTCCGTACCATTATCGTATAAAAAAGGAAAAAAAAACACTTTTTTTATGGGAGCCCCAATTAAATATTAATTTTATTCTGTTTATAGTATTTGTTGTTATAGCGGCAACAGAAATACATAATCTGTGAAAATTTCAACAGTCTAGCTATCACGGTTCATGAGATACAGCCTGGTGACAGACAGACAGACAGACAGACAGACGGACCGCGGAGTCTTAGTAATAGGGTCCCGTTTTTACCCTTTGGGCCCTAAAAATGATAGATAAGGTATGGGAAAGTCAAACAATCAAAATGTTACGAGATTAAGCCCTAATTTTGGCATTTCGACCAATACAATCGCTGACTTCGATTGATACTTGTCTAGAGCCTCTTGAGGTTTCCATTTTCGGGAAAACATTTTCTTGAATCATGCTCTCTCGCTCTTGTGTTATGCTCTCTCAAATGTCTCTCTGATGGTGGCACGTGTGTTAGATCATTCGGTTCCCTTAATGATGGTTGAGCTGGATGGTGCCAATTCATGCTTCATGTTCGTGAACGAGCGCCGTCAGTTGGGATTGGTCATAACTTAACTGTTTCAGATGTTAATGTTGTCTAGTACCTATTATATAACTGCACAGTACATGTGTAACTTCCTTGCTTTAATACTTTATACCTGTACGTAGTATAGTGTGCAGTGCTATTCCTCACATATATGAATTTATTAATGTATATACTTATGTAAATATTGTAAAACACTTATTTTTTTTAAAGAGTAAGTATGGAGTTTCTTTTACGTTCTTTTCCATAACAAGCTACTTTGCTGAATGGATGGTAGAATAAATTTTTATTACTTGTAAATTTTAATTGTTGGCGTTCAAAAGTGCCGCTAGGTGGTCTAGTTGAAATAATGAAACATGAAACATATTGTTTGACTTTAACTTGAAATGGTAACGATCACAGAAAACACACTATAATTAACTACATTAGGACCTAGTTAAATCTTTTGTTAGGCACAAAACGTGTCACATAATACTCCAGAGAATCTAAGATCGACAGGAGTTAACAATACTGCACATAATTATCTCTTTTACGAATTAAAATCCCTTATAATAAATATTACTAAAATAAATCTAAAGAAAATAATTTAAACCCCGGTGAATAAATAAGAACGCAAATACATTAAGAATCTTTTTCATGGAGATTTGAAACTCGAATCGCGCCTCATTTATTTTTTCACAAGCTAGGTAAATATATTTGCTCTTTCGCTCCAGCCAGCGTTATCACAAAATTATTAGCATATTCAGTGATAACCATCTTTGTTTACGGCTCATAATATAAGACTGGCTGGCTTTTGCATAAGTAAGGAGCTCTCGAGTATAATGATTTTATTCAATTTTAAATGAAGTGGAACTTGAGTTTGTCTCGAACTGTTTGGTTACTACTCATTTTCCTGCCCTTATCCCATGATACTTAGGGCCGGCGCAACACCTTTTCTTTTTCCATACCGTCCTGTCCCCCGTCACTCTTTCTTTCATATCAATCCTCACACAGTCCATCCATCTTTTCTCTGGCCTTCCCCTCCCTCTCCATCCATCCACATTTATATTTACAACTCTTTTAGTATCATGCGTTTCATCTTTTCTCATCACATGACCATACCATACCAGGACAAACGGTTTCCTTTCAACTTTTCTGTCACTGGCGCCACTTTCAAATTGCCTCTATTTTACAAAGTTCTCACTGTATCCATTCTCGTCACTCCGTACGTCCGAAACAACATTCTCATCTTTGCTACATGCAATCTCTTTTCATCCATCTTTTCACATCCCAACATTCTGATCCATACACTATGAAAAGTCTCTATTGTTGTTGGCTCTTGATGTCTACCGTCACATAAAACTAGTCAATAAATTTTCTAGGTCTACAGTTTTAAAGGTAGATTTTCATTATTCTGTTGAAGAGTGTTTTTCTTACTGTGATCATGAAAATCTAGGTAACTCCATCTTCCATCCGTCATTTAGAAATCGGATTACTCTGTGAAAAGTTGTAAGTGGTTATACATACAAATAAAGTTCCGAAGCGACTTGAGAAATTCTTCCGTATTTCGTCGGTTAAATCATGATCTTGATTATTTTGTCTTACCTACCTCATAATATTTTCTTCATGTGGCTTGAAAGTGAATTATTTTCTCCATGTAAATAAAGGAAAAATGAAGGCGGATAAATTAATTACTTTTATATAGGAATTCTATTTTTATAAGAGGTATCGATCGAGCTTGAGTCCCAAGGTCCATCGTACCTACGTTTACCGTAAACATAGGTAATAAATATATAATTTTTTATCTTCTACTCGATGAAAATATTGCCCACTTTATTTATTAGGAAACTGTTATTATATTTTTATTGATTACTTCAGAAAATGTTTAAAAATTTGTTTCATCAATTTTATTGGAAAACTAGCCAAGGCAACTTTACTTTCGAAATAAAACCACGAACTCCATAATTATTTCCTCTCAGTTTACCTCAATAATTCGCTATCGTCTTATTCGAAGTCTGAAGAGAATAATAGGGGTGCCGAAAGCTACAAATTATGCATTGAGTCAGGGAGACGGAGACGCGAGACATTTGGGTTCAAATCGATATTTCGTCACCATTGCTGAGTTCATGACAAAAGAGAGTCTAGGCATTTAGTCCTACACTTTGTGATATTGAAACCGAGGATATTGCAAACAGACACGCTAGGGTGGCCCCGACGCCTACCGTGGTGTTTTATGCCTTCATGTTTCGCTTTTGTTGCAAAAACGAGGAAAGTACCGCTCGGTAATGCGACAGTGTATGCCTGTCATTTGTTTTTTTTCAACTTCCGTTTTTCACATAGTAAGAGGAATGTTCTTAACACGTTTTTATTTGAAGATAACTCACACATCATATGAGGTCTTTTCCTCGATAAACCACCTACAAAATTCTGTCACTCTGTTGTGCTTTTGTGATGATTGATGACATATTTTGATTACTACGGCTAAAAGAGTGATAATTTTATATATTGATGGATTGAAGAACCAAAGAAAATAATATGAATATTGAGGAATGACATTAAATATAAGGGAGTAAATGATAGTGTGACGGATGACAGGGGTTAGTAGAAGAAGAAAACGTATAATGCCGACCCCAAATAACATAGGACAAGGGCAGGAAGATGATAATAAATCTACTCGTATTCTCAAATCAAACTGACAAGCTAAGGCGTAGTTTCGTTGTAGATACGTGTGTGCGTGTAATTGTGTATTTATACGGCAAGGCGTAGCTTTAAACGGCGTCACCTTGTTGTTTGCAATGTTCCATCTTGACTTTTTACTTGACCTGAGCTATTATTAAAGGAATAAAAATAAAGAATTTAAAAACAAGTATTTATTTTGCTAAAATTGACGCAAAGATATGTAAACGCATATATGTCGTAGTAATTTTAGCCACCCCCTTGGAAATTCTGTAATAGTTATTTTTATCGCAGAGAGTTAACTTTTCTCTAACGAAGAACGCAAATCCTTGTATCATTGTTTGACTATACAATACATGCTTAACTATATCTATCTGAAGATTTGATTTATCAACCAGACATTGAGTAGACAGTAACCTTTGAGAAATGTGGTTACTATTCAAGATAGAGCCGTAATCACATTGAAACGTAATTGAGTTGAATATTCCTACTAACTAGATTTATCATCGGTCTATCATGTGTTACGATAATTTAATAACCGTTCTGCTATCCATGTTAATAAACAAGGTTTTGCCAGCGGCTTTGCCTGTGTGATTGTCCGTTATTATTCTACGGATAAGGCACTATAATAATAATTCCAGCACGTATCTGTCCCACGAGTGCCCAGTGGTAACGGCCCTGATTTACGTCTCGTAGGTCTTGAGTTTGAACCCAGGCAGGCGCTTTACTTTGTGTAAATTATTTCATCACCACTGCTCTAAAAACGGTGAAGGAAAATATCGTGGGGAAACCGGCATGTCTTAGAACCGAAAAATCGAAGACATGCACCAACCCGCACTGGGCCTGCGTGGTGGATTAAGGCCCATTACCTCTCTCACAGAGAGGATGCCTGTGTCCCAGCAGTAGAAACATTATAAGGCCTCTTCTCATACAGAGTAGGCACAAGCATTGCTCAAGACGGTTTGGCGGTTTTAAACTTATTATTGACTAGCTTTTGCCCGCGGCTTCGCTCGCGTGGAATTTGGTCTGCCACATAAAGTTTCGGGACAAAACATTTAATTTTTTTTAAATATGAGTTCTTCTCTTATCCTGAATTTCAGATGTCTAACTTCAAAACTGATGGATTCCGAAGCGTCATTGCTTGGATCACATCACCCCTCCCCCCGCTCCCCCACTTTACCCGCCGCGCGTATTTATGTCGCTCGAGCTCCATTCAAGTAAATTTTATCGTGATAACTTTTAAACTATGCGTTCAAATTACTTAGTGTAAAAGACAAAGTTTATCTACATTAAATATTTAAAGCGACAAACGTGTCGATTTTCATAAGAGTTTGATAAATATTCTAAAACGAGCATTGTAAAAAAGTATCCAATTTAATTGTATTTAAGGTTCACTATTTAAGACAAATAATCCTATTGTACATTATATTTGTGTATCTCCAACGGTTTAGGCAGCGCACGCGAAGATAGCTCTCAGAGGGCAGATTTTGCCCGACTTACTTGATATTTATCGTTATTTTACGACCAAATTACTAAAAATCATTGTAAATTATAGCCTATGTGTTACCATGGGGTATCAACTCATACAAATTATAATTAGTATTAAAAAAAGATCATAGATGGCAGCATAGGTAACAAATGTGAAAGTAACAACCAATTAAAAATGTTTAACAGCAGATTCAGGCTGAAATAAGTTTAGTAAAAATCAAAATTTGCTTCTTTAATGTTAATTTATCCATTTACACTCATTAATCAGGTTTTTTGAACAAAAAAGATAAGTGAAGACTTTGTATGTTAAATTAGTTGAAAGTAGCTATCGACTTTTCGTTTTGTTTTGAATTCGTTGCAATAGATGGCGTGTTTCACAATTTGTCCTAAACTATATATCCATCGTAAGATTCATTTTGTAGGATAGTTATTATTTATTATAGGCGTAATTTAAAAGATATTATTTATTATAGGCGTAATTTAAAAGATATTATTTATTATAGGCGTAATTTCAAATATTAAAGTTTTGGTCTAAAAATCACTTTTTTGTGAAACTTGTTTACACGTCGAATTAACTAGATACCTCGCTGGAACAGGACTCGTATCGCGCTAGGGCCTACTCAAATCGCACGGGTACTAAAATATGAGATAACGCGACGCGTGTGCCGCTTGCCGTCCGAGTTTACGCGTCGCATAGTAGGTACAGTTTGATTCAAACTTAATAACGGCTCGAAACACTTCGTGAGCCACTACGCGCTAGCAATTTCATGTGACAGCGGGGGTGAGTATTAAAAGTAATCATTTTTGTAAAAACATCTTGTTCTTTATATATCTAAGTACCAACCTAAAATAAAAAAGCTATTTAATAAATGTTAGCAAGCCTTTATAAGTAAATATGTTTCAGGTTTAGTTAAGTAAAGACAATTTGAAACTTCCATGAAACGCAAACTGTATAAAAGCGACAGCTAAAAGCAAACTTTAAAAAAAACTTTTTGCAAATAAATACTACCGACTTCCAAATACTAAACTACAAAGTGAAAATTAACTTAATTTTTTGAAGTCGGTGTCTTTCGTAGGTACCATTTTTTTGCGTTATGGACACCGACTTCAAAAAATTAAGTTAATTTTCACTTTGTAGTTTAGTATTTGGAAGTCGGTAGTATTTTTTTGCAAAAAGTTTTTTTAATTTTCTCTTTTTAGTTGTACTTACCTAATAGGCAAGTTAGTAAGGTAACTTTAACGCCAAAATAGATTTCATGAAACTTGAACATATCCGGTGAAATGAGAGATCTGCGTACCCCTTAAGAGCGTACTGGCGTGATGTTATGTTATGAAATGGTATAAACAATAAACAGAAATGCGATTGCAGCAATCCCGAGAGATTTGCCGTTATTTATTGAAGAGTTCTGTTGTATATCTGCGAAGTTCTTCATCAGATCTTCACCAAATTAAAATGGGACCAATTTCGGAACATACTTTTTCAAACAAAAAAAGAATTTTCGAAATCGGTCCACAATTGACGGAGTAATCGGTGAAAATAAACAAAAAAATAAATAAAAAAAAGCAAACTTGAAGTCGAACATAGAACCTCCTCCTTTTTGGGAAGTCGGTTAAAAATCAAACACCCGACTGCTTAAAAAGCGAACTAAAAAGCTGTAAACAAGAAAATAACTAGTCGCGAACTGCCTGATCCTCCGACGGCACAGCACGATTTTTACTTGTTTACAGCTTTTTAGTTCGTTTCCTTTTTGATTTTTAAATTAGCTTTTTTTATTTACAACTTTTAAGTATTTTTTTTTATAAATTGTTTTAAACATATAACTACGTGGTATGTATTTTTGTAATCACCACTAAAAGCCCTTCATTTTGATACCCCACTCGACGGGTTACGAAGATAAAAAATTGCAACCTCTACAATATGGAGCCCAAAATCCGCCATTTTTTTTTAATGTCACTTATCTAAGAATATTTGGGTGGCCAAGATCTATCTAACGATGTCTTAATTATAAAAATCCGTCAAGTTGTTTGAAAGATACGAGGTGATAAAGAATATTACACACATACTTACATACAAGATACGCGCGAAAAACATAACCCTTTCCTTGCAGCCGGGTAAAAAAGGATAACCCTTATAGTGAATAATAAAATGACATGAAGTAGGTACTTACTTCGTGTCATTCCGTTGCCGCGGAAGCAAGCTAACTACCTACATTTAATTCTACAACGAATTCTATAGTTTTGATTGATTTGGAATATTCGTGAATATTGTGAGATTCGCTACACAATGCGACCACTTAGATTTAAGAAGTTACCGCGGTCTGAGCGGAGTCTGTCCCAAACCGAACATACCTAATGTTATTATACGAATACGAAGTAAGCGTTCAAGGACAAGACAACTGGCAAATAACGTCTCTGAGTGATACGATTCCTCGCTCAAATTGCTATATGATTTAGTATCTAGGCAAACTACTAGATGGCGTTAGAAAACCACAGTCTCGGGCTATTAAAGAGTCACTGGTGCTGCCGCCTGTTAAAAATATGGAGAAAGAAAAAATAGCCCGACCAATAGCCCGACTTAAGGAGGTGACATTTCTTTGTATGGGATTGGGTATCTGTACTGTAGTATTATATTATCTTTGGTGTTACCTATATTACTGTAAGATTTCATCCAAATCCGTTTTGTAATTTTTGTGTGAAAGAGTAACAAACATACATACATCCATCCATCCTCACAAACTTTCGCATTTATAATATTAGTAGGACTATAAGTCCAAGTTTTCTTACGATGTTTACCTTCAGAGATGTCAGTGCATTTGAAGAAGTACGGACAGGTACTACCTGGACAAAAAATATTTATCCAGGTTATGGTTGGACGTGATTAAATTACAAACATCCAGACACACAATATCATCATAATCTTCCTGCCTTTGTACCTTGTTACTTGGGATCAGCGCATCAGGTTTTCTTCTTGATGATGATGAATCACTGACTGATTTACATGCTATTATACATTTTTGTGGAGGCGATCGGCGGTGTTGTAATAGGGTAGTTTACTGAAAAAATATTTTCTCAAACATGCTTGGAAATTTGAGCATTATTTTGACAACCTTCTTCGAGATAAATCGAAATTGCAGTACAGGCCAAATACATGCGAGCAGCGGCCGGCAAAAGTTGTATGAAAATCCATATCTGTCGTTTGTAGCGGCCAAATAAATTACATAGTAAACTCATATCTGTCGTGTAATTTAAAAATGGAACAAAAAAGGTTTTTATTATATATGAATTAAAACATATTATTTCTAGATAGCAGTATTATATTGAATGACATATATGCAGTCAACAACGGTAACCAAGCAACACGTATTTTTGAACGTGCTTTATTCGGTGCGTGTTGTAATTCATTATGTACTTTTGAAACTATATTGATCGTGTCCAATGGTGGTGGACGAATGGATGTAGATATGGTCGAATTTTCTATTTTTCCCATTTCCATAGATGTGGCCGTGCGAACTAATTCAGAAAATGGCGCTGTTTGTTTTGCTTGTAAAAATTTTGTGCGAATTTCTCCATCTTTTAACCCTCGTATAAATTGTAACGACAAAAATGAATCGAGATTGGGTTTCAGACAATGTGAGCACTTAAAATCACATTTTGATGACAGTCTTTTTAGTTCTGACGCGTAAAGAGTGCTCGATTCATCCACTTGTTGTAGCCTTGATATGAAGGTGTGCTGTGAGGCCCATATGCTAGGTTTTGGATCGATGAAATTGTCCAAGATATCAATCAGTAAGTTCTTCATAGGTCTTCTTGATTGGGTCGTCGGGTGAACACAGGTCGTAAATTCTTTCATGAATGTCAGGTGGTAAAGTGGACAGCAGTGTGTAGACCTTCGTTGTGGGATCCGTAATATTGTTGAGCATCATGTAAACAGACAGTCTTTTTATAAAGTTTTTAAACGATTCGTTTGCTTGAAAAGGTTGGAAATTGAGTCTGGGATGTACGTCTCGATGAATGCTCGTGAATTCGTGGGCATCTTGTGAGGAAGGTACGCTGGGTAACAGCTTAGGAAGTTTGAAAGTGTTCATTAGTCGAATCATTTTTGTACGTAAATTTGTATAAAGTTCGTCCACTTCGTACCTGTAATCGGTTTCGGATTCCAGGTATTCGTCTTCGGTCTCCTGTTCTATCTGTAATTGTATGTTTTGCAGTCCTTGGTATGTATTTTGAAGTGTCAGTAATCGTGTTTCTATTTCTTCATGAGTATATTCATTTTCTGCTTGAAATGCGTTATTAGTTTTCGTTAGCACACCGCGTAGGATGGCTCGCGAACGTTTTGCTTTCTTTACATCAAACGGCATCGTCGCCAGATATTATATATGAATTAAAACATATTATTTCTAGATAGCAGTATTATATTGAATGACATATATGCAGTCAACAACGGTAACCAAGCAACACGTATTTAGTCTATGACAGTTTTATTTAAATTTCGAACTGGCTTCCAAATAGAAAGCTGTTTATTGAAAAAAAAACAAATGAACACTTCACGCACTGCGATTTTTATTTGCGCGGATTTTTGTAGTATTATTCCCGCGTGATTTTCTTACCGCAATGCTTGCGGCTTCATACATATACATAGGCCGCAGACTGGGCGGAAAAAAATCGCGTGAATAAAAATCGCAGTGCGTGCTAAGCCTATCCCGGGAATAATTATTGTTGTTCGTCATTGATTTTGAAAAGTAATTGTATTTGACAAAATGAGTTCTAGGTACTACTTAGTTTTAATTTCCGCGCATTATTTCAGAAAAGCACTATACAAGCCTTGGCCACAACTAGGCATTGGTGGACTTACTTACTTAAATATTGGATACGTATTTTTTCTTTTGCCACGTAAACAAAAAAATACAACGATACAGTGCGTTGAAAACTTGAAATATCGTGTGACGTCACTTTGTCAGTATAAAGATACAGAGACAAAGTGACGTCACAAGCCCTCACTCCTGAACTTTGATGGGTATTATCTATTTCAGTTTTTATTTATGTGATAAAACAAAAAATACAGGTCGAATATTATTTGATAATCTCACTGACGGACTAAATAGAATAACATTTATCTACCCAGAAAACATCACTATTTTTACATTACATACAATATCAAACGCTATGATTTACGAAAGAGTTTGTTAGGTGTTTAATTACGATCCGCTCTGTTTCCTAATTAGCTTCATACATGGTCGGATGTCGGATCGGATAATTATTATCATGTTGTCGTGCATACATACTTACTTACTTAATAAATTTATGTAGCAAGGTTGTGCATGAAATGAAGGTTGAATAAATCCCCAAGGAAATATCTAATCGCTGCGCTGATAGGGTTTCAATCAGGACTGGACTTCATAAACAGGAATCAATCAGGTAATCCCTAAAGATTTTCAGTGTTTTGAACTGATGCCGAGTTAATTCGCAAAATGTCTTATGTCTCAAACTAAGTAAACTAAGTGTACCTATGGTTGCTTAGTTTTAGTATGGCCACAGATAATAATACAGAATACTAGCATACATATGCCTCTTCCCATAAAAGAAACCGTGCTGACTTAACTAGCGTTTTTCGTCTGAATATCTGATTATTTTTTGTACATCGATCGCGTTTGGTTCCGTTCCACGGCGATAGATAGATGGTGATAGCAGCGACTTGCAAGTAGAAGGGGGGTTTACTTGGTTCGTGAATATTTTTTTCTTTAAATACAGTGATGATTTGTTTTATAGTATTTTTGCACGTTTTACAGTTTCATTGTACCGAAATGTGTTATAATACAAATTTAAACAATCTTGTGAATAACCTCAGAAATTTAAAAGTGTGCCATCTATTTGCATCAATTAAAAATGATCCATTCAAATAATCTTTGAAATAAGAATTCTTCTTCTTCGTCGGTACACTCTTGGCAGAGCGGTCGTGGTCATCATGTTGCAGTGAGACATCGGGTTGCCATAATTTGCCTAACGATGCGACACCATCCGTCTCTATCGGCTGTTATTCGTGTGCACTCATTTTACACGACTTAATCTGGTCGGTCTGGCGACCTGCCGTGCGCTCTCGTTCTTTCCTCTCTACCCTGAACTACAAGCCGCTCGATAGAGTCGCGAGTTGTCTCGTAGGGACACGTGTCCAAAGAACTGGATTATTCTAGCCTGGACTATAGCCGATAGACGCTGCCTGATACCGAGCTCCTGAAGGATGGATATGTTAGTGCGAAACTCCGTCCACGACACTCCAAGCATTTTTCTCCAGCACCACATTTCCAGAGCATCTATTCTCTTCCTCTCAATGTCTCTCAGCGTCCAGGTCTCGGCCGCGTAAAGAAATATGGGGAACACAAGTGCCCATATGAGCCGGGTTTTCGTAGCTTTGGTGATATTGTGATTCCTCCATATTTTCCTCAGCCCATCCATGGCAGACCTAGCCATAGCCATGCGTCGCTTGATCTCGTCCCTGCAACCACCGTGGTTTGATATTAAAGCACCCAGGTAGACGTATGATTGTACGACGTCGCAATTCGCGATTTGAGTGACTTCTGGCGAATTTTCGTTAATGCGATCGACAATCATCATCTTCGTCTTACTTCTGTTAATTCTCAAACCGAATGCTGAGCTGGTATGTTCCATTTTGGAGAGCAACCGTTCCATGTGTTCGACACTAGTCGCGAACCGCGTAGTGTCGTCCGCATATCGCAGGTTCGATACTCTTATACCTCCTATCGATACACCGTCCGTCCAGTCCTCAAGGGTAATCCGCATTATAAGTTCAGGGTAGATGTTGAACAGTAGGGGCGAGATTATACAACCTTGACGGACACCTGCACTGGGGTGAAAGACATTCGATAGTACGCCATCCGTCCTCACTGACGCTGTTCCGTCCTCATAAAGACGCCTCAAAAGATGCACAAGGTGTTTAGGAGTGCCCATAGCAAGAAGGAACCTCCACAGCACTGGCCATTTCACCGAGTCATATGCTTTGGAGAAGTTAACAAAGCAAATATAAGTGAGCTTGTTGATCTCTCGGGCTTTCTCGATAATTTGACGAACTATGAAGATCTGCTCTCGAGTGCCCTTTCCCTTTACAAACCCTGCCTGTTCAGGTGCAACTTCCTTGGATAAGTAGGTTTTCAGTCACTCGTTTAACAAGTGCAGTAAAATTTTGCTTGCGTGTGATATTAGTGCAATCAGGCGGTAGTTGCTGCACTTCTTTGTGGAACCCTTTTTATGAAGTGGAATGAAGACAGTGTAAGCTCATTCCTTAGGCCATGTTCCGCTTTGCCATATTTTGTTACAGATTGTATGAATCATCTGTACCCCCTGTTCACCTGCGGCCTTAATGGTCTCTATTGGAATGGCATCTTTGCCAATGGCCTTGTCATTCTTCAAATGTTTGATGGCAGCTTCGACTTCTTCTTTAAGAATGTCTGGCTCCATGTCTTCATTGTTGCTATCCCTGCTTCCGTAGGAGCGAAATCCTGGGCTAGAGAGTCCTCGTACAAAGATTGGCAGTACTGCTTCCACGTCTCAGAAATATCTCCCAGCTCAAAGACCATTTCCCCTCGACAGTTTTCAATCGCCCAAGTCTTAGAAGAGACTGATTTCGTAATCGAGCGTATTTTGTGATGTAAATCCCTGGACTCATTTTTATCGCTTTGAGATTCGACTTCTTCGCATATTATACGTAAGCTGGCGTTCCGGTCTCGTCTGCAAGCTGCTTGTATCTGCGCGGACTGTCGGTTGAGGGATCTCACATCAGCGCCCGATGCTTTTAACCTGCGTCTTTCCTCAACCAGTGCAAGAGTGCTGTCGCTCATCCACTGTTGGCATTTACGAACCTCTGCAGGCGGTTTAGAAAAGTTGACCGCGCGCTCTATCAGGCTTTTTGCACTATCCCATAGCTCATCTGGGTTCTTTACTTCGAGATCCGCATCCGCCCACTCACTCCAATTTTGTTTCAATGCTGACATAAATTTTGTGCTGTCCTTCACTTCAATCCTTGAACGCTGGTCGTGTTTTCTGGCTGCTCGCAGCTTGAGATGCAACTTGGAAATGAGCAGTTGGTGATCTGATCCACAGTCCGCTCCGGGTAATGTATGCGCATTCCTGACGGAGGTCCGCAAGCGTGACCTAACGAGTATGTAGTCGATCTGGTTACGATACTGTCCATCAGGTGAAGTCCAAGTATACAGCCTACGAGGATGATGTTGAAATAGGCTGTTTGAAATAAACAGATTGTTATCAGCTACAAACTGTATTAAGCGTTCGCCTCTCTCGTTACACTGTCCTAGTCCGAAGTCACCAATGCAGTGGTTCAGCTGATGTGAGTTTTTACCAATTTTGGCGTTGAAATCACCCACGATCATAAGCATTTCTCTAGCGGGCGATTTTAGAGATGGTAGTTTCGAGCTCACGGTAGAATTTCTCGATAGTATCATCACTAGCTGAGCTTGTGGGGGCATAGATCTGCACGATGTGAGATTAACCGGTGAAGCCTTTAATTTAATACTTAGAAGTCGATCACTTACAGGCTCATAACCCAACACGCAATTCATCAGTTGCTTAGGGACGACAAAAGCAACTCCATTCCGGCTTGCACTATCATTGCCCGAAAAAAAGATGGAGTGTTTTTCGGTCCGGAAGTGCCCATTTCCTCGCCAATGTGTCTCACTAAGGCCGCAGATATTTAATAAACATCTGGTTATTTCCTTTTCCAAGATCTCCAATTTTCCTGGCATGAGTAAACCACGTACATTCCACGTACCTATCTTCTGGACTTGACGTAGTTTAAGAGGCATTTTAAATGTGAATTAAGAGCCCAATATACTCGTACCATAATTTTGTGCTTAGGAGAGTTGATTAAACAAGAATCTACAATGTTTATGTTCAATACCAGAAAATGTAAATTTTACCCACAATTCAATAACAAATCGGCGCATATCGCGCCATCTAGTGACATTTATTTGAACCAAATTTTCTTTCTTAGCGCTGGGACAAACATATAGCCTGGTAACTTTTTTACTTATTATGTGCCTAAGAAGAGAGCGATACATAGATATTAGGGAACGGGTAATAACTGATATTGCCATACTAAAACGAAAAAAATATACTAAAATCATTCGCCTAACACTACACAATCTATTAGTAAGAATAAACAGAGCCGGAGGCGTATTATGAAAACATTTCACAAGTACTATGAAAACTTCCCGTTTATATAACACGATAGAAATCGTCCAAATGTTTACTTTCTATGTTTACCCCTCATGCCATACAAAATAAAGTATGGTTCACACTGTGAGAACGTCTCGACTCGAGGTGGCGATTATTGAAAGGAGATAAGAACATTACCTCTCCACCATCTTGTAATTTTATATATTACTAGCTGTCCCACGCGGCTTCGCTCCTGTCAACTGGCTACTTACCTACCCTACCCTACCTACCCTACCCTACCTACCCTACATACATGAATGATGCGTAACTTTAACCGCTTACGCAGCGCACGCAACGGAAACTCTTAAAAAGGAATATTTTTTCCGTTTTTGCAATATTTTTCATTTATGCTCCGCTCCTATTAGTCGTAGCGTGATGTTATATAGCCTATAACCTTCCTCGATAAATAGACTATCCAACACAAAAAGATTGTTTCAATTCCAACCAGTAGTTCCTGAAATTAGCGCGTTCAAACAAACAAACTCTTCAGCTTTATAATTTTAGTATAGATTAGTTAAGATATAATAGTCTTTTTTAAGTTTCCTTATTTCTTTCTACACACTGTGTCTTCGTCTATCATCCAACATGCCTGTCGCAGGTCTGCTGGAAGAAATTTCTATTGAAATAAGTAGTACCTTTGTGCTCTTCTACCTGTATTATTTCTTCTGTTAAGTGTTTTGTGTGTACATAAATAAATAAATATATGAAGAAAGTTCAGTATGTTTGAAAATATGTTAATTGAATTATGACTATGCCAACACTAGTTGACAAATCACTGTTAGAGAAAATCGCCTTTAGGGTCTAGTAGCTTTTTATGACATTCCTTATCGCATTGTCTATTCATATAACTTTGTACAATCTTTTTTTAACCAGTTCTTGCTACCCCACAGTTCGGTCTAGCCCAAGTCCCGCCCACGCCTATTATCAGGGGTGGCAATCTTAATAGTAGCAAACGAGTAATCGTTCTAATATAAGTGTATAAAATCAGGTTGGACAGCAAAAGTTTTGCCACTCCATACATTAAACGACATTTTAATTTTTTGTCATTATATCGTAAGTTAACTAGAGAACAAATACAGAGATGGCGGTATTCATGATGTACAATTTGAAATAAGTACCAGCAAGTAATCTGAATTTTCATTCTCATAAGTAACGTCTGAGTAGCCGATTCATATTGATTCAGACTGTCGTGCAACTGAGTCCTGGTTCGATTCTCGCTAACTGTGACACAAAATTTTAATACAATTATGCTGGCAATAGTTCCAAAACCTGTATCCAGAGGGCGACACTTTCCGTTTCTCATTGTTTCGTTTCTTTTGTCGCTGAGATAGACCTCTATTTCATATATAAAAAAAACCGGCCCTGTTCGAGTCGGACTCGCGCACCGGATTATTTTATATGAATTTCAATTTAATACCTCTACGCGATCATGAAGAAAGGGGTAGTACTCGTATGTTTAGAAATTTTTGTTTTTTAGTATATGATGTAACTAAAAATTTACGGTTTTCGGCATTATTCCTTTATCTGTGCTACAAGACGTTGCTTCGTACCAAATTTTTGATTCTGAGCTCACGGGAAGTACCCTGTAGGTTTTGATTCCCTTGCGAGTGTCGAACATTTGCGGAATTTTGCGACATAAACGGCTGTATGATTTTTTTACAGCTTTAAGGAACATTAGACTTGAGTATTTGATATAAATTTCAGATTGATACCTTTACGCGTTCCTGAGAAAAAGGGTCTTGACAGACAGACAGACGGACGGACAACAAAGTGATCCTATAAGGGTTCCGTTTTTTCCTTTCGAGGAACGGAACCCTAAAAAGTCCTCTGTGCCTATTATGCCCACTTTGGAATGCCATAAATTAGTGTGATTAAATCGTTCGACGAGTCTCGCCTATGAATCTCGCGTAGACAGTCTCGTTATTTGAATCAAGTAACTCTCCACGTCTAAACGAGACAGAAGTCACAACATTCCTACCAAGATCACTCAAAGCTTTGAAAGTATCAGAAGCTAACGTTCTTCAATTGTTTTCCTTTTACTTTGGAAACGTGGTGCGAGCTCTTAAAAGGAGGTTCCATGATATTTTCCATTGCAGTTAACTTTGTAGTGTGTTGACTTTGTAATATAAGTTGGCAAAGGAAACGCTGGATGGTATAAAGATATTAGACGTCGGAAAACGTATAAATGAGGAGTTCGTTTATTTTGCGGTTACATCTTTTTGCATGATGCGGTAAAAGGGAATGAGGTAGGATAATTTGATTAAGAGTCTCACAAAAATAACACAAAAAATACCATTCCTCGAGATTGTAAGTGAGTAGCTTCTTTTTACGCGACTGCCAAAGGAGGGCCATGTTTTTATCATTCTATGTATGTATGTTTGTTCCTATGTGGTGTTCTAGAGACCAAACGCGTTGGCCGATTTTGATGATTCTTATGTCAATCGATTCGTCTTAACCTAGCAAGTGACACTGACTACATTAAAATTGGAAAATAGAAAAATAGCGGTGGTTTTTTTCTTCCAAACCCATTGTGTGGGGTATTTAAATAAAGGGTTTTAAGAGGACATTTCAAAAATATATAACACTTATATGTGTAAATGTATCTAATTCGAAAAAAATATGTAATCTAAAAAGTTATAAATAAAAAAAGTTAATTCAAAAAATCTAAAAAACCGACTGAAAAAGCGAACTAAAAAGAAGTAAACAAGATGAAAATCGTGCTGTGCAGTCGGAGGATATATATTCGCGAGCTGGCTGACCAAAACCAGATGTATCCTCCGACAGCTCAGCATGACTTTATTTCGCTTCATAAGCAATCGGGTTTTTAGATTTTTTGTATTAACTTTTTGTATGACATGTTCTATCTAATCGAATCTACGCGTATCGACGAAATTTATCTTGTTGTTGGTCGGTACCTGAAAGAATAGGTAAATGAAACAAAAATATAGGTCACAACAAACTTCCAATAGATTTTAAAGACTGTAGATATTCATATCAATCAGTTACATTAATACAACTCTCAGCAAGTATAAAATTTAAAATTTTCTATCTCCAAATTGTTTAATGGGATCATCATCTGCATAACTAATCATTTCCTTCATAAGTAGGGTAATTCTGAAACATGAAAAGGCCCTACCCCACTTAATATGTGGCGCATGGAATCTCCAAATGGTTTCACCTAAATACAACCCTCATAAAACACCACTATCTTTGTAATATTCACCTACTTGGTATTTCGTATCACGTCATCCAAGGCCTCTTTCAAAGCTTTTGCTTCCATAATAATTATCTGCTTTCTTGCCAAAACCTTGGTTTACGTCTATGTCGACATTATTGAATCATTCCTCCAATATAGGCATTCCAATAATAGGGACGCCGAAGTGTACAGCGTCGATAAATGATTGAAGGTCTCCGGTTGTAATGAATTCAATTTGGATGAGCCGAAAATCAGATAAATCATTCGCGGGCAACTCAATTCTGAGACCCACTTTTCCAGTGGAGTTACAGTCTCCAAATTTTCACGGTTGCATCATGTTGACCCCATACAAAATATCAAAAAATATTTTTAAATGTTTCTCAGTACCTATCTATACAGTTAATGGGGGTGAAGAAAAAAATCTGTCCCATTGATTGGGGCATCGTTGTTTAGAGCTTGTTGAGTAGATAAATACTGTATTTTTGTTTTAAAAAACATTGGAAAACAAAGGAATGAAGAGCCACCAAAATCAGCTTTTTTTACAAAATTTTGTTCCGAGGAATTTTTAACTTCCCAGTGACCTATGAACTTGAAATTTGGTGATAATATTTATTATTACGTATATTTTAGGTACAAATACCAGTATCCATTGATAAATCAGCTTTTTCTTTGAAATTTCCTCATTTGTCCAATTATAACCAACTTGATTTTGCGGTTTGGTTCGGAACCCTAATTGTGCGAAGACCGACACCCACATGGCCGCTTTTTTGATTAGCAGCATTGTTCTAAGTTTATTAAAGTCTTCTTCCTTTCGCGCCATACTTTACTTTATGTGCGACTAGCAAAAAGTTGGCGAAAATATATATTCTAGAGATAACAATAATTTTCTTTACCACCAAAAGGAATTTCAAACTTCGGCCTAATACCTGAATGTAAGGTTAAAGATATTTGTTTTTATAAATCTTTAGTTTTTTGAGAAAACCGTAGGGTTTAGGGTACTTAGTAAGTACCTGAAAATGTTACAGTGATGATACCGTTTAATAATGCAAGATTATACTTGCAGCCTAAAGAGGACATTCATAAATCTAACACCCAACCCAAGATACTCTGCTGTGACACTCGACCAAGCGTATAAATATTCTTTGGGGCCTTTACATTTCCATAATAATTCAATATAAGAGTCATATTATTTGCTTCCTCGAAAACATTCAAAATATCTTCAATAACAGTTTCCCAGAAGCTTCCTTTCAATATCGTACCCGTACTGAAATATGCCTTTTGCAGATTCTGCGAAAAAAGTATTGTGTGGTCTAATTATATGTTGTTGAGGAAAATGTAGGATATTCAATATTACTAGCTTAGCGAGTCTATGTGTCGTTCGCCTCAATTCAGGGTCATGACTATGGTCCACTCATTCTTTACTTGGCTCATTTTAGTCTGATGGTATTACGCTACCTGGATCGTTACTTCATGTTAGTGTCCAATGATTCCAGAAGGCCTATTCTCCCAATTAAAGTGATTACATTCCAATACGTCTTATCTTCTTCTTCGTCGGTACACTCTTGAGCGGTCGTGGTCATCATGTTCCTATGGGACTTCCGACTGCCATAATTCGTCCCTCAGTGCGACGCCATCCCTCTCTATCGGCTGTTATTCGTGTGCTTTTATCATTAAAATTGCAAAAAGTGAAAAAAATACGAAATGCGATTGGACCATTTTTGACGTATTGCAATTTAATTGATAATGAAGGAGGAGTGAATAGTATATTTAAGAGAATTGGCCTTCATTTTTCTTTTTCATAATATTCTATAGGCTCGTGCTTGACCACTATCTCACCTGATGGTAAGCTATGATATTGTCGACGGTGAAGCACACTTGCCTAGAATTAACCTATTCACTCAGATGTCAGGAAACACAGACTCCGGCGGAGGAATCCACTCCTTAGCTATACGCATAATAAAAGTGTTCCCAAAACATTGCATGCGTGGTGGTGCGGGTGGAATGTCACCATGTACCGATGGCGCATTGCCGTACGCCTGGTAGTCCGGTGATGAAACGGGCTAGGTGAAATTAGATCATGCAATTCCGTTGCACACTGCCCGAAATTTACCTGATAAAAAACCGACAAGCTGGCAACTCTGCGACGAAATCCAGCCTCTGAAGCTTTGACTTGGCTAGTGCCTCATTGGTCATGTTTGTATATTTGACTATATTGGGATTTTTAATTTCTTAGACTGAACTGACAGCTGCCAATGACATGCATGCATTGGCATGCATGCGCGGAGCATAGTGTTGTAGGTAAGGCTTAGATGATTCATCGAATCGATGTGACATGGCTCCTCAATTTAATTTTACTAATTGATGTTAATAAATGTCTTATGAATCTATACGTAATATATTTAAATATAACAGTAATCATACACATAGAACATATACATTTATATATATATATATATAAGCGATCGACAAAATTAGTCTAACATAAATGATTAGAAACTAAATAAGGGCCGCTAGTTTCTTAATAAATGTTTTTTTTGCCGTGAAATAGTTCGATTTTCGATCAACTTTCGATCACTATATCAGGATAGTCAGGACATGACACTATTATTATGTAACGAAAAAGTGACAACCTTCCAAATGTCAGTTCAGTCTACGAAATTAAAAATCAGAATTACTGCATCGTGGTCACTTTTATTTCCAGCCAGTGACAATCAGCTGTCTTCTTTTTTTCAAGCGATCTACCAACTCATTGATTCTCAGGATGTTATCCAGCCCCCTACTAATCATGCCAATGCGGCACATGATCTCGTTATTAGAGAGAGACGGAGTTCCACAAGGCTTGTAGTAGTATCCTTTATCACAACGGAATCATGAATGCAATACCACGTTATAGTAGGGGCACGGGGAGGGTCGTTAGGGCTGGTTCTCACATTGAGCCTCTTAGGAAGTGGGTAGGAACATATAATTTCCATGATATTAAAAGTTAATAAGCGTACAGTGAACATGTTTCATTTTGAAAGTCGGATCTTGTCGTTTTCCTCGTAACAAGCTATTATTTATTCTACAAGGTTTCTTTGTGAACATCTTATTACACTTATTACAGTTATTTGGAACTGATATCTCTTGTTTGTTTAAAAAGTAAAATAAGTAAATATTTTGATCACAGAGGTTTTTTTTTTGATTTGCCATTTTAAGGGAAGTTTTTAAAAGGTCTAGAATTTATCATAATATTGAAAGAAATCACGGCACGCGACTTTTTTTTTCATTTCGTGAAAAATGTTGCCTGACACTAGGAATTTCTTCCTGTATCGTGGGTGCCTTAACAAACATTTAAACTCACATAAACAAGACACTCTGATCCGGAACAACTATTTATAGGTCATAAAAAAAAAATGTTCCTTGCGGTAAAGAACTCGTCGCTCAACCACAGCGCCAATCGTGTTGATCAAATATGTTTTAGTTGGACAATAAAGTGTATTTAAATAAATAAATCTTTAAGCATAACTTAGCTGTTTTGCATTTATAACATTAATTCTTATTATATTTTCCTCAGTGTAATAGTCCATTATGGTACAAGTGTGTAATGTTGGTGATTACCGCTGAGGCGCCATTGAGACCCGAGCCGTTAGGTGAGGATCTTAAGAGAGCCGAGGACGGTAATCATCAATACACTCGTGTATCATACGACGTTTTTCAACACACTTGTGAAGAAAATAATACTAAAAATCATTTTCAACAATGAAAACGAGTCGTGAAAATTTTTGTCGCAATGGCGGAAACGGCAAAAGAAAATGACGCGCGCATCTAACAATGGCGATCAGCCATAGACTTAAAGAATGAGGTTTCTTTTTTCTTGGCTTTTCACGGATAGCGTTTCAGCCACGTACAAAAAGGGGAATTTCAAGTTTTCTTCATTACAGAGAAAAACAAAAGTTATATTTGAGTGAAAGTTTCATTTATTAAACACGTACAAGTTCGAAATTTTCTATTTAAATAACTACGAAGTTGCATGCAATGAGCAAGCAATAGGTAGGTACATTAATTTATTTGTACTATTGAGCACGATCTTTTTTGTATCGAAACTTTTTTAAGAACAAAGCAACTTAACCAATAAATTAAAAAAACGACTATAACTCACTTGTGAATAATAGCAATGAAAAAGTCACAGTTTGATTACAGGTGTCATTATGTGCCTAATTGCGGTGAAATTAGAGCCACTTTATGAGCAAGTGTGTTGAAAAAATATTTTACATAGCATAGAGGATTCCTTTTCTATTCAGTATGGAAGTCAGCTATCTGAATATAATTCAGTGGCAAAGGAAACGTCTGTCCAGTGAAAAAATGTGATTTTTCCAAGAAAAGTTTTCCATTGTGCTTTACCACTTCAAAGGGAGGTAAAATGCCACCTCTTTTAGACAAAGCTGGGCCAAAAGTTTTATTAAATATGGATGCCTCTTTCTCATTGAGTAAGCTGCAAACGATAGAAAAAAGAAAATCGTACCTGTACAAAGGCAGCATTTATTTAAAATTACTGTATAAAACTGTAACCTTTATATTCTTAGTCATTTCCTCCATTCTTGTGTATCATATTTACCGTTAGAACTTGTTATTTGACATAAATCGAGGATTTTATCCGTTGTTGCGGTGACTGAGAGAATCGAAGTCGAGGTAGTTTCCTACGTTAAAGTTATAAAGCTTATTCTGTATTCTTGATGTACATACGATTCTGAAAATACCATCGTAAATAATAAATTATAGATCAGAGAACAGAGTTATTATAGCCAAAGTCAGTGCAATGTAACGCATGCAAAGGTCAAGATGACAAGGTCTAGGTTGATTACTAACTATAGTGGAACAAGTATAATCGTCTATATCTACTTGTTCAAATAAAACTAGTTCTCCCAGAATCGTTTACCATTGCGTGTCTGAGGATAACCACTGAACAAATGGCACAGCTGATTTACTGCCTGATACGAATCTGCTAAACAATGCGTGCGAGGTGCGAGCGCATGAACCATAGTGATTTATGCATCACTGTTAACCGTGCTCGATCATAAAACGACAGATTTAAAACACAGATTTATGGGCTATCAATTACTGTAATTAGAAAGAAATGCTGTTAAATCCAATGGTGAATTAGGGAAAATTCGTTCCTATTTTTCGCAAATTCAATGACGACGAGAATAATTTATACCTATGAGCCGTTTCTCTCATCTTCTTATGAAACACTCATAATTTATTATTAACGATATTCCTACTGATATTTTGCTTTTATTTATTTTATTTATCTTTGCCTTTTCTACCGTACATTATTGTTTCCAAGGAGCTCATGGCTATTTCATAACAGCTGCACAGATCGTTCATAAGAATAAGCAACGCTTACCGGGGTTGGTTAATGGATAGATGAATCTTCACATACCGTCTTTTACATATACCATCTTTTACATATCGAGTCTCTTCCATGCCTTGAGTGAGAACCGTTGTCCGGTTACCATTTGTTGATCTTTTACGAGAGAAGCTAGAAATTCGGACACCAGTCTTGCTTAGGGTTATCCTGTTACCAAGTTATTGGATTATGAAGGTCAGATAGGCGTTCGCTCCATGTAAAATACTGGTACCCAGCTGGGCCGGTTAGACTGGCAGATCACCGTTATGGGTGGTCAGAAGCTAGGAATTCTGTCACCAGCCTTACCAAGGGGTATCGTGTTTTCAATTTTAATATAACTGTTATCATAGTTTGTTAAAACCAACAATACGCACGGTAACATTAATAAAGGTCTACAAAGTTTTCTGTATTATTAAAAGTTTGTCCGTTACGAACTTTTGTTTTAAAAGAATAGAATTAGAGTAGTATCAGATTAATAAAGAAGCCGTGGGAGGTACGCTTTATTTTTCTTTTGCGGGCTTAGTAAAAGTTTAAGCGGTCGTCGGTGGTATAAGGCGAGCCAGCACCTTTGGGAATTTAATAGAAAATTCTTTCATACATTTTAGATGCCACGTTGTTTTGTCCCATTATAAGTAAACATATTTTTCCTTTATTGCTTCCAAGTAGGCAAGATTAGTAGCTAAGTAAGATTGACACTGTTGTAAATAGGACCGTTTTTTAAACATAGTATTATTTTTTGCCATGGTTGCTTTGTTGGCTAAAGTATTCTTAGCTCTTTGATTCTTCTTAATTTTATTTCCATCTTTTTTTTTTGTTATATCTAGGCACTATAGGCACTTAACCATTATCTCATGATGATCCTAGACCGTTGAATCATTTCTCCGGGTCTCTTCGAGCTTCCTTACCTCGGGCGTTGTCATAACTGTTGATGCTGGCTTTCAGTTGTAGTGGTTGGGAATAGTGTGGCGAACTTGTCCCAAAAATAAATCACAGACATTCTGAAGCCCTAAAGACAAGGGTTTAAATTTAGTTGATTTGTAGCGTTAAAATACATACATATATATACGTAAATTGTAAAAATATCTTTCATACAGGCTATACAGTAGGTTACTGTATAGCCTGTATGAAAGACAGTTAGGAAAACAAAACTGCACCCACTATATTTTTAGCAAATCTATAATTTATAAATTTTATACGCATGTACTGCAATCCTTAAAACGATAAATAGAGATTTATTATTATTTTAAATCATAAGGGGCTTTATTATTTCTCCATTTAATTCTCGAACAACTTGCGACCCACGGATGCCTCTCAAGTTAAAGGGGAAAATCTACAAATCCGTGATTAGACCTGTCATATTTTATGGATCAGAATGTTGGGCTGTGAATAAGATGGATGAAAAGAGATTGCATGTAGCAGAGATAAGAATGTTGAGATGGATGTGCCGTGTGACGAGATTAGATAAAATGAAAAATGAGTATATTCGAGGCAATTTGAAAGTGGCGCCAGTGACAGAAAAGTTGAAGGGAAACCGTTTGGTATGGTCATGTGATGAGGAGAGATGAAACGCATGTTACTAAAAGAGTTATGGATAGATGGTGAGGCAGAGGAAGACCAAAGAAAATATGGATGGACTGCGTGAGGAGTAATCTGTGTGAAAGAAAGAGTCAGTGATAGCGTGACAGAGGACAGGATGGTATGGAAGAAGAAAACGTGTTGCGCCGACCCCAAGTAACATGGGACAAGGGCAAAAAGATGATGATGATTCTCGTACTGGAACGCCTCGCACCAATTCCACCAATGGAGCACAAACTTTCCTATAAACTAACTATAAGGCCAGGTTTCGTCACGATGTTTTCCTTCTCCCTTGTCAGCGATGTCCAAGATAAACATATACAATAAGTATGAATTGAAAAGTCAAATTAGGACTTGCCCGTCTTGAACCACGAACTCAAGCACGAGAGGCGAGGTCTTACCCACTTGGCCACCAGACATAACGCTTTTGAAAACCAGCTTAAGTTTTGTTTTTTTTTTTAATATTCGATAGGATCGCTGCAATTCCCACACGGTGCATTTCGGGATATAAAGTAGGTCGGTATACATTTTTACAAAAGATTGAACTTAAAAAAGGCACTTTAAATTTAAAACCACTGGCTGAAATTAATTTTCGTTAATAAAATGTAAAGAAAAATAACCATTAGGTCATGTGAATAATTAATAGCCATACCATACACGTATTTTTTATGAGTTAGACAAATTGATCGTTCGTCCATTATTAGAGTTAGTGTCCGACCGAAAGTTTGGTTTCGGTTCCGATCGAGATTCGGCAAAAAAACCTGTTTTGATTTAGTTTCGGTTTCGGCGGCAAACCTGCCGGAACTATGAACGAAACCGAAACTGCATTCGGGAGTTCTCGCGCTGTGATCGGTCATGTTCGGCGCGTTAAATTCCATCCAAGCGAGTAGGGTAAGCGACGAAGACATTTTGCCGCGTCCACGTGCCCAATCATGTCGTGGCATGTGTTTGAATTACGTTTTGTTTGTTGTGAGTTTTCGTATGATTTATTTTGAATGCGGTAAGTTTTTAATTAATATATTTTTCTTAAACGTTATGTTGATTATCATACCAATAAGTGACAACGTCGAAGACTGCATAGCAATTTGATTTAAAGAAAAAAATTAATATTGTCTGATTTTAATAACGTTTTCTTTATTTTCCCTCAAAACATGATCCTTGTAAGGAAGTTTCTGTATCGGTTTCGGTTTCGGCCGAAACTGAGACTATTGCCGAAATTCGGTTTCGGTTTCGGTCGTTAAAACCAGTTTCGGTCGGACACTAATTAGAGTAATTTCCTTCTTTTGTTATAGAAACAAAGGTGCCATCACAGGGTGCCATATTGATTTGTACTTACAATAGTGGGACTTTTATCATTTTTTGCATGCAAGCGTTTCCCTTTGTTTATAATTTCAATGCAGCGTTCGAATTCTCTTTAATATATTTTGCATTTATATATTTTTGCTTTATTGTCGAACGGAATTTAATGAAATTGTGTTTCGTTTGTTAATGGAATTATGTTTGTTATTCAGTGTTCCATTAATAAATTTTAATCACTGTAATTTTCATCGACTGAGCATAATATTTAAACATTAATCATGAAATTGTTAGCTATATTTTTATTAACTTTCGGTATTGTTTCATGACCATACCTACACTACTTTATAGCCTGTGCGAGAACGTTATCCTGAGATAGTTATAATATAAAAGATTTGAGTGGAAACAAAACATAATATTGTCGTATTATTTTATCATTTAACATTCTTATGGAGTATTCGAATCTACTTTTCCAAAACGATACCAGTATCGACGACAATGCATAAGACTCTGAATACTCATTCAAAAGATTCAGTAGATAAGAACTCATTCGGTTGTTCAACTCAGTCTCAACTAAACAAAACAGATGAGAATATTTTCTTGTTTCTTTCTTTTCAAAGCGTGATTTTTCAGTAGTCGGGTTTTAGTTTTTGAACTTATTTTTTTTGCGCATTATACAGTGCCGTCTCTATGGAACAATTTGTTAACTAAAATGTGCATGTTAACTAAAATGATCGCGATTATTTCGTATTACGTGGTTTTTGACTACATCGCGATAGCCATCGGCGAGCAAATTTCGGTGACAAATCGTGATTTGTTCCATTATTGGTCAATAGCCTGTGTCGGTCCCAAATTGCTAAGTACGGGCATTTCATTTGGGTTTTTTTTTTTTATAAGTGCGTTTGTAAAACGATAGTTTAGGTAATTCCATTTTTTATCACAAAGCGATTGATCGCGCGATGACTGCGCAATTATTGCTGATTGCTGTTTCATACTTAATAACCCTGCCGGCCAAGCCTTCGGTAGGAGTCAAGCTCGTCCCGCTATCTTCGCCTTGGTCTGCCGCGATGTCGACAAGTATTTAAATCGGACCCCTTCTGAGGTTCTCTTATTTTTTACCTATTTTTCATCTGACATGTTCGGCCCTGCCTATCTAATAAGCTCAGCAGTTTTCTGGGTAACGTCCATAAATCAGTATATCACTGAAAATATAGTTAAGTCATACTGGTTGTTACTGTGAAGGACACAGTAAAAACAAACAGAGTGACAGTGACGATCCGAATGTCACTCAATTTGAAATAGAAACATACAATAAATTCCAATAGCTCATGATAACGTCAACTTGTAACATTCATACACTCAGATGGGCAGAGCTAAGGGCTAGGTTATGTAGATAGCTCGATATTGCTTATTAATCGGGTTATAGGTAAAGGTCAGATCGCGGCCATGTTCGATACGTCGGGCAGCCGCATCTGACAAGATTGTAGACCGGTCGCAATCTCAACTTTGTTAAAGATTGGATAGTCGAATGATGGATGGGATGGAACAGACTGGGTTTCAATATGCACAATTAGCAGAAAGACAAAAGGGATCTTTTTTGTAAAATATGTTGGAGGATTTTGCATTTTGGCATACAGAAATGCACAAGCTAAGTCAGAAGTCGTCTAATAAATAAATAAATATTTTCAAGAAGTGAAATTGTTTGTTTAGTTTATTGATTGCTTTTTTTTACGAATAATGTAATCAATGCAATAATGTATTCGATTGAAAAAAATATTTGATTCGATTTAGATTTTTTTAATACATTGTATAACTTCTTTGTAAAAGAGATGTATAACTTTTTTGGTGTACAATGAATGATATTCTTTTTGGGATAGAAAGCCACACAAAGTGCCATAGGATATCTTTTTATCCTAAAAATAAAAATTACGGTTCCTGCGCGATAAGCTACGGTACAGACACCGCGGGAACAGTAACAATATCCAATCCATACTATTTGACTTATGTAGTAAATTACAAAGATACATTCAAAAACTCTAAAACCAGATTGACTACGATTTCATTGCGCGAAGCCGTTATCGGGAATATGCGAAAATCTACTCAGTTAGACAGTAGATAGAGTAGAATTCTTTTCACATATTTGCTTTTAAACGAACCATAAAAAAGTAAATTCAAAAAACCCAACTGTTTAAACTACGAACTAAAAAGACATACACAAGAAGAAAATCATGCTGTACAGTCGGAGGATACATAATCACGGGCTGGCTGACCAAAAACAGACTACGACTGCACAGCAATTTCACTCTACACCAGAAGAAAATCAGAAGCAACGAATACTGAAAATGCGAAGGATAGCGATCCAATTAGTAATATTGGATATTCCGATCCAACTGTAGGTAAGAGTTGGAAAGTAAAAGTTGGAAGTCAGTCGTACCAATATGCCATTAAACTACAGGAACAATATTACAATTAAGAAAAATTAGAATTCAGTTCACATAATCGCTTTAAACGAACAAAAACTGTGCCCGCTCGTAATGTGAAGCGAGTCGTGTTATCGTTAACTAAAAGCCAACAGTTTCGAGCCAGATAGTTACAGATTTTTCAGCCATGCACATTTAGTTTTAAAACTACACTGAAAGCTTAATTTTATTTCGGTAGATTGGAGTATTCATATGGAAATACATTTTTCAGTATAGTATTAGAGGCAAAATTATATTAGTTTGGGTTCGTTTGAATTCTATTCAGGTTGGTTTTGATTTTTTGTCAAGGATTATTATATTTATAATAATTTATAAATTATTATATCATAATCCAGCCTGTTACTGCCCCAATGCATAGCCAAGTCTTTTTCTGTTACATATTAATATTAACTTATAAAAGGATGGTTGGTAACTTTGTACGGTTAAACGTTGTAAAGGCTCTTGCAAATTGACGTGGTGTGACGATGGTGGCTCATGTGTTGGATCATTCGGTCCCCTTCATGATTTTTGAGCTGAGAGGTGCCAATGCATGCGTCATGTTCGTGAACGGGCGCCATCAGTTGGGATTGGTCATAACTTAACTGCTTCGGCCTGTTTTTAATTACGTAGGTACTTATTTAAAATTTCAGATTGTTTGTTTTACTCTAGATGCTTTTAAATGCAGGTCTTTTTTCATCATTCAAACATATGTATTTTCCAACAAGAATGATGTAACCAAATAATACACACAATAAACTTATGGAAAAGAGTGTCCGTGGAGTTTCTTGCACATTCTTCTCCTTAGAGACCTACTGACGCTTGCGATTGTGCAACTAGATTCATATTTTGTTTGACAATTCAAAAGTATCTATAAGGTTTATTAGAAATAAACTATTTGATGATTTTGAATGCGTTAATGCATTTTCTTATAAGTATTTTTTTCTATCTGATACCTTTAAACGAGCAATTCTTGTATATATATATACTCGTATATATAATCTGAAATATGTTCATGAAATTTAAAAATGGGATAATTATAATATTCAGGAGGTTTCGGGGGCGATAAATCGATCTAGCTAGGTTTAATTTTTAGAAAACGTCGATTTATCTATTCTCTTTCTCACCCGAGCAGAGGTCGGTCGCTCAGGTACTGGATATTAATAACTGGCGAAATTTGGTTGTACTTATAGGTGCATCTGCCGAACCCTTCGGAGAACACAGGCGTGATAATATGTAATGTTATTGTACAAAAATTCTTCGCATTTTCGTCACATTGTCTTGTCTTACCTGTCTGCACTCTGCAGAAGCCATAATTGGTTTGGCTGTGCATTGTAGATCAGTAAATCCGGAACAAAACTGTTTAACTGTTTGTACACATGGGCACAGCATAACCAAATACACATTTACTCATAACAAACATGCTAAATCTCATAATTTAGCGTGACAACTGAGTTGGAAACTCAATTCGTGATTCCAAGTCATGTAAAGGCATTCAAACTTTACAAATTTGAATAATAAACAGATATGTCGGGGAAGTTCGTCCGTTTCACAGCAAAATGTTCACACACTTATGTATGCACTAGCTACTGCCAGTGGCTTGGCCCGCACGAAAGGCGGAAAATATACCGATACGTATTCTCGGCATAAAAAGTATCGACCCTTCTCCAAGGTCTAATGAATCTTTATCAAATTTTATCAAGCTTGCTTCAGCGGCTTAGGCGTGACAACGACACAACAGACATAGTTACTTTTGCATTTGCAATGTTAAGTATATACTGCACGAATATGTGACAAGCTGTATGTATGTTTAGGGGCCTTCCACCACTTTAGTGCCGTAAAAAGGTTACTTTCTAAAGCATACTCCTTAGTACCGGCTAGGTTAAAAATTTGAAAAAAAATTATCATTGGTTTATGTACATTATTTTTGAAACATGTTTTTTTCGTGTAAAAAATATTTAACAACACGAAATTTTCGCTACTTTTGGACTCTACTCCAAAACGAATTCGATGTTTAAAAATATTTATGTTGAATACAGGCCTGCGGATCACAAGGCCAGGGTCAGGAGTCAACACTAGGGCCCATGAGCAATTCACGTTTCTGAATGTTGACTGCTGGATCCTACAAGGTCTATACCTGCGAAACCGCAGTACGCGGCAGCGGTAGTTAGGGGTCTGTTTTTTGAGATACCGATTCCTGTCTAGGTGGAAAGTGACACAAGAATAGTAGTTGTAAGTTGTGTAACTTACAACTACTACTCACATTTGTCCCCGTGGTGTTCTCCTGGTCAATCCCGTGTCCGGTCGGGGGTTATAGTAGGAAGATTTATATATAATATTAAGGGAATAAGGGACACCAGACGTGGTCTGAGCCGGGGTCCCGGCAGCCAGCAGACACCTAGACACGTTTCTGACAAAAATACTTCGCTGCGCGCGAAATACATACACAAACAAATGCACGGGTGACACACAGTTCCACTCACGGATCGCGAATACAATTTCGGATAACGATTGGCTGGGTATTTATCAATTACATCAAAACCAGATCAAAGCCAACATTTTTCCGTCTCGCGCTATCAATGACTATTTTACAAGTAAGTGTCAACTGTCAACCCAAGCAAAACTGTCATATCTCGATAACAGCGAGTTGGCAGTGTTGCAACAAAATAACAAAAAAAAGAACGAAACTGGTATTGGTTCCGAACATTTATAAACATTAAAATTGTTGGCTAGAATTTCTGCATAAGTGAAATAACAATTGTAAATCAAAGAATATTTTGCAAACAAAACTATTAAAAAGGAGGTTCAATATTGATATTTTGGCTCCGAGCGGGCGCACGGCCAGTACTGCGTTAACATTGGGGAATATATACGGCTTAAGAAGGTGTTTTCTCATGGATGATTTTCGTTCGGTGAGTCGGTGAATAAGGTATAAGGACGATGTGGTCCATATTTTATGCTAAACTAGTTTTCTTTTCACGAGAACGAAAGGTACCGTATGTCGGTCTATTTCACAGTCTGTTAAACTTTAGGTTTGAGGAAAGAATCTGATGATCTGACTTGGTATTTTATTTTTATTTATGGGTCTTTGACATTTAATAGGATGTGATGAGCGTCATCTGAAATATAAGGCCTTAAAAGTTTTCTTAAGTTCAAAGACGAGACAGCAAATCTAACTTAATAAAAAAAAACACAAATTATAAGCAGTGTTGACCCAGTGGTACGTGGGTTCGAACCCAGGCAGGCGCTTTACTTTGTGTAAATTATTTCTTCACCATTGCTCTCGAAACGGTGAAGAAAAACATCGTGAGGAGATCGGCATGTCCTAGAACTAAAAAATCGAAGACATGTGGCATCCATCAACCCGCACTGGGCCTGCGTGGTGGATTACGAACTATTCCCTCTCTCACAGAGACCCCCCATTAGACCCCGTGTTCCAGCAGTGGGAACATTAAAAGTCTGATGATGACACAAATTATGTGGGCTAGTATCTTTTATTAAAATAAATGTAAATATTGACATTGTATAAACTGAAAATATAAGAAGCGTGTCAGTAAGTCACTACTAAGACAATGTGTACAGAAATGTACATAACTTAAGACAAAGAGTTGCTGGTCACGTTTAGACAGTTAGAGACAAAGACTTATTTATTAGTTAAGAGACTAATAAGAGACCCCGCAAATCAGCAGAATGCTAAAATTTTCAGTGTATAATTCAGTTCCGTTTCTGCATAGAAATAACAGTCATTTGCCTTTGCCCTAAGTAACTATCGTTTAACTCTTGTGAATAAATTCAGGACGGCTTTATAGTTTTTGTAATGAATCATGCTAAAAATCTGGGTTCAACGACCGCTATTGCCATGCAAATGGTATTGAAGAAAGTCAGTACAGATTATAGGTTTTATTAACATTTGCAGAGTTCAATAGTGAAACGTCGAATAGACCGAACTGTAGAGTAGGAAAAGGACACAGTCAATAAGATCATAGAATTAACACTAAAATGTCGCAGGATCGCCAAAGTTTATTATACAAATGTTATATTAATATTATGTACGCTTTATTTGTTGTTATTTTTGCTTTCATATTTTTTTTTTTCAATAGGCTCGCGCTTGACCACTATCACACCTGATGGAAAGCGATGATGTGGTCGAAGGTGAAGCACGCTTGCCTAGAAAAAACCCATTCACTTTTGACTTAAAGACCCCTAGATTGTAGCTATCGGGAAACACAGACTCCGGCAGGGAATTCCACTCCTTAGCTGTACGCATAATAAAAGTGTCCCCAAAACGTTTTGTGCGTATGGGTGGGATGTCCACCATGTACCGATGACGCATCACCGTGCGTCTGGTTGTCCGAAGATGGAACGGGCTGGGCGGAATTAAATCATGCAATTCCATCGCACACTCCCCGAAATGTAACCGATAAAATACCGACAAGCTGGCAACTCGGCGACGATGTTCAAGGCTCTGGAGCTTTGATTTGACCAGTGCTTCATCGCCGATGAGTCTCTTGGCCCGCTTTTCGATCGACTCTAGTGCATCTATCTGATATTTGGCAGATCCGTCCCAGAGATGAGAACAGTACTCCATGCACGATCGAACTTGCAATTAAAATTATTAATTATTTTAAAATTATATATTATTATTTTAAAATTATATATTATTATTTTTAAATTATTAATTGAAATTTATTTAGCGGTCCTCCGACTGTGAGTTTTGTTTTAATTTTGTGTCAGAGGTTTTCTAATTTTATAATTGATTTTTTTCTTGCTTTTTAAACTACATAATTATAGTACCTGATAGTAGACACGCTTCGATCGCCAATCTATCGAAACGTCATTTTGACACGATATTTTGCAATGACTTTTTAACAATAAATCAAACCGACTTCCAAAACAAAATACTACAAAGTGAAAAATACGAGTGTCATTCTGAATTTCGACAGTTAATTATTTCGACAGAGTCTCAATTTCGAAAAACAGTAGTTCGACAACTCATTGCTTCGACAGAACATATATTCGACTAGCATTAGTTCGACAGATTATACTTCGACAACACACATCTTCGAAGAACACTGCTTCGACAAAACCATTCCTCGATATGCACTTGTTCGGCGGATCTCTAGTTCGACGTAACATAACTTCGACATAATACTGCTCTGAAATGTGACAATAATAATTTAATTTCGCTTTATATGAAGTTGTAGGCAGGCAGTGACCAATCTAAAAGAAAGAAAACAAAACCGATGAGGCAGGGCCGACTTAAACCTGTTGGAGGCCCTGGGCACATTAGGATAATGTGCCCAGGGCCTCTACATTTATTGCCGAAAAATCAGACATACATTTATTGCAGAAACTTGACACAGTTAGTTTGTTGGATTCGGTTTCTCAATGACATTGTTTATGTAAAAAATTTATATCTATATGTATGTATCTAAGTATATATTTTTAAGTAGTAAGTTTAGTAATTTATTTTTATTTTATTTTTTCTACTCGTTCTTTCAGTTAATTGCACCTGCCATGTTTTATCTCTGCACCACCCTAAGGTCGACTGGTAGGAAATGCCTAAGGCATTAAGTCCGCCTTTGTATTTGTGCATAAAGTTTTAATAAATAAATAAATATTTCCTTCGAAAAAAATCGAGTATGACTGACTACAATAACTTCTTGCCTATTAGTTTTTGCATGCGCGAAGCTACTCTACTCTCGCCCGAAAATCAGGCTTTCCGATTTCAGCATGTACAATTTATGTAATGGTAACACTGCTTTAAGGCTGGGTTATTCGAGTCTGTAGGGGTCAAAAAGGCTACCAACGTCGAAATTCAGAATGACACTCGAAAAATACCTTTCTTTTTCAAAGTCGGTGTCTTTTGTAGCCATTGTTTTCAGTTTTTTGACACTGACTTCGGAAAAGAAAGTTATTTTTCACTTTGTAGTATTTTGTTATGGAAGTAGGTTTGATTTTTTGTTATAAAGTTTTTTATTTTTCTCTTATTGGTTTTGGTAGGTACCTCCAATTAACATGAAACTTATTAATAGCCAAAACACACCTCATGACGATTCCAATAAGCCCAAACACGACTAGGATACATTGTTTTATTTCGGAGATCCAGACCCTACCTTCTGGCTTCATCATCAGATCGGTTCGATGGTACCATTTGCATCAGTACCATTAAATTATAAGTATTAGCTTCATCATAGTCGGTTAACTATTCTAGATATCTTATACCCGTGACATATTTAGCATTAAGGTGTTCCAGTGGCCATCTGTGGTCTTCAGTTCCACTTCACCAAATGATACTTACTGAGTGCAAATGATTGCATTGTTGATGAAAATACCAAAATCACCATATGAATGCCTGTAACATTTACGGAGTGGTCAGGAGGATCCCATCACCAGATCATGACCTAGTGACCATGAGACCACCTATAAAGTATATCCTTTCAAACAAAGGAAGGATTTTTCAATTCGGTCTAGGCGTCTTTGAGTAATCGGGGAACATACCAAAAAAAAACCGACGAATTGAGAACATCCTCCTTTTTTTGAAGTCGGTTATTAAAGCCCCAATCCAAAGACTAAAATGCAAGTAATTTTTAAAAGACCGAAACGATTATCATCAAACATAGATAGGAATACTCTCGACAAAGTCACTTTTCAAATAAAGAAAAACTAAATAAAAGAAACTGTCTAAGTAATTTAACAAATGAAAATCGCCAAACCGTAATAACTGAGCAAGCGTGATGATCAATTCTCGTTCCGTCTCTGTGAGAAAATTCCTTTGTTCTGCAATGGGACAATTACTCGTTGGTGTTATTAACTTCTTAACAATGTGTTACAGTAACCATGTACGTATGTACACTGGCTATGCATGTATCTATGTCTGTACTGACGCAGTGCCGATGACGGATTTAGGTCACTTGTATTGTAAGTGACAGGCGGTGAGGTGAAAATTATCTGCATATAAACTACCATCATCATCTGCCTAGCCTTTTCCCAACTATGTTGGGGTCGGTTTCCAGTCTAACCGGATTCAGCTGAGTACCAGTATTTTACATGGAGCGACTGCCTATCTGACCTCCACAACCCAGTAACTGAGTAATACGGTACCCCTTGGCTAGACTGGTGTCAGATCTCAAGCTTCTGACTACTCGTAACGACTGTCAAAGATCTTCAAATGACAGCCGGGACGTCATTTTGACACGATATTTTGCAAATAACTTTTTAACAAAAGATCAAACCGACTACCAAAACAAAATACTAAAAAGTGAAAATACCTTTCTTTTCCAAAGTCGGTGTCTTTTGTACCCATTGTTTTCAGTTTTTTGACACTGACTTCGGAAAAGAAAGTTATTTTTCACTTTGTAGTATTTTGTTATGGAAGTAGGTTTGATTTTTTGTAATAAAGTTTTTTATTTTTCTCTTTTTGGTTTTGGTACCTCCAATTAACATGAAACTTATTAATAGCCAAAACACACCTCATGACGATTCCAATAAGCCCAAACACGACTAGGCTACATTGTTTTATTTCGGAGATCCAGACCCTACCTTCTGGCTTCATCATCAGATCGGTTCGATGGTACCATTTGCATCAGTACCATTTAATTATAAGTATTAGCTTCATCATAGTCGGTTAACTATTCTATATATCTTATACCCGTGACATTTTTAGCATTAAGGAGTTCCAGTGGCCATCTGTGGTCTTCAATTCCACCTCACCAAATGATACTTACTGAGTGCAAATGATTGCATTGTTGATGAAAATACCAAAATCACTATATGAATGGCAGTAATATTTACGGAGTGCTCAGGAGGATCCCATCACCAGATCATGACCTAGTGACCATGGGACCACCTGTAAAGTATATCCTTTCAAACAAAGGAAGGATTTTTCAAATCGGTCTAGGCGTCTTTCTGTAATCGGGGAACATACCAAAAAAAAACCGACGAATTGAGAACATCCTCCTTTTTTCGAAGTCGGTTATTAAAGCCCCAATTCAAAGACTAAAATGCAAGTAATTTTTAAAAGACCGAAACGATTATCATCAAACTTAGATAGGAATACTCTCGACAAAGTCACTTTTCAAATAAAGAAAAACTAAATAAAAGAAACTAAGTAATTTAACAAATGAAAATCGCCAAACCGTAATAACTGAGCAAGCGTGATGATCAATTCTCGTTCCGTCTCTGTGAGAAAATTCCTTTGTTCTGCAATGGGACAATTACTCGTTGGTGTTATTAACTTCTTAACAATGTGTTACAGTAACCATGTACGTATGTACACTGGCTATGCATGTATCTATGTCTGTACTGACGCAGTGCCGATGACGGATTTAGGTCACTTGTATTGTAAGTGACAGGCGGTGAGGTGAAAATTATCTGCATATAAACTACCATCATCATCTGCCTAGCCTTTTCCCAACTATGTTGGGGTCGGTTTCCAGTCTAACCGGATTCAGCTGAGTACCAGTATTTTACATGGAGCGACTGCCTATCTGACCTCCACAACCCAGTAACTGAGTAATACGGTACCCCTTGGCTAGACTGGTGTCAGACTACTCGTAACGACTGTCAAAGATCTTCAAATGACAGCCGGGACCAACAGCTTAACGTGCTTTCCGAGGCACGGAGGAAACCCGCAGGCTTATTACGTATGAAACAGCAATCAGCAATAATTGTACAATCATCGCGCGATTATCGCTTTACGTCAATAAAACGACAGGCTTATTTTTGCAAAATAATTGCTCTTCAATCGCGTATCCGCTTTATATATGAGCGATAGCCACACCATAATAATTCTATGACAGCAATGCTAACAATAAAACAACTGCTAACTGAAATTTGCATATATCGCAAGGTGATCGCGATCATTTCGTATTACGTATGGTTTTTGACAGCAGAGCGACAGCCATCGGCGAGCAATGTGGCTGTCAAATTGCGATTCCTTTTTTCCTTGTTGTTGGTCGATTGCCAATCGCTCGCTGATGGCTGAGTAGATACAGAAGTTTTTGAGTTCTTGGCGGCTTGTTTCGTGTGTTATTTTGTGACTACTTTAATTATCCGCAAATAAGAATAATAATATAAAAGTAAATATTGAAATAACAAATTCCTAGTGAATATTGTAATGACAAATTGGTGTTGTTTTGTGTCTCTAATGTCTACGCAACTGGACTATTTGTTGAATCACTGAAACAGACGTGATCTCGGTAAATTGGAGGTTTTTTTTTACTGTAGTGTTGGCTACCTCAACGAAGCTTATATGTTTACTACTAAATACTTACAAACACATTAGAATGTGATAAGTCCGCAATAAGTATCTTCTATTTTTTTTATCGCAAGCACCGATGTCGACTATTCTGTCAATGTCTAAAGTACATTGGAAAAATCTATTTTACGTTTCATAGCTCAAATACGAGATGATGTAGTCTATTTAGTGATGTCCTAATGCGTTATCGATTCGAATTCTTAAAACAATCGACTATTACGAAGAAATTGTAATCGATTTTAATTTTTCAAATTATTTATTATATTATGTAAATAAAATGAAAATATCCAAAATTCACTGCCATATTTACTTTTACACAAATGGTTTACATCTTCGAATATTAATTTATGGGAATATTGGAGCTAAATAGTAATCAAATTGACTTTTGTAAAAAAAAACAGCGTCCACGAAGTGTTGCTCTTTCATAAGCTAGTTAATTCATCAAATGTATCGCATTTTTTAGCCGTACTGTCGGCGTTCGCTAAGGTTTTTGAATCAGTGTTACACAAATCCATTTACACGCAAGTGAGCCCACTACTACATGATGCTCAACATGGTTTTCGGGTCGGTCGGGGTACGGGAAGTAACCTACTGTCGTTTGTGTCGTATTTGGCGCCAGTAGTGGACGCTGGAGGACAGGTGGACGTCGCGTACTTCGACTTTCGGAAGGCTTTTGATATGGTGGATAATGACATTCTATTGGTTAAATTTGCTGCATTAGGTTTTACACCTCATTTGCTAAAGTTCTTTGCGAGTTATCTTGGTGAGCGCCGGCAGTACGTTGAGTACGCCGGACACAAATCTAAACCATTTTATACATTTTCGGGGGTAAGCCAGGGTTGTAATTTGGGTCCACTGGAATTCATTATTATGGTTAATGATCTCCCTGAGGTCGTGAGCAGTGCAAGGTGTTTGCTATTTGCAGATGATCTTAAAGTGTTTATCTCTGTAGCGAGCGCCTCGGATTGTGAGCGGCTTCAGCGCGATCTCGACAAGGTGGTACAATGGAGTCAGGAAAACAAATTGGTCTTCAATGTGACCAAATGTTGCGTGATGACGTACAGTCGCGCGCGTGTCCCACTACAAAATCAGTATGAGATGGACGGCATAGTGATGCCGCGTGTCACGCAAATGCGGGATCTTGGTGTTCATATGGTGGTCGAGTTGATGTTTCGCAATCACATTATGGAGTTGTGTAGCAAATCCTTTAGAAATTTAGGTTTTATTTTACGACAATGTACGGATTTTAAAGGTGTAGCAGTGGTAAAAATACTTTATAATGCTTTGGTTCGTAGTCATCTCGAGACAAGTGCCATTATATGGAATCCACATGAGGACAAATATAGTCTCATGATCGAAAAAATCCAAAATAAATTCACTAGGTATTTATATTTGAAGCAATATGGGGTTTACCCATTTTACCCGTTGATGTATCCGAGTCTGTTTGTGTTGGGCATGGTCGGGTACACTAGGCTGGCGGTTAGGAGGGACGTCGCTTTAGTAAAATACGCGGCGAGAGTGCTGCGCGGGCTGGTGCATCACCCAGATGTACTGGAGGCGCTGCGGCTGCATGTCCCGGATGGGTATGTGGGTGCGCGCCGCCGACCCACTTTGTTAGATGTGCCAAGGGCTAGGACAAATTTATTAAAGTTTGCCCCTTTGTCAAGGGCCGCGCGTATTATAAATAGTATGCCATCGGAAGATTTGTTCCATAGCCTGCCGAAATTTGTGTCAGGAGCACAAAGGTGCATTGAAGGAGGCATACATATATGAATGGTTTCTTGATTTTTGTTATTTTGTTTTTATTGTTAATATTTTATGTATCTACTCGTATATAGTGTATAACATTATTTATTATGTGGTATAACATCATCTTGGGAAAACTGTAAGATGTTGTACTTATTGGTGTCAAATAAATAAATAAATAATAAATAAAATTTTATAAATCATCGGACAAATAAAAAGCTTCTGTTAAAAGTGACTGTCAAAAAAAAAATGACTTCACTTAAAGGCCTCAGTAGCCAGGTCAGTAAATTGATCGCGCAATAATTGTACAATCATCGCTACTTGCTGTTCCTTACGTAATAAGCCCGCCGGTATGTTGAAATGGTCACCCATCCACGGCCCGACCTCGTCAAGCGTTGCTTAACCTTAAGATCGACCCGTACCGGCTGTTATTATTTAGCCACGAGCTCCATATAAACTACCAATGATTTAATATAAATATGAAAGGCATAATAATTTATTTTAAGTAATCTTCTAGTTTTGATTAGGTATTTTTTTTTTATTTAATTAAAATTGAGTTTGAGTTTACCATCGTGGTAAAAGGATTAGTCAGCTAGAGTCTGCATTACCAAGTGCTAGCTGTCCAGGGTGCGCCATTCGACTCGAAATGAAGAAGAATATTAAAATTATATTAATTCTTATATTAAAATCACCCATCAGTAGTTACGTATTATATTTCTATTCTGTAAATATTACACCGTGATAGTTTAGGTGAAGTGAGCTGTTAATAGCTCCCTCTGGTGGAATGACAGAACACTTTACCTTTGTTTTCACTCTGCGACGTTTATGGAATAAGACTGGCAATAAATGATTTCTAAGTAGGTTTAATAAACTTCTTTACAACTGTTATTACGAGTACCTATTAGATTTCAAAAAATACGAAATATAGCCCTAGAAAGAAAAGAAAGAAAGAAAATAGATGGCGTAGATATCTATGATAAAAGCAAAATTATCCATCAAATCTATACTAATACAAGTCAAATTAAAAAAACCCCGATTTTTTTTTTATTTCCTTTGCTTTAACTCGCTTCGATCGACAATCTATTGAACACGTAATTATGACACGATATTTCTCGAAAACATCCCGATTCAAACTGTAAAACGCCCATAACTGTAGAACGGCTGAACCGATATTCATCAAACATAGCTAAGAACACTCTCGATAAAATCACCTTTTAAACAAAAAAAAATACAAAATCAAAATCGGTTCATCTGTTTTCTTTTTTTTTTTTTTTTTTTTCTTAACGCTAATCCCCACCAACGATATTGGTGCCTATTATTTGCAAACTTCATTCATTACTTTCAATCTTTCATGCCTCTCGCACTTTTATTCTTCATACTTTAGTTCATCTTGCATTCATCCTCATGTATACTGTGTGGGTTCATTTAACTAACTATGGGCATGTTTTTATTTATTTATCACAGTAAAAAGAAAAGATTCAAAATACAAAAAAATATACATGAAATTCTGTTCATCTCAGAAATAAAAATTACAAAAAGGATTTTTATCACAGTTAGCTATTTATTTATAAATAAGGTTGTGCAAAAGTGCTGTTATCACAGAGAAATACAAATATATAGCAAATAGGGATACAAAAACACAAAAGTGCAGTTTAGCAAACAAAATATACAGAAATGTCTTACACAATTAACAGCTTAGGTACTAACATGAAATACTGCCGGCTACACGTGTCCTGGCTGCATTCCGTGCTTGCATTTAAATATCATACAGAAATATTAATGAAGCACGGTTCGCCTCAGGTTTTATTTCGATGTATAACCGCATTGGCTACTCTAATGCAATATTCCAAAAACTTTTCCCTAAATTTCTTGTCCATGAGCCCATGCAGGCTCTCCCTCGTTATTTTCATGTCCGGTTCATCTGTTAAGGAAGTATGATGCCACAGACAGATACAAAAATACACAGGAACACACGTCAAACTTATAACACCCGTCTTTTTCCGTCAGGCGTTAAAAACCCTCTAAAGAAAACAAAAGGCTTCACGCCATTTAAACTTTCAACCTTTCTAATCTTAAGTAATGAAAATCTTAATTAACGTGAAATCTCATAATCTCGTACTCACAGTTCGCTTCTTTGACGCGAATCTCGCTGCGATGACGTCAGTTGACAGGCGTCTTAACAATCGTTAGCAAAACAAAGCTTGTTTGATTACCTTTCTAATGTTTGTACTGAAGAGATTAAAATGTTACTGGAGACAGTAGAAATTTAGTGAAATCAAAAATAACGTGTATATTGTGGACTACTTCTGTGGTACTTTCTTCCTTATGCTTAAAAAAGAGAAATAACGGTTTCCAATAATTAGAATTTCTCAAACAGCTTTACCGGTTAAAAAACTACAAATTATTCATGTAGGCCATACAAATATTTGTTCCATGCGGGCAAGGAACCCAATTCGCGCAGCGCAACAGCCTATCGCTCAGTAACTGTGCCAAACGAGCCGTCTTAATCAGTTAATGATTTTATATGTGACGAAAGAATGAACAGTCTTCCAATTGATTGACTCCAACATTGTAAAATCGGATTTAACATTTAACTCAAAATAAAAGACATTCTTTGAAATAATAAAAAGATAAACGAAAGAAACAAAAATAAAAGAAAAGTAACGGCCTTTTAGTAACGGCTCGCAAAATACGAAGTATTCCCATTTGAGCACCTATTTTTAGAGAAAGAAAAGAAATGGGAATGCCTTTGGTGCTCAAATGGTGCTCTAAGCATCACCTATGCTTAGAGCACCATTTGAGCACCAATCAATATAATAGCTTGGTGCTCAAAGGCGACCAAAAAATAAAATTTGACTTTATTCCCCATTGAGCACCTACGGTAGCTTCTAGTTTATAATACCTATATCATATCGATAAAAATCAGCAGTTTTATTACAGAATGTTATCATTTGATAAATACCTACATAATTATCATCATAACCATAAAAGTTTACTTAATCATTTATTGTTAACTAGCTTTTGCCAGCAGCTTCGTCCACGTGGGTGTCGGGAAGACAAAACATCTTTACAAATTATACATCTAAACCTTCCCCATGAATCAAAATGTCTTTTGGTGAAAACCGAATGAATATCCGTTCAGTCGTTTTTGAGTTTATAGAACAGACGAGTCGAGAGACTTATAATATGTAGTGATATCACAATAAGTTTCCTTAACTTTCATTTTATCTATCCCCGAACTAATTGTAGGCTGGATGAAACACTAACAATATAAATCGGTGTTTTCATATTATTATGAAGAGTAGTTAAGTTGAGAGGGCCGTATATAGGCGGTGCGCGCGCCACCTTTACCGTTCACTTTTGCCGGAACAGTTCAGTTTCCGAACGAAACTGAACTGAAAGCTGAAAGCAAATTCACTTTTAAAAGAAAAGTTCGTGACCACTATTTCAGTCAGACTAAATAGCTTTCATCTAGAGTCAGAAGTCTAGTTGGTATAATTATTATTAGGTTTCTCGTTTTTTTTTATTGGTATTTATTAGTCTATTTTATTTGTATATGTGTATTATTAATATATATTTAAGTATATACATTTTCGTATACAATTTGTTTAAATATTATTTTGTACCCGTTCACAACGTTGTCCTTTTTAACTGAAAGGTTGACTGGTAGAGAATGCCTTGTGGCATTAAGTCCGCCTATGTACCACTATTGTACATGAAGTTTAAATAAATAAATAAACTGTTCCGGCACTTTTTTACGTCTCTCGTATTCTTCGCAAATCTATATATATAATAAAATCGTAGAGACGTCAAAATCGTACATTAAATATTTTTGAAAAAAGTAAAAGCAGAGTAAGATATACGGGGTATATGAAGGTCACTGAACCAATTTTATTTTAGAAAGTTTATCTGTTTGTCTGATGCAATGCAATGCATTCAATTGGCGCCAAAACTACTGGACAGTAAAATTTTAACAGGATCAGAGCAACACTTATAAAAAATGATCACGATATTCTTAATGGACGATGAGCAATGTTGCATTATGTGTGACACAAAATGTATTGGAGATTTGAGTTCTTAGCGATCATTGTACCGATAGTCGTGTCAGCCAATGGCCTAACAGCCACGAGCCATGACCAACACCTTAGGCGGCTCTCTTTAGGCGGTTGGATCAAGGGATTCAGAAAGCAGTATTGGGCACGGCTCGTATTGTTCGGAGGTTCTTCTCTCTGGAGCACTGACCGCCGCCGGCAGCTTGGACCCTGTTCCCGATACCGGAAGGCCTCTATTTTTTTTTATTTGTCCCTTTCAAAATCTAGTAAACTTTTATGGTTATGATGATAACTATGTAGATTTATCAAATGATAACATTCTGCAATAAACTTGCTGATTTTATCGATATGATATAGGTATTATACACTAGAAGCTACCCATCACTAGAAGGTACCGCACCGTAGGTGCTCAATGGGGAATAAAGTCAAATATTATTTATTGGTCGTCTTTGAGCACCAAGCTATTATATTGATTGGTGCTCAAATGAGAATACCTGTGGTGCTCTAAGCATTGGTGCTCTAAAAATAGGTGCCGGCCGGCGGTTGTATATTATTTAGTTTTAAGTTTCTTTTGTTCCTGTATATTCTGGTTTACAATAAAATAAATAAATAAGTACCTATCTCATCAGCTGCTTAGCCTTATTCCATTGTCACCAACCTGTATCTCATGAACCGTGACAGTTAGATAGTTGAAATTATCACAGATGACGTATTTCTGTTGCCGCTATAACAAAAACGTACGGAACCCTTCGTGCGCGAGTCGGACTCGCACTTGGCCGGTTTTTATACATCGTCGAAGAGTATTTTTTTACTAAATATATAAAACAACCTTTAAAAATTTAAATGTAAAAGTTTGCTCCAAAAAAACTGCTACAAAGAAAGGAAAAACCTTTCTTTTCAATTTACTGACAAAAAAATCTCATGATTTCACCACAACTGAATTTGCAGCGCTAATGCAATATTTAACGTGTTACAATCTTGTGACGCCATAATGTCAGGGATCGTATTTCAAACGACACAGAATCCTTGTTTTATTAACGCTCGGATGTTTGTGTACTAGAAATCTATATAGAAAGAAAAATATAAAATAAATCTTCTTTTAGATTCCCCCCAGGATTCTCCAAGAATGTTGGACAGTCAGGATAGTCTAACGAAGTTTTTCTGAGGAAACTGGGAAATACGGTTTCTGAGGAAAATATTTGCAAGTTTCTACAGAATAAGCGTTTCAATTCATAGAAGTTTATGTTCAGTAGGCATTCTTTTTCTGAAATTAATACATAACTCAAAGTGAACTTCACTTCTTATAAGTTTTCATCGAAGTATCGAACTAGTTGTACTTAGATGAAGACTTAAAATTTTTGAGTCCGTCATTCAAAAGTTTTAGTAACAAGTTTGTAACTCAAAAGTTTAAGCGTCAAAACCGTTGTTCATAGCGCGCAAAGTACTGTCTCGCGTGTCATGCCCTGATGACGTCACGTGTCATGCGCTCATACTTCAGCCGTGTCGTACTACAGCAAACAATGCTTGTTTGATAACAGCTCAGATAATGAATTCAGCTCCATGTATTGAAGGAAACAATGGTTGCATAACTGCAGTGTGTTAGAGGAATTTCAGTACATTTACATATAAAGGTATTAATCGGTAGTTCGCGTGAATGGTGGTCGATTTTGAGGTTAAAAAGTTCTATTTGGATGACAAGCGAGCTAGCATAGCATAATAACTACAATTTAAAGTAGCAAGTAATATATCAAAGGGCGAATTTCCTCTATGAAACTGACTGATCAACACATCGTAAGCGCGTGTTTTTTGTCCGTTAGGTAGATTAATAAAAAATATTGGACACGCATTTTTTCTTTTAACACGCAAACATAAGGTGACGTCGATGTAATGCGTTGAAATATCGTGTGACGTCACGCTGCTAGTTCACTTTATACTGACTTAGTGACGTCACAAGCCCCCACTCCTAAACTTTGATGCGCCTTAACTTTGTAATTTTGTATTGATTTGGTAAAGCAAAAAATACGTGTCCAATATTATTTGATAATCTCACTGACAGACTAAATAGGATTATCATTCTTTTACTCAGGATACATCCCTATTGGCACTGACAGCTCTGCGACACAGTTTAATTGGCAACTACCTACAAACGCTCGAAACGGCACACTAACACAAAAATTCGTGACCACTCGTCGCGACACTAGTACAGACATTACCTAGAAAGTGCAGGAACGGTCTCTTCGGTGCGTACGTTTGTGTGAGTGTGCCGTTTCGAGCGTTTACAGGTAGTTTCCATAATGTTTGTATTTTTATACTGTTTCTGCGACTCATAGATAGGAAGCAAATTTCACAGAAAATTTTACCCTAACTACGTCAAAATAATAATAAGAAGCTACGAATACTGGAAATGCGAGCGAAAGCGATCCAATTAAGTGTATTAGTATTGGATTGTTGTATGTATTACTTCCTAGAATTTGATCCTTATTCGCGACACTATCGAATGTTGTAAATAACAAAGCATGCGTTTTTTTTTAAATCGGCGGTTTCGATTCCTGGCTAGGAATTTAGATTTTTCAAAAATCGAATGATGTACTTTTAGTTTTCATCAAAATCGGCTTCGTGATCCGTTTGATTGTTTTTCGCTATTCCTCATAGTTTCGGAATTGGCCATCCACGCCCACTTAAAAAACTCACTCTGTGTAAGTGCCTTCACCCCTGAAAAAGTTCCAATGAATTATATGTCACCTTGTTAAAGACGAAACATTTTCTGAAACGCGATGCGACCTATTTACATTTGAGTGCTGTGGCTCGACAAAAAGATTGTCACGCCGGTTACAACCTATATGAAAAGACCTACATCGACTTGTGTGCTCATACATCCACTAACATGTCCCTACTATTGTTCCAGGTAATATGAAGAGGCGACTAGGTCGGGCGCGCGGCTTCGTCCTGCGAATGTTCGACGCTCTATGCAATTGCACGCAGACCGCCGCCACTGCCGCCCGTACCACAGTACGCAACAACCCGTTCAACAAGCGTTAACCCGATCACATCTCACTTGTCAAACATGACCTCAAAGGTACTCAGAATACAGAACAAACATGTAGTATTATTCTGCATAAAACCCATCGTGAAAACTAAGGTAAAGTGAGCTGTCAATTCCGGTGAAATGACAGCTCAATTCACTGAAGTCGGCAAAGTCAAATGGTTGCAGAAAACAGAATATAAAACAAAACAGAAGGCCCGTTCGGTCATGATTGCATGCTGCGTATTCTGTCGAAACACAGAAGAAAAATGGGGCACCTGCCTCTCTTACCACCCACGCTGGCTTGAATTTTCTTACCATTTTTGGGGGAAAATGCCTCTTCTCTGCCACATGCATAAATTATGACAAATCCGACTGCTACGTGAAAAAAGAAAATAATAATTGTCAAGCGACAGTATTAAATCGGTCGAGCCCTCTGGCTAGTTCTATATTCTGAGCTCACTTGTAATGAAAACTTGAACTCATAATACGGACCTTCTCTTAAACTTTAGTTATTTGATATCGAGTTATAAGGGTTGGGTATGGATTACAAAGATTAGAGGTTTATTGTTTTTTCTTTCCCCTTTATACAATTTAATTGGATTCTTTGATCGTCGAGTTTTCATGTTTTCTTTGCTCAGTTTTGACAACTTGTTAAGACGGGGTTTGGGCATGCCTCGAGCAATGACAATATTTGGCCCCAAAGAAACAATTTAAGTTGTGTAAAGTTTGTAACAACATTTTATAAGAGCGAAATTACTTTAGGATAATAAAGAATAAAACAATTATGATGCTCAAAGTTTTTTTTTTAATGAGCTTTATGGATATCTGGCCTTCTTTCCTTTGCAGTGGTCAACCGTAAAATGTTAAATTTAAAAAAAAAACACTCGATCTTTGTAGATTTCCATTATAATAATAACGTAGTGTCAATGAATAAGTGTTATAAATCCAATATCATAGCAGTTAAATGTTAATATTTGTTTTATTATTTTGACGAAATAGTCAACATATCTTAAAACTGAATGAAACCTAGTATATAAATGTGATGACTGTTTGTTTACCAAAGATGTTTAACCAGTAAATATGAATGTTTACCAAAAACAACAAAATGTTTGTCTTCTCTGTCATTTTGAAGACCGAAGCTTCCCTATTCACAACCGTTTTCTACGCTGAATAAATATAATCTTTGTCATTTGATCTCAAATAGAACGAGACGGCGATATCATAGACAAAAAAAAAAACACTGTCTATGAATAAGGGAGGAAACCTTCAGCTTCGATTTTCATTTGCATATAGATTGAATTATAAGACAATCTCTTGCGAATCAGACCAGGCGTATCATATTATCTGTTTTTCCATAATACACGAACGTAGAAAACCTAATGATTTCTTCAATGGACGGAGCCAGGTTTTCTATCTAAGAAATGTTTATCAAATAAATTTTTGACTCCAATTTACTGCAAATGTACAACAACTGTGACTCTCTTGGATTTAAAGGGTGCTTTTCGAACCCCAAAAACCCTGGCTGCGTCCGTGGCCTGTCCCTAAAAACCTTAGTCTTCCTATTTAGTATCCCTAAAACGGTGTAACATGGTGTTATGTGATCGGTGTGATTACGCTTATAGTTCATAAGGTGTATTTTAGTAATAAAGTTAAAATATCTGGCAACAAGCTATAAAACTTTTTAATGAGACTCTTTTAAATTGAAAAGGCGCGTCGACTCTCCCAAACATATTGCATAAAATTGGAATATCCCGAAAATAAGATGACTACCAGCCGGTCTATTCTGTAACGCTCGCGACATGAGAAAGCTTAGGTGAAGTGAGCTTTCAAGTGTTCTGTCAATCAGATTGACAGTTCGCTTCACTTCAAGCTACCTTCACGTAAATTTTCACGGTGAGAGTGTTACAGAATAGACCGCCACTTTGTATTGCGAGTAGGTAGATAAGTAAATACTGTAAGGCAGGTGTCCTTCTTAATTATTATGCTAGGGTTTGTATTGATTTATACAAAAAATCTTTTTTAGCAAGCTCTGCAGTACCTAAACAAAATAAATGACGCAGTTAATCTTCTTGATGTTTGTAAAATGATCTTAATTTAATATTTATTTTAGGGAGTCTGACACGTCTTTATATGTAGGAATCATATGTATTTATCAACTCACTCTTGCCCAATATATATTTTTGTGTAGATATTATGTTTTTTTTTTCAAATAAAGCTGTAGAGGATTAATGTCACAATTGAAAAAATAAATTTGTCTAAAATGTATTTTTACTTGCAACACCTATATAATATGTAACTTTTATACTATCTACTTATTGTAATAAATATAAATCATTTATATACTAAATATTTTATACTTATCTACTACAATGTAATTTTATACACCACTGGGAATTGTTTTTATAAAATCTCGAATTTTCATGCAATGAAATATTTTTTGCAAAAAAACAGAATTGTTAGCTTATTTCTTTTTTAATAATTAATTTTACTTAGTTATTTATACGCACAAATTAAGAAAGAAATGAGCGCAAAAATTAATTTAAATCTTAATTTTATTTAACTATCTTTAAGTTTTAACTTTATTACAATAATCTTAAGAAACTAATCGTTATTTTGTATTAGAAAACCATTATTGACCTTGAGAGAGAAAAAGTTAAAAGTATTTCATAGAACGAACATAATTGGTATACAGTGTGTAAAATATGTCTTTTACAAAAAGATTATAAAATTTATAATACCTATTTATATTTTCAGTGTAAAAGTTTCTGTAGTTAAATGTTCACAAGTAAAATAAGTGTTTAAACGATAAATGTTCAATGTGATATCCTGCCTGTAATACCTTACTTCCGGTGTGATTCTACAGAAAACTTCTTCTAAAAAATAAAGTGATTTTATAAACAAATTTTGTTTTTTTTCATCATCATCATCATCATCAGCCTATTAATGTTTCCACTGCTGGAACACAGGCCTCCTCTCAGTGAGAGGGAATGGGCCGTAAACCACCACGCGGGCCCAGTGCGGGTTGGTGGATGTCACATGTCTTTGAATTTTTGGTTCTAGGACATGCCGGTTTCCTCACGATGTTTTCCTTCACCGTTTTGAGAGCAGTGGTGATGAAATAATTTACACAAAGTAAAGCGCCTGCATGGGCTCGAACCCACAACCTACAACTTGTAAGTCGCGGCCGATACCACTGGGCCACCACTGCTCTGATTGTCAAGCGAAGAGTCTACTAGATAAATTATGTAGTTCAGATAGCATGAAATATTTTTTTTATAAAAATTTAATTTACTTTTTAGAGGTATTGTGTCGGATGTATTTTTTAATATGCTCTCATACCACTGGGCCACCACTGCTCTCATACCACTGGGCCACCACTGCTCTAAAATAGTAATCTGTGCAGCGAACGCTCGATCTAGGTAGGTAGGTTTAGGTATGTAGGGTAGAATAGGCAGTTAACGAGAGCGAAGCCGCAGTCACAGCTACAAAAATTACGAAAAGTGCGGTTTTCAAACATAATTTTGAAGCTTAGCATATATTACGCCTTCGTAGCTGAGTGCTACGCCGTAGCGATCACTGGTCTACGAAGGCGTAGGAATCCTGCTACGGGTATAGCAGGATTCACGTATCATAATAATTATGTAAATGCTACGAGCTACGCGCGTAGGCTTTATCGAGTTATTTTCTTGACACTTTTACAACTAATTACTTTACGGGAGAGTGTGTTAAAATAGGCTGGAATTATAGAAGATGTATTTTAATTCATTCGCAATCTTTCAGGGTGTAAATTACTAGGTTATCGTGCATGCACACAATATCAACTCTCGCAATAATCTATTCAAGAGCTCAGTTTATTTTAATGTTGTCACAAAATATACTGTTGTTTTTTTCTCGCCCAAGTTAATAATCTTGTTCAAATGGAGTTTAGTCTCAAATTCATCATTTATTTTTTTAAGGTAAAACCTAACGGCCTTTATTCCAAGATTTGTCTTCATAAACACAGACATATTAACATTAGGTATTTAGAAACAAACCCTTATACCCTAGTTATCTTTCTTGACCGTAACAAATCATCCATGATAAGAGGCTTTGCGGCTAAAAGTAGCCATTATACGGCCACTACGATCCGTGACGGCCGAGTTTACGGACTAGTTATAAATATCAGGCCGTAAACTATGTTAGTGGCGTAGTACAACGCACTATCGTAAATCACGACAGGTATGATACTTAATCACTAAGTCTAACAGGTAGATTGGTGATGAAAAATTCATGATTGAAATAAAGGATAAGTATTTAAATTGATAAAACCACTACTTTAGATTTTTCTAACTTCTCCACTGTTCTTTTCTGAATAATTTCGAGTTTTCTGAGTCATGTTTAATAATATTTATTTTTGTTGTGAATGTGTAATTTAGTTGGAATTTTATTTTAAGTTTTCGAATGTTTAATGTTATTAATATTTAATTTTATGTATGTTTAGAAATGTATAATTTTGTCATTTTAACATTTAATATATTTTTGTGATTTTTGTAACATTTGATGATTATAATAAATAGGCTTTGATTTGATTTAAATTAGTATTCGTAGCTTATGTAAAACCACTACTTTAGATTTTTCTAACTTCTCCGTTATTCTTTTCAGAGAAATTTCGTTGCAGGATCCAATACGGATAAATTGTTCCTACGGCTCTCGTCGAACTTAATTGCCTTGCACTTGTGGTGAGCATATCCCTATAAAAACATAAAGTCTGGCTTTTCCAACTATAACTACTTAGACCCACGTGCATAAAAACTTAACTCAAGTTAGTTTCCCTTTCTTTCCCTTTCTTTACTACGCCTTTACCCCGTAGGTATTTACGGCATATACCCCACAAAATAATTCCTCATACAAAATTTCGATGTACAGTAATTTCTCTCATATTTATAAACGTGCTGGAGCCCAATTACGGCAGTAATACGGATTGCACGACTACTCACGACCGGCCATTGGATCGGCCTAAGGGGACCTTGTGAAGTGGACGATTACACTGAGTGTTCACGTAATTTTATGCTTGTAGAAAGATTCTTACGATAGACATTTCTTACGACCTTCTTCTGTAAGCTATCGGGTTATGCTGGTTATTCATATTCAATTGTCAAGACGTACAAGTCATCGACACATCGTCGATCAGTCACGTCAAAATATATAGTTTCGCTGAAGTCGTACGTCGACCTGCAGTCTAATTGCGTAAGTGAATTCGGTAAAGCGAAGGATTTGATCCCATCAATCGGTCAATGACGTGCGAGATGAAAGAAGCGTTGTGGATTTCCGCCTATGTGATTGGTCGATTGATGGGGCTAAATCCTTCGCCTTGCCGAATACGTATATTAGGCTGCTGGTTAAGGTTGCGGGAATCCGCTGGATGCGAGACCGCTTGGTGAGGCCTATGTGGCAGCAGCAGTGGTAGTTTTCGGCTGAAACGATGATTAAGTCGTAGGACATCGGTCATCCACACGTCAGCAGGTAACGTCACAAACGATGCGTCTCAAAATGGTGGTTGGCGCTGCAACAAAGACCGAGACGGGGGACAAAAACTGGAGACCGAGATTCACATACCTCCAGTGACTGATCAGGCCTGATAGATGGTGACATGACCTAGTGTGTGTTGATGTCAGAAAACCAACAAATTCGTAGACATACCTACGAGTCCACCATAAGAGGTGGATTGCAGTTTGTTTATTCCTGCAGAAACCAGAACTGATTTATAGGAAACTAAATTCTTAGATCAAATATGGCTTTTTCTTATAATAGCAAAACTAAATTATATTTTAGTCTAGCTTAGCCGAATGGACGCGGTTTCAGCTTATGTGCTGGTTTAATTATAGCAGAAAACAGCACACAAAACAGGTAAATTGACCAATATAAATGATTAAAAAGCCTCACAGTAGTAATATAGTTATCAATCAAGCTAATTACAATGACTCATAATAGTGTTCATGAAGTTATTTTAAAATTCCCGTTACAGAAAGTTATTATGAAACTTTCACAAGCGTTGGTGACGAGCAAGCGATGACTGAGCAAGTTTGAAATGGGTTGTCATTTAACTAACTACAGAAGTTGGTAATTTTGAATTACTTACTTTAAGCTTTAGTTATGAGTTTGACTTTGAAACAACTGAGTCGATGAAAGACGAGAAAGCGTTGATATTATAAAACTTAGGATAATAAAGCTTAATCTAAGCTATACAACTTTAAATTAATTTTAGCTTGGTACCCGACTTTTTTATAGTTTGGAAGAAGATGACTATGATGCGTTGACCCCAAATAAACCGGTAAAAGGGTAAGATTATAAGATAATGATAATGATCAGATCTTTTTTGGTGTCCTGTGATTTATAATTAGGTAAAAGTACCTACTGTAACAGTTCAGATTGATGTCGGAACATCAACCTGAACTGTTATCGTAGGTAGGAGTTACCTTAAGATTATACTGGCATAAAATGCTTCTGTTTTTAAAGGGCAACCCTTTAAAAACCGAGGTATATATATTTAGGCAAATACCTTATACGTATTTCTTACTACTAGACTGTGTACCAAAAAATTTTGTTTAGCTAAAATGAAATCTATTGTCATACATTTAGGTTAGCTATTTCCTTATAAGCGGGAGCTAACCAAAAGCGGTCCTGGCGAGAGGGATTGAGCTGGTAGTGTGTCCTTGTCTGACATCCTGCCAGCTCAACTAATCATTGGGTTTGGTAGAAATGGTATAAAAATTTATATTTATATTTTTTACGTTATACCAAAACAAACGATTCATACATAGACTTTGAAACGTATTAAAATATTTCTACAGTTCCTATAATTAATCAATTCGTTGTATTAAAAAAATAATGAATTTATACTGAGTAAGAGTACTCGTAGTACTTTTAATTGTTTGGACCTGGTAAATACTGGTAATACTAAATGTAAGATGGTGGTTTGCGGAGTTTTTGGCGGGTTTTGTTCTAGTGAAATTCAGCGGCTATTAAAATTATTTTCAAATTGATTCCTTGTGGAATAAAATTGGTGCAGTTTTGTTTCTCAACTGTATACGCAACTGGACAATATGTGAAATCATTGAGATCCTTTGGGGTTTATTTAGCTAGCTGCCGGTATTTCAAAGCATCGTCTGAAGACTGCAAGATTATCTCACTCCTCTCCTTCATGAGATTGAGAGTAGGATCAGTGCTTTTTGTTGCTGTCTATACGATGGGTCTTGAAGAACGAGACTTGAGGAGACTTGGGATTTGAGGATTATCGGGTCCTCCCCCTCTCTTCGAACTTCAGTTAACCCTATAATACTCCATCGTAAACTGCTCAATTTCTCATCTTTTCGTTGGTCCGGAGTGTGCGCGTGTTGTACGTTGCCAGGTCCAGTCGTCGGTATTTGTTGGGGTAGCCGGCTTTCGTCCAGGATTCTTTGCACCCCTTGCCATACCTTAACCTCGACCGCTACCGTTGTCGAGGGTAGGCAGGCTGCCGGGCACTAGGGGCTATGTTTTATTTGTGCTATTCATGGGCAGTGCTTTGCAGGCGGGTTGGCGATCGCAGCATGGTTGTTACAAATGCACAGAGAACGCTGCTGCCCATTATCTGGTTTGTCCCTTAGTCGCCTCTTACGACACCTACGGTAAAACATGGGATGTTGAAATTTTTCACGCCCGACACAATACGGTAAGTGATGTAGATTCCAAAAAATATACACACAATTTTTTTTTTACTATTGTTTTGGTAGGTTTAGGTAGCGTAGTTAGGTAGCATAAATATATCGGGATACTTACACTATCGTTTTTACAATCAATTTTTCCCGTGTTCTGTTTGGTCATGGTCACCTCATTCGAAAGAGACACACTACCAACGGGAGGCCTCTCGCTCGGACCGTTTTTTGCGCCAAAGTGCACAGTCTAGTAGTAAGAAGTATAAGGTCTTTGATTTTAGGAGCTTATGTCGGGATTTTTGTAAGTGAAATTCAGCGGCTGTTAATATTAATTGCAAATTGATTCCTAGTGGATATTGTGATATAAAATTGGTGTAGTGTTGTGTCTACGCAACTGGAAAATGTGTGAAAGCATTGACAGAAGCGATCTCAGGATAGTGGAGCGGAGAATTTTATTGTAGTATTGACAACCTCTGCAAAGCTTACTGGGAAGGCTGACTCGATAAAATTTGCTGCCAAATACTCCAAAAAACATTAGAATCTGTTACTTCCACATTCTAATGCATATCAAAGAATGTTAAAACCCGTCTATGTATCCGATTGAAAGACTTATATCTATGCTCAGGAATAATAATTAATAAAAAAAGAAGCATTTTATGCCAGTATTTAGAATGGTTTGAAAAGAGAATGTCAACAATTTGTCTGGCTCCTCCCACATAGGCGCGTGTCATTTTAAAATAATATACATAGATGTTCATTCAATATTAATCAACATAACGATTATAAATAATAGGAGCTCCAATGAGCTTTTACAGTTTGGTGAAAGTCTACAATTCTCTACTTTCTACAAATTAACCCCTTGAGTACCTAAAACGTGTGGCAATTAATAATTGTTTAGGAAATTGATTAAAACCGATTCTAAATCTAGCCAGAATATTTTCTCTGCCCGCGTGCGTGCTACAAGATACAAACTCCTGACCTATTAGGCACCACAGATATACTCATAAAAACAAGATGACGCAATTGTATATACTTCGCGTGTCAAAAAACGAATTAAAATTTGAGCTTTTCGTTTGGCATTATCGGCACCGGAAACCACCGAAATCAAGAAAAAAAAATATGCCCTATTGAGTTGAAAAGACTGTATAGAAAAGGTTGGCCGAGTTATTGGTAATGTTTTCTTTCGTTAGTAAGTTATTTTTTTTGTAAATTGTGTGTGAAAAAAAGGTAAGCTTGGTTTTCATTCAGATGTAGGGACTTGTGTTATCTAGTTAGATTTATGTCTGTGGTAGGTACACTCACTCGCACAGCAGGTTCTTAAACGGATGGACGCTATCTACTTTATTGCAACGTCCCATCGGAATCTAGAGCACGATAAACCGCCCGGCATTGCAGAAATTCTTGATAGAAAATTGCATTTATAATGTAAACTAGAGAGCATTGTAACAAGCCGCTACAAGCCGACGTTTGCAATTTTCTTCTTGTTTTATGCATAACTGTTTTGAAAGAGAAATATCTGTTGGGAAATCAGTTATTTAAAAATTGTGGCTTTTCTGAAGCTGAGTCATCTTGTAGCAGCTGTTACGGGCTTTGTTTTAGGGTTCCGTACCCAAAGGTTAAAATTAAGCCTATTACTAAGACTCTATGCTCCGTCTGTCTGTCTGTCACTGAACTGTGATAGCAAGACAGTTGAAACTTTAACAGATGGTGTATTTCTGTTGCCGCTATAACAACAAATACTAAAAACAGAATAAAATAAATATTTAAGTGGGGCTCCCATACAACAAACGTGTTTTTTTTGCCGATTTTCTGCGATAATGGTACGGAACCCTTCGTTCGCGAGTCCGAGTCACACATGGCCGGTTTTTATAACTATCTATGTACATAAATAAGTAAGTGGTGGTGAAGGAGCATTTCCTTTCTTCAGTAACTATTCTTCTCCTTTCTCTATTCTATACTTGATATTTATTACTATATTATTTTATTTGTATGTATGTATTTTATGTAATATCTAAGTTATATTATTTCATGATAGTTTTTGTACACTGACAACCCTATGTCTACCTCCTCTCGTTCAGTCCATCCAATGGTTGTCTGTAAGAGATTGCCCTGTGCGATAAGACCACCCATTGTACACTTATATTTATAAATGAATAACGAATATAATAAATAAATAAATAAGTAAGGCACAAACAATTGCTTACTGTCCCTGGGCAAACTTCGTGTTTCGTCAGTCGTCGGCTTTCTAATTTCTATCGATTGCCCTTTGCACTTGGTGCAGACCGGACCCTCTCAATCAACTTGGCAGTATATAGAGTAGTTAATAGGTACTCTTTTAACCTAATGTATTAATTCATTTTTTAAATGGGAGTAAAGTTGCTAAAGCTGCTATTTTACAGGTCTTTATATTTCACACGGAAATCAAAACAAAACAACAATACAGTACTTAGTTCTGAATTCAAATTATTATACACGATATATCTAATAATTGATGGACGTGCAAATTAGCATTCGTTTGTATTCTGAAATGCGGGTGGAATAGTCAACTTCAACAACCAAAACATCAACAATCAAAATATCAACACTCTATAATCAACAGTTTAATTTTTCAATGAATCAGAATAATATTAGGTTTAAACATAAAAGGTTGAAAATGTCAACACTTCAGATGAGCAACGAATCTGAATAACATTGATTTATAATAGTGTTGCAACAGAACTCTGCTTCCGCTTCCGCAACTGCAGAAGTTCCGCATGTTTTTTCACTTCCGTTTCTGCTTCTGGTTCCGCAAACTTCATAACAGAACTCTGAACGGAAGCGGGGAGAAAGCGATGAGGAGCGGTGCAGCAGACGCGACGGCGGCACGGCGCGGGCGGTTGCGGGGGCCGCGCGTGGACGAAAATGACACGAGCGTCGAGCGTCCAGGCGCGCGTGCTGCCGATAATTGCCGAATCCCTTCCGCGTATTTTGGGAGGGAGGGGCGCGCGGTAAACAAACGACAATGAAAATGCGCAAACGGAAATGCGCACAAATACCCCCATATTTTGCCAATAGTTCGCCAATACTTATCAGCTCCCCCCAGCAGTGTAGTCAGTGAGCAATTACTCGTATTTAGCGGAGCTGGTTTAATATATGAAGAACATCGAAATAGGCTGAAAGGTGAAAAAGCGGCCAAGTTACTCTTTATTAAATATAACTTGCCGCTGTTTAATTTTGACTACTAAAATACAAATTTAATAAAAAAAGTTTTAAATGTACAATTATGCTTTTTTTTTCATAGTGTTAACGCTTCCGTTTCCGCTTCCGTTTCCGTTTCCGCTTCCGTTAAGATTTACTTTTGACATCTGTTTCCGTTTCTGCTTCCGTTATGCCAGTTCCGTTGCATCACTAATTATAACATAAATTGTTCAAAATAGCAACACTTTAGATGATCGACGTATCTGAATATTTCTGATTTATAACATAAATTGTTCACTTAATCAACACTTTAGAAAATCTATGTTTAACAAAATATAGTGAATATTAGTTGCAGACATTGTTAAATGCTGCAATTATAGGCAATTTTTTTTAAGAATTCTAATACTTCTAGTTCTTCTCTTTGATCTATAATTTGTTGCAATTTATTTTCAAACTACATTTTTTCTTCATCTTTGGGGGGTTATTGGGACATTAGCTAATAGTCTTTCTATTTTCTGTGCTGTTACTATCTGTTCTTTCATTAATTCTCTAAACATTATATTTAAATTCAATTTTTTACCTACCATTTAATTAATAACATTCAAACCACTCCAAAAGTTCATGAGCTCTCTTAGAAATTATAGTTTTCAATTTGTCGAAAGCTGGTGGTATTTGATCAGGTGGTAGAAATGCTAACGCAAATATATGCCGAAGTTGCTATGCGAACTCGCTATTTTGGCCATATTCTTGGGCTAATCCACGCTTTTGGATTTGTTTCCAAACATTTTGTGTGAAATGAAAGTAGCAACCTTTGTGGATACTTCCATTAAAAACACGATCACTATTGAATGGTAAAAAATGGAATTTAAATATAATGTTTAGAGAATTAATGAAAGAACAGATAGTAACAACACAGAAAATAGAAAGACTTTTAGCTAATGTCCCAATGACCCCCCCCAAAGAAGAAGAAAAATGCAGTTAGAAAATAAATAAAAACAAATTATAGATCAAAGAGAAGAACTAGAAGTAATAGTTTTCTTAAAACAAATTGCCTACAAATGCAGCATTTAACAATGTCTGCAACTAATATTCACTATATTTTGTTAAACATAGATTTTCTAAAGTATTGATTAAGTGAACAATTTATGTTATTTATCAGTAATATTCAGATACGTCGATCATCTAAAGTGTTGATATTTTGAACTATTTATGTTATAAATCAATGTTATTCAGATTCGTTGCTCATCTGAAGTGTTGACATTTTCAACCGTTTATGTTTAAACCAAATGTTATTCTGATTCATTGAAAAATTAAACTGTTGATTATATGGTGTTGATATTTTGATTGTTGATGTTTTGGTTGTTGAAGTTGAGTATCCCACCCCTGAAATGCGTTGATTGCTGAGGGTCATTAAACAAAATAGTTGTAATATAAATGAGCTTTCTTAACATAACATAACATCACGCCAGTATTACCAAAAGGGTTATACAGAGGTACAATGCCCTTATTACACCATGTTTAAGTCTCATACCCAATAGGGGCAGAGTTTACCGCCATCAACCGGGAAAAAATCCGAATAAACAAGGTTACTGACATAGCCCGAAGAATTGCCAAATTTAAGTGGCAGTGCACATTACTCGCAGAACCGATGGCCGTTGGGACCGAAAAGTTAAAGAGTGGCGACCGCGTACCGGAAGACGCAGCGTTGGAAGGTCTCCCTCTAAGTGGAGCGATGACCTGGTCAAGGCTGCGGGCGTCCGGTGGATGCGAAACGCACGCAGTGTGGCGAGTGTGGGAGACGCCTATGTCCAACTGTGGACGTCTTTCGGCTGAAATGATGAACCCAATAAGACTTAGCCCGGCCCGGACAATGAACCAAAGCACCTCAAGCAGCGCATGCGACCAAGGAGACAGTAAGAACCTAAAACTTCTTGTAGACCACACATAACAAAGGGAATGAACCTCTGTATAAATAAATCCTCACCAAGTAGATAGCAAACCTTTTTCCATAAAAATAAAGTGTCCAATTAATTCCCTATCCAATTAACAAGCACCTACGAGGTAGGTGGTTAAAATCATCGACATTTTCTACCTACAGTTTATAAAGAGGGATGCTTTCCGGAAAATAATTATTAACTTCGAGTCGGGTCTCAACTCGAGAGCCTCAGCCACAGGGCCGGATTTAATGGTGTGGAGGCCCTGCGGCAACAAAGAAGTATAAAAAATAATAACATGGAAAAAACCCGCGTTTTGAATCATTGCTATGGATTTTTTATTAGATATGTCCTTAAGTTTACCGTATGACATTACTTCCCACAATTTGATCCATAATAGCTACCGGATGGTGTTAGAATACAGCATGTTGGTTTTTTATTCAAAACCAACCGGTTCGATTCCTGGCCAGAAATATTGTTTTTTTTTTAAATCCAATAATGCTGTTTTAGTTTTCATCAATATCGGCCCCGTGATTCATAGTTTCTGATTTGGCTATCCAAGCCACATGAAAAACTTGCTCAGTAGGTTGGTATATTAAATACTTACTAAAAAAACATAACCCTTTCCTTGCAGTCGCTAGTCGGGTAAATATACAAAAGAAAATAAAAGATAAATGAGTGGAACTTTTCGAGCATGTTTCGTAGAAAAATCATTAATAATTTCGGTGGAGGCCCGGGACTAGAAACTCTATTGCCCCTTAATCCGGCCCTGGTTATCAATTGGGTCAGGCCAGTCAAGTAAAGGTTTATTTTGCCTCGCCTTGCCTGTGTCGTATCGGCAGCCCTAACCTAATTATGTTCAGTAAAAGCTGATATTTTCGAGCGTGTGTTACGTATTGGTTAGAAATAATACACTCGTACAAGGGAGAGGTTGGTAGGTGTAATTGGATTGTTTTCATGTTTTTAGTAACTACATACTCGTATGTTATGACTTGGTGGAACAGACGGCGTATTATTTTTCAGGGGTTCAATGTTCTTCAGTGCAGGAGTAGACCTACTGATATTACTAATGGACACGTGTTAGATATGAAATAGTTTTATCCAGGAGCAAATTAGGTAAATTAATCCAACTTATTCTTAATTCTTTATTGTACACCAAAACAATACATTTACACAAAGTGAAATCAATATTCACGTACAAAGGCGAGCTTAACTCCAAAATTGAGTTTTCTTTTTCTTCTTTTCGTGTGAGAATGTGGCCAGCTCTTGGGGGTGACCACAAGCTCTTAGAGTAAGGTTATTTTGAGATCGAGTAAGGGACAGATGTATATGACGTGTATACATCTGTCACTTACTCGATCCCAAAATAACCTTACTCTAAGAGCTTGTGGTCACCCCCCTGGTGTCAGATTTAAATAACCTCTGGGAACCCCTCAGGCCTCTGACTTGGCTATTTCAGACTTACATTAACTATATAAATCCAGGTTTCCTCACGATGTTTTCCTTTGTCTTTGCCTGTGATATCCTGTGAAACTAAGAAAGTATATCATATGTATTTCAAAAATCACATTGGTTCTTGGCCGGATTTGAAACCACGACGTCGCACGAGAGGCGAGACTACGACACAAAACTATTAATGTAACTGATTGTGTATTTCATATTTATGTCGCATCTAGGCTGGCCGATAGATGCAAACCATCGGAAGGTCAGGATGTATTCCCTTAGGTTCAGACATCATGTGTGGGAGTTGGGTAGAATCGTGAAAATGAAATCACACAAATTATTCGATACACTGGCTTTATTCAAACAATCACAACTCAGTTACAATTTTGCTTACTAATATTACGGATAGACACTCATTCTACGACGCCTTAGCTCTAAGGCTGTCAGTACTCAACTGCTATATTCAGCTGTCCCCACCACGCAAGTGGTTAGAGAAAGCGTGCCAAAGCGAAGTTGTTCTTGATTTGCCGATAAATGGCGTGCTTGTGATTTGTTTTGACGTCCGTACTATTGACTAAACCATGTGTCGTCATATATGTTTGTATTTCAACCGACCCCAGTAGCTGTTTCAACCGACCTCGATATGGGGACGGTTGATGCAGTGGCAGATCTTTTCATCAAACACTTCCTTCAACTACGGTAGTTGAGCCTATACTAATATGTTTTTGAAGAAATAGTACTTACTCTCTCATACATAACATCGCGCCTGTACCTATGCCCCGATTAGATTATTCTGGCGTTTTGAGCAAAACTGTTTTAACCGTACCCAGGAAGTCTCCCCTACCTGCCTTCCTACGTGAGATGCAACCACCCCGTCTAGCAAAACTTTTAACAAGGCAAGATCTATTCTTGTATGCCTAGTTCATGCAGGAACGACGATAAAACCGGTTAAGTGCAAATCGGACTCGCATATGAAAGGGTTCTTTACCATTGGCAATTTGGGAGACATTGCTTCTTGAGTGTCATGTTCCAGGTTCGACGGCAAGTACCAAACAGGTTTTGAGAGTGTTGAAATATGCGGCATTGCTAGTCCGTCTTAAAGTTTACGTTGCGATCTGCTACTTTCAATATTCAGACCCTGTTGCTACTCATATATGTAACCTCCGTCACGTCTTGCAGTCGCTCGCGGGCTGCAAAGTTATGCGCTGATGTTGAATGCGTCTTTGACTCTATGGTATGGCAAAGTTCGGTCTACGGATTATGAACGACGCTGCGCTGTTGAAGATTTCATTGCTGAAATGAATCTGACTATTCATAATACCCCTGACGGACCACCAACTTTTTGCAGCCAAATGGGAGAATCTTGTATTGACGTCACACTTTCTAGTGCAGACGTACGCTTGGATATGTGGTGTGTCCTACCGGACGCATCCTATAGTGATCATCGCTTGATCGTGTACAAATTTGTGCCGGTTTTTACTCAGGGTACGTCACATGTCATTGATAACTTTAGGTATAAATGTAAGGGTGCGAATCGCTTTTAAACGAACAAAAACTGTGGCCGCTCGTAATGTGAAGCGAGTCGTGTTATCGTTTACTAAGGCATAGCACGCACTGCGATTTTTATTCGCGCGATTTTTTTTCCGCGCATTCTGTGACCTATGGAAATGTATGAAGCTGCACGCACTGCGGAAAAAAAATCGCGCCCAAAATGTACTAAAAAATGCGCGCGGAAAAAAAATCGCGCGAATGAAAATCGCTGTGCGTGCTAAGCCTAAAAGCAGACAGTTTCGAGTCAGATAGTTACAGAACTTTTCAGCCATAATCATCTAGTTTTAAAACTTAACTGAAAGCTGATTTTTCTTTCGGTAGATTGGAGTATTCATATGGAAATAAACTTGTCAGTCAACTATTAGAAGTTAAATTAGCTTAGTTTGGGTTCGTTTGAATTTTATTTAGGTTGGTTTTGATTTGTTGTCAAGGATTATGTATTAATTATATAATAATTTATAAATTATTATATTATAATCCAGCCTGTTACTGTCCCAATGCATGGTAAAGTCGTCATCTGATACATATTATAATTTAATATTAACTTATAAAAGGATGGTTGGTATCTTTGTACGGTTAAACGTTGTAAAGGCTCTCGCAAATTGGCGTGGTGTGACAATGGTGGCACATGTGTTGGATCATTCGGTTCCCTTCATGATGGTTGAGCTAAGTGGTGCCAATCCATGCGCCATGATCGTGAACTTATATATACTTATACGTGAATATGGCTACATACTGGTCAGACAAAATATGAGTATAGTTTTTAAAAAAATTGAGATCATCGACACGAAAAGAAGAAGAAGAAGTATATGTACATTATGAAACACCGCCAATACAAGAACATTTTTACAACTACACCGCCAGGGCAACTTGGACATGGCCCGAAATGCGTTATTATATTGTACCAAAGTTGTCTCGTTACTCGTATAGAACGACTAACAGTATTTTTTTAACCGACTTCAAAAAAAGGAGGAGGTTCTCAATTCGTCGGATTCATTTTTTTTTTAATGTATGTTCCCCGATTACTCAAAGACGCCTGGACCGATTTCAAAAATTCTTCTTTTGTTTGAAAGGGTATACTTCCTAGTTGGTCCCATAATCATCAGGTCAGGATCTGATGATGAAATCCTAGAGAAATCGAGGGAACTCCTCAAATGTTATAGGCAAACATATAGCGATTTTGGTATTTTCATCAACAATGCAATCATTTGCACTCAGAAAGTATCATTTGGTGAAGTGGAACTGATGAAGAAGACCACAGGTGGCCACTGGAACTCCTAAATGCTAAATATGTCACGGGCATAAGATATCTCGAATAGTTAACCGACTATAATGAAGCAAATACTTATAAATAAATGTAACTGATGAAAATGGCACCATCGAACTGATCTGATGATAAAGCCGGAAGGTAGGCACTGGAACTCTTATATAAAACAATGTATCCTAGTCGTGTTTGGGCTTATTGGAATCGCCATGAGATGTACTTTGGCTATAAATGATAATCATGTTAATTGGAGGTACCTACCAAAACTAAAAAGAGAAAAATAAAAACTTTTTAACAAAAAATCAAACCGACTTCCAGAACAAAAAACTACAAAACAAAAAATAAATTACTTTTCCGAAGTTGGTGTCGAAAAACGGAAAACAATGGGTAGGTACAAAAGACACCGACTTCGGAAAATAAATTTATTTTTTGTTTTGTAGTTTTTTGTTCTGGAAGTCGGTTTGATTTTTTGTTAAAAAGTTTTTATTTTATTATCAATAGGCTCGCGCTTGACCACTATCTCACCAGATGGAAAGCGATGATGTGGTCGACGGTGAAGCACGCTTGCCTAGAAAAAACCCATTCATTCTTGACTTAAATACCCCTAGATTGTAGCTATCGGGAACACAGACTCCGGCAAGGAATTCCACTCCTTAGCTGTACGCATAATAAAAGTGTCCCCAAAACGTTTTTTGCGTATGGGTGAGATGTCCACCATGACGCATCGCCGTGCTTGTGGTTGTCCGATGATGGAACGGACTGGGCGGAATTAAATCATGCAATTCCATCGCACACTCCCCAAAATGTATCCGATAAAAAACACACGAGCTGGCAACTCAGCGACGATGTTCAAGGCCTTTGATTTGACCAGTGCCTCATTGCCGATGAGCCTCTTGGCCCGCTTACAATACTATAATACAATAAGCCATTTCGGAGGAGTATGGTAACTAACATTGTGACACGAGAATTTTATATATCCTACTTCCTATCCTATCCTACTTCCTACTAATATTATAAATGCGAAAGTTTGTGAGGATGGATGGATGTATGTATGTTTGTTACTCTTTCACGCAAAAACTACCGAAGGGATCTGGATGAAATATGGCACAGAGATAGATTTTAGTCTGGAATAGCACATAGAATACTTTTTACCCCGGGAATATGTTCCCTTGGGATAATTTTCGACATTAACGCGGGCGAAGCCGCTGCCAGAAGCTAGTAAGATTATAAGAAAGAGTTTTCTATTCTTACTTGATTTTATATTTAATCTCACTTTACGGTATGAAGGTACGGTACGGAAGAAATGATTTTAATTCAAACTTTGCTTCCAGGCGCGTTGTAACAACGTTTAATAGCTATATTTAAGGACCTAACTCGCCAGTGGCGCCAACTGGTGGGAATAAAAACGGAAGCCCTTATTCGGATGGATTTACACTATACTTCTACACAATTTATTTGACGTCCCGATAGCGTTATAAAAAACGGTCTGCAAAAAACCAATACTCATAAAAACTGGAATGAACAGATTTGGCAGCCCTACATGGCAGACTTTTATTAAATATGTAGCACTAAATGTACGTAGGTCTGAACGGAAACACTTCATCTCCACACTCACAATTGTTTCCTCCGCACTTTGTCGATTAAATTAAGAGATTGCGGATTTGCCTTTATTTCTTTTTATTTCGCTTGAGGATTCTTTTGGCTTCTTATAAATATATATATCTTTGAGCAATATTTTTTATTTATTTCATAACAATGGCTTGCTGTACTAACAGTTTGCACCAAAGCGTACAGCAGTCAGCAAGCCAAAAACATAAACACTTATAAACTAAAGAACTTTACACAAACATTTAACACAGTTTTATCCTTATACATAACTATGTCGACGCCAGGTTCCTGAGCAATTAGGGCGTTCAAAAGATTAAGTGCCTGGGTTGTAGGGGCATATCGCGCTGTCAGGGTACGCGAGGGAGGAGCCGCGAACAGGCATCGCAGGGCACAGGCGCGCGAAACCCGTACTCGGTCTCGAGCAAATAGTGAACAGCGAGCCAGCGTGGACGAGTCGTCGATCCTATTGTTCAGCACAAAGAAGTAGTGCATCACCAGCGCACACTAACGTCGCAGTTCCAGCGTGTTGATGCCCACCATTCCCGCGATAAACAGAGACGGATATAAATATGGATAACCCATACATTTTTTTATACAGGTATCGAGCAAATTTACGTTGAACCCGTTCTATCATTAGCTTATACTTTTGCTCGTTCGGATCCCACACCAGTGAATTTAATTCTAGTTTGCTGCGCACAAAAGAAAAATACAATACCATAACAGCTTTCTTATCTTTAAACCCATTTGTCTGCTTCATGACAAAACCAAGTGATTGGTAGGCCTTGGCACAGATGTTATTGATGTGCCGATTAAAGGTCATATTTACGTCCAATGTCAGTCGTAGTCGTCCAAGTCCTTGATATCGTTAACGCGCTCCAGAGGGGCATCCGATATGTTGTAGTCATATTGAATGGGTGTATGCAATCGAGTAAATGTAATAGTCTTGAACTTGGAGACATTAAATTCCAAATTCAAATTCATTTATTTCGTGAACACAGGGTACATACAGAAGGTGTTATAATACAAAAGATCCGAGCTGTGTCCCGCCCAAAGGCATACAAAATATTTCACAATAAAATAAAATAAAAATTATGTCACTAATAAAATAATTGATTTTTCACTAATATAAGAATGTCACTAATAATAGAATATAAAATAATGTCACTCATTCATTAATAACAACAATAATCAAAATTAACACAGTTATCCAGTATACATAACATAAGAATAGATTGAATTTAGTCAACAGGTATTATAATTAAAATTTGTCATTTAAGTATTCGTCAACAGAATAATACACCTTGTCATTTAACAATTTAAACAAATTTCTTTTAAATTCGTTAATGTTAATACTTGAGATAACTTGTCCTGGTAACTTATTGTATAGTGTTTGAGCCATTGCATAAAAACTGTTACTATGAAATTTAGTTTTTGTTGCTAACACCTGCAACTTTTTTGAGCGCCGTTTACTTTCTACAAATCTATATAAATTAATGTTGTGTTTCACAAAAATACACGCTTCATAAATATAGAGTGACGGTAAAGTTAATATTTTTAGCTCATGAAAATGTGGCTTGCATGATTCTATTTGTTTTATTTTACAAATCGCTCTGATACATTTTTTCTGTGCTACAAGTACTTCTTGAATCTTAGGGGCATTTCCCCAGAATATGAGGCCATACCGCAGAGCCGAGGCAACATAACCATGGTACGCTGCGAGTAGGGCAGTCTTATTCGCAATTTTACCCAGCATATAAAGAGCATATGAAAATCTACTAAGCTTTGCACAAACACTTTCAATTTGGGTTCTCCATGTCATGTTATTGTCAATATATAGTCCAAGAAATTTTGTAACACTAGCTTCAAGTATTTCACTCCCTCTATAGTTTATTTGAAACTGTGATTGTTCTTTGTGTCTAATTTTAAAGTTCATAACTTTAGTTTTGGTTAAATTTATTTTAATATTATTAGCGTTTAACCAGTCGATAATAGGAATAAGGCTATTGTTTACCTGCTCTTCTATTTCTTTTATAGTGCCAGTGTCATAAACAACAGTGCTGTCGTCGGCAAATAGTGACATTTGATGTTCGACTACTTGGGGAAAGTCATTAATATAGCAAATAAAGAGTAAGGGTCCTAACACAGAACCCTGCGGAACACCACATGACAGTATTCTAGAGCTAGAGGAGTAAACTATCTCAGTTTTGGTCTTTATGTTTACTTTATTAATTTGTGTAATTTGACTTCTATTCTCCAAATAAGATTTTATCAGATTAAGCACGTTACCTCTGATACCATATCTTTCGAGCTTAATTAATAGCCCTTTATGGTCTACAAAGTCAAACGCCCTAGTCATGTCCATAAACATAGCCATCACTGGTTTTCTGTTATCCATGTTATGATGTATTTTCTCTAAAAAATTATAAATAGCCATATTAATGGTTCTATTTTTTCTAAAGCCCATTTGTTCTTTGCAAAAAATATTATTTTTTTCTAAATAACTATACATGCTGTTATATATAATCTTCTCAATTTTTTTTGAAAAATTGGTATCAGTGTAACTGGTCTATAATTGTTAACTTTTGTTTTATCGTCTTTTTTGTGTAATGGCTTTATTATTGAAATCTTTAGCTTATCGGGAAAAGTGCCTTTCTGAATACTATTATTTATTATGTCACTTAATATGGGTGCTATAATGAGAGCAACTGATTTGACTACTCCGGTGTTAATATCATCATACCCTGTACTGTTGGTGTTTTTAAGAGTATTTATTATTGTAATTACATCTTTTGGTACGGTTGGTGACATAAACATGGATTTGTGTGATCCTGGCGTGTTAAAACATTTGACTTTGAGTAGTTAGCATTCGCTTGAGCAGAGGATACGAAATGGTCATTAAATTGTTGTGCTATCTCTTTGGGGTCTGTTAAATATTTGCCATTTACATTAATCGCATTAATATTAGTTTTAGGAATGTTAGATTTTATAGATTTAATAACTTTCCACGTTGCCTTCGACTTGTTGGTGCTTGTTCCAATAAAATAGGAGTTCTGTGCTTTCTGTGTTAGTTTGATAACGCTTTGATATCTTTTCGAAAAAGACTTGAATGCCATTTTTGAATCACTGTCTCGAGTCAGTCTATATTTCCACAATAAAGATCGTCTAGTTCTACTACAACGCTTAACTCCGCGTGTGATCCACTTTGGTTTAGTAACTGTAGAAATTTTGTGTCTGACAACTGGGAAACAGAGATCATATATTAATTTAAATAGTTCAAAAAATGAATTAAAGCATTTGTTTACGTCATCAAATTCATAAACTTCGGAGAAACTGAGACTGGCGATATATTTCCAAAAAATGTTCATATTTTCCTTGCTATAATCCCGTTTATATATATAATAATATGGTAAAATACACTTTTGTTGTACCGGGAACTTCATAAGTTGGGCTGTGTGGTCCGATACACCTAGCTCCAAAACTTCACTTTTGCAGCCTCTTATATTGTGGAGAATATTATCTAGACATGTACCACTACTAGGACGCGTAGGTTCATTTATTTCTAGTTTCAAATTAAATTCCTTCAAAAGTTGCTTAAATAGTGTAGAGTTTTTGGTCTTCCGAAGAACATCAATATTAAAGTCACCGCAGATTATTATTTTTTGGTAACTTTTATAGCAAAACTGTTGCAATATGTTCGCTAAATTATCAAAGAAAAGATGCACCTTAGTTGGATTGGGAACTCGGTAAATACACAAAATTATAACGTTATCGTCAGTTAATTCCACTGCACAGCACTCAAACACATTGGGAATGCTATTCTTTTTAACAGAATTTATTTCTTTGAAATTAATGTGGTTATTAATTAATATGCAAGAACCACCATTCCGCTTTAGTCTAGTGAAGCTTGCAGCTAAGATAAAATTTGGTATATTCAGAAGATCAAGGTCACCTTGCTTCATATTGTGTTCTGTAAAGCACAAAACACCAACACCTATCCCATTCCTTGCGAGGGTATCTAAATGTTCCGTTATTAAATCAGCCTTGGGTAACAGTCCATTAATGTTTTGATGCAATACACGCAATTCATTATACACGAAAAAAATTCTGGTTGATTACGTCAGCAGTACATGAAGTAAAGGAAAGAGGTGAGTCGCAATACAAAAGGTCTTTTCCCGACACCGGCTCGTTCGTAGGTTCCTGAACATTTAAATTACAATCAGTTGAAATATAATATTTAAGGTGAGAAAAAATATTTGAAACGGCATAATTGTTAATACGACCACCTCTTCCCCGAAACATCGAATAATCCCATAGTAAATCCAAATTAGAGTCAAATAATGTAGCATAATTGTCAATTTGTATGTCCTGAAATAATAAATTATTAAACATTTCTATTCTAAAATTATACATTCCATAATAATAACCATATTTATAAGTAGGTAAACATAATATTACATTTGTGTGCTTTATAACTGCTAGACTTTCACGTATGATCGTTATTAATTTAAAGTAATTATTCGTTTTTTGGAAGTCATCTTCACCAATAAATATTATGCAATTGTCCTTCATTGTATAGCCAGACAGCTTAGTTTTAATGTTGCTTAGTAAGTTCTTGATGCCACAATTTGGTAAAAGATAATGACACGTTTGATGGCATGGAAAAGTATTTTCCGCAATTGGTAGTATTTTATTTGATCGGTTGCTACTTATAATGCAGAGCTTGCTCCTTTCCTCAATGGTCGACTTTGTTTTCCTTTGCATCATTGATTGTCCCGGTTTATTCCGAGGAGTAACTTGAGTGGAGGTAAATAGCTCTGGAGTCCCGAATCTTGAGTTGTCTGATTTGTGTGATTTTTTTATCGTCTGTTTGAGAGGTGTGTGCAATTTTATTTTCCTCTTTGGTGTTACTGTCTCGCTAGCTAACTTCTTGCTCGCTTTTTCCACAATTTTATATTTATTATTCATTATTTCCATCGTCTTCCTTAAACCTGTGTTTTCAATCGAAAGATTATTTATCTCCTCATGTGCCGCCTGCAACTGGGTATTAAGTTCACAGATTTGACGTTTAAGTTCTTCCATTTCTTCATTCTCGTCATCCATAATAATATTAGGTACGCTAATATTTGTGTCGCCCTCTATTGTTGAATTATTGTAATTACTACATTCCTCGAATGTTTCCATTGCGGGTTCGGAATTTCTTCGAGTACGCAGAGTAACGTTCTCAAAGTAACTCATTTTGTTAAATGTTTAACAGAAAAATTAAAAAGACAATTTGTAAACTGTGAGATTCGAACTCGGGTCTTCTCGATTACGGCCGCTCAACTATATACGACAACCACTGCGCCAAGCGCACCTTATACTATGTGGTTGAAAATAGTGGCCGGTTATTTCTTCATATATTTATAAGATGTCATTAGCTGTTCGATGTCGGGGAAGTCCAAAGTCCAGTTCTTTGTTTGCGGAGCGTTGGAACTGGAGCGGTTGTGATTTAAAATTTTGGGTTTTTTCCGTTGTATTTTTGATCACTCTTTTTACCTAAATTTGGTCAGACGGTCATGCAGATTGTCACAACACTGTGAGATATGCACCGTACAACAGTTTATGGGTTAAGGAGAGTATTATTTAATATATGTTAAAACTTTTTTACACCGGACTAAAAACTTCACTTGTAGTTAATATTTTTCCGAAAAAACATTGTCACATAATTATTAGTGTGTCCTGTCACCAATACACTTGTTTTCTTCACGAAATACTGATTATTTACGCACAAACTAAATAAAAAATTACGGAGCTGACGTTGACTTGTCGACTTCCATCTACCCACCCAAGTGATTGACTTCACTCCATTTTACCACCATATCGATATCCCTCTGCAACGCCACACAGTCTTGTACGCTATTGATACCCAAGAATAGATTCAGGTCATCAGCAAACATAAGACACTTTGCCGTCCTGACGACCTTCGGCAGGTCACTAGCCATAATAATATATATATTTCTATTTAAAATACTTCACAGTAAAATAGACTGCCCGCATTTGTTAAGTACGTTTAATTTCAACCTACCCTACAACTATCCGCGTCACCCGATCAAACTTTTACGTCCCCCATTCTGCAAAACTGTATCAGGATCCAACTCCCCCATGCCCAGACTTTGCAGGCTTCTTAATAATTGCGATGAAGGAATTGATATTTGTTGCACGTCACTTCAAAAATTCAAGCGCCAAGTTCACCCAAAATAAAGAATCACCATACTGTTTTTTGTTTTATATCTACCTTCATAAAAATTATGTTATAGTCATCGGCACGTAACTTGGCAAGGTTTTGGCGTAGTGGGGATAAGTTCGTGCATCGTACACTTATTGCCACAAAAAAGTGGTCACTTTTATTTCTTGTCATTTTTCAATGGTTATGGCCATCATTTATTTTTAAACATGTAAGTTTAGAAGAAAGTTAAATAAAGGAGAGGAATTCGTGAAGTTAATCAGGTGTTATAAATAAAATATATACAGTTACAAGTAAAAAAAAAAATTGAAAAAGATAGTAAAAATTATGGCATTGTTATCAAAATGAAACAGTAACACTCGTAACAAAAACTAACTTAACAAAAAAAAACGTTTTTGCAAAAAAAATACTACCGACTTCCAAATACAAAACTACAAAGTGAAAAATAACTTTAATTATTGAAGTCGGTGTCTTTCGTAGGTGCCAATTTTTTGCGTTGTAGACACCGACTTCAAAAATTAAAGTTATTTTTCACTTTGTAGTTTTGTATTTGGAAGTCGGTAGTATTTTTTTTGCAAAAAAGTTTTTTTATTTTTCACTTTTTAGTTGTACCTACCTAATAGGCAAGTTAGTAAGGTACGAGTAACTATAACGCCGAAATAGATTTCATAAAACTTGAACTTAACCGCTGAAATGAGAGATCTGCGTACCCCTTAAGAGCGTACTGGCGTGATGTTATGTTATGAAATGGTATAAACAATAAACAGACATGCGATTGCAGCAATCCCGAGAGATTTGCTGTTATTTTTTGAAGAGTTCTGTTGTATATCTCCAAAGTTCTTCATCAGATCTCCACCAAATTAAAATGTGACCAATTTCGGAACATAAGTTTTCAAACAAAAAAAGAAATTTCAAAATCGGTCCACAATTGACGGAGATATCGGTGAACATAAACAAAAAAAAAAAAAAAAAAAAACAAACTTGAAGTCGAACATAGAACCTCCTCCTTTTTGGGAAGTCGGTTAAAAATCTTAACAAAAACTCAACAAAAACAAAGGGTACAACTTTCGTGCACGCAAGTGTAATCGGGAGCGAATGGAAAGAGGACGGGGTGCGGGAGGCAAGGGTCGACTGAGCCACCAATCGCGCGCTCGGATCGGCGTGACCTTGTAACCCGCGTCCCGCTTCACTAACAAGGAGACCTAAAAAACGACTTCTGCGCATCTAACGACTCCTGCCAAGTTACGTGCCGATGACTATACAGTATTAATTTCTGAAGACCACCGTCTATAAGTGCCATTTCTGCACTATTATTGTAACTTTTGTTTTAATTTTGTTTTTGCATGCTGTGTCTATCGTATCATATTGTACACCATTTTTTTTTTTTTTTTTTTTTCCTGGGTTGGAAATCCTCATTGGATGTCCTCCGCCCTGGGGGGAGCGGAGGGGTCTGTCAGACTCGTACTGACTAAAAATCACCCCGGTGTTCCGTCTCACAATCACACCGGGGGTCGCGGGAACAACGATACTTCCGCAACCCCCGGCTAGTGCCGGCCCGCCTCTGCGGGCCACGACCTCGGGTTGGGGGGAGTGAGGTATATTGTACACCTAGTTTATATTATTGCTTGTATTATAAGGTTATTGTTAGTGTAACAATTGTAGATAGGCAAATAAATAAATAAGTGATAATAAATTGTGTCGGCCCGAGGGTACAACCTTGGCTCACACCAGAACAAGTTACATATGTGCCAGATTTATGCCCACAGAGTTGGACATACTGTAGACGGTCAGAAAAAAAACTGGAAAAGAGTTGAAGCAGCTTGGGGGTAAATCCTATCGCAGATAATTTTCGTAATAAGACGTCGACCCGATCAAATGACTTTTTAAAATCAAAATAGGCCACCTCAACCTGCCTATTTTTATCCATCTCTGTGACAGCATAGTCCACAAAGTTAATGTGGTTAGTAAGGGTTGATTTGCTCTTAAGACAAATGAGGTGGTCAGACATTCCTATATCTTGACTAACGAAAACATCAATGTACAAAACTACAGACATAAAAAAACAACTGAATTGAGAACCGCCTGCTTTTTTTGAAGTCTATTTCAAAAAGAAATGCAAAGTCCAGAATATTAAGAACTTCAAATACAAAGGTAGCTAGAAGCAGCTGATACGAGAGAAACAAAACGAAGGATATACAAGATTCAACACAACCTGAAGTTTTAGGCAAAACCTACTCCTTTAACAAAGCTTCTCTCGTGGACGCCTATGTAGTTCGGGACTTAGGTTGCTTAAGTACCTTAGTTGGGATATCATTCAAGTGTCTGCCCCTAAGCCTGAAGATTTCGGGTTGATCCTAACTAAGGAGAGTTTCTTAAACAAAGGGACGGTTCTTTTGTTATTGTTTTGGTAGACAATACAACTGTGGATTTAAAACAGATTGGCTATGATGCGCGAAGGCGGATTATCATCATCATTCTGCTGAGATTGCATAAAATTTTACACTTTGATATATCTTTGTCAACTATCTGCATTTCAATTCGAAAGGAAAGAAAAGAAAGAAAAAATAGAAAGTAAAGGAAAGGATTAGAAATATTCAATTGTATATATTGTTTGAATTATAAATAAACGTTATTTATTCGAAAGGGGGTCCCTTTTTGAGCAATACATTCACTCAATCCAACATCTTTGCTTTGGTCTTCATAAATTAAATCTGTACATAAAGTACACTCATACTCAAACATAAAATGAAGAATAATGTTAATACAAATATTAATGCCCTCATTGGTGTTACAAACTATGCCAATTAGAATCTTGGGACTCTTTATGTCAATTTAAAGCATTTAATCATGGCCCCAACTTGTCTTCTTTGATGACGAAAATAAAGATGTAAGGGATTTTATAATTATAGTTAACAAGTTAATTCAAGTTTTTGCCAATACTGTGAAAATTTAGGCTCGAAAGTAAAAATTCGACTTGAAAGACACGTTTCTTTGTAAAACTATCGTCCTACTAAAATGGTGAAAAAAAAAGATTGTGTTTTAAATGAAAGTCTGGTTCTGAGTATAATTTTTTTTTCAGAATTAAAAGCCTGAAAGATGAAAAGCGGTGCTAAGTTTTTCTGAAAGAACTATTTGGATGATGTGTAGGTATAAGTATAAACGCTTTTAAAATGAAATTAGACTTCTTAATACCTTTTAATCTAACAAAAGACTTTATAGGCAAGCGCACGACGTGTATTTTATGGTGTTTTAGAGCTACTAGACGTAATAGAACGGGAACTTTAGTCCGTTGCTGCCTTTATATGAGCACTAACTTTCAAAACTTTTGTTATGAGTTTCATTAAACTTCTGACTTATATTGTTAATCTGACTCATTTTAAAATTGTTTTTGTTTCGACCAAACTAAAATAATAAAGAGATGAAATTGTTTGTTTGTTTATATCATTGCAAAAGATAATTTACACTATTTCTTAGTGCTATATATATAGCTCACTTTTTATCTTGATAACTGTACTTGCGGGATACCAACACGCTGTGAAAATAAACTAAATCTTTTTATTCGAATTGCACGACTTTTCAGCTTACACAGCCGTTCTGTAGAAAGTTTTCATCAATATCAATTTTGAATTCACAGCAAAAACACAGTTTGGACATAACGCACATTTTCTGCTTTCAGTGTTAATTGCTTTATACTGAAGTGAGATACAGTGATTTTTCATAGTAAGTATAGACAGACAGATCATTGGCCTGATCGTGATCACAAGCAGGCGCTAATTTTCATAACTTGTTACACGTGGAAAGCAATAGTCAAATTGGTAACAAAAATAAAAATGCGTTGGTAATATTTACTCTCTTTTTGTTTTGGTACTTTATATTACCATAAAAATCATTTATAGGCAGTGCACTTCTCATTACAATTCCAACAAGCCTAAACACGAATGGGATACATTGTTTTATTACGGAGTTCCAGTGCCTACCTTCCAGCTTCATCACCAGATCAGTTCGATGGTACCATTTTCATTAGAACCATTTCAATTAGCTTCATCACAGTAATTTATTCGAGATATCTCGTACCCAAAACATACTTAATATTAAGAAGGTCCAGTGGCCGTCTTGGCCAGTGTCAGTCTGGTCAGTGTGGTCTTCTTCATCAGTTCCACTTCACCAAATGACACTTTCTAAATATTTGAATTCAGAAAGCATTATTTGGTGAAGTGAATTGTCAAAAGCGGCAAAAAAGAGAATTGTCAGAAGCGGACCATAATTGACGGAGTAATCAGTGAACATACACAAAACAAACATACAGCCGAACATAGAACCTCCTCCTTTTTAGAAAGTCAGTTAAAAACAGTACAAAGTGAAACATAATTTTAATTTCGGAAGCCAGTGTTTTTGGTTTCGTTTCTTTGGGTTCTTTTTTACTTTGACTGACGCCGAATTAGGGGTTTTTTACAGAAAGGTTACATTATTATTAGCACACGCGCAAAGTTTCAATATGCGACGACGCGCAGTTTTTGAGAAAAAAATATTGAAAATTAATTAAGTATGCAATATTTAGGTCAATCCCTAAAATAAAGTACTCTGCGATACCACAGATTATATAGAATTCTGGCCATTGAATGTTTCGTTTTACCTACGGTTAAGTTGTCATACGTTCCGTAACATTTTATTTTATGTGAATTTAGTTTTTTTTTTTTTTTTGGGTGGGAAATCATCCTATGACTTCTCCCGCTCTGGATGAAGCGGGAGGGCGTGTCAGACGTTTACTGACTAAAACCCACCCGTGCTCCTTCAGTTGCTTGAGCCAGGGCCGCGGTAACTCTTTTTCAAATTTATCCGCGACAGGCATCGGCCCTAGTGGGCCCCGTCAATTTTGCTGACATCTCTTTGAGGCGCGCGTGGAACACTACGCGCCGTCGACTCGGGCCTGGTCCTTATCGGACGGCGAGCTACCCATTACTCGCCGTCCGCAAGCCCGCGCCTACGGTGGCTGGGAATCAGCTTGTGACTCCTGACGCCCAGGGCGTCTCCTGCGGTGGCTTGGGGCGTGAGGGTGCCTCCGTTGCGTCTCCCTCACGCGTTCTGCCTCCTCCTTTGCGAGCATTACTGCTTCGCAGAAGGAGGTGACAGCTTCCCATGCCCTCTCGCTCCGTACCATGGTCTTGACCAGGGCCGGACGCGAGAGGTCGCCACCGCCGATCGCCTCCACGAGGACACAGCGTTGCTCCGCCCAAGCGGGGCAGACCTCCACCGTGTGTTCTACCGTGTCCTCCGGGCGATCCTCACAATGGTGACACCCGGGCGTTTCCTCCCGCCTTATCCTGAACAGGAACCTCCCGAAACAGCCGTGTCCGGTGAGGACCTGCGTCAGGCGGAAGAAGAGGGCGCCGTGACGCCTCTCAAGCCACTCCTCAAAGAGGGGCCTTACCGCCGTAATTGTGGCGTGCCCAGCGCTGGGTTGCGACAATCGTCCACTCCATGTCGCCATGAGATCCTGCCGGAGCTCTGTCCGCCGAGCCGCGATTTGTCGCGGCAACGGAGTTTCGCCCCGGCATTTCGCCTCCTCGCGCCACTCCCATATTTGCGCGAGGGCTTTTGCTTCTAGATCCCATGGCGGCAATCCGGCAAGGAGGCTCGCCACCTCACCGGAGACCGTGCGATATCCCCGGACCAGCCGGATGGCCATGACCCTTTGGAACGCGTTCAACCGGCGGGCTGGTCGCCGCCTCAGGGAACGCGCCCATACCAGTGCCCCGTAAAGGGCCATGGACCGCACGACCCCCGCGTAGAGCCTCCGGCAGTAGGCGTTTGGACCCCCTAGATTGGGCAGCAACCGCTTGAAGGCAGCCCCCGCCCGCTCCAGTGTGGGAGCCAAACGTCGGAAATGCTCCATGAAATTCCACCGGCTGTCGAGGACGAGTCCCAAGTACTTCATCGTCGACCCGACGCCGATGTGAACCCCTCCTACCGTTATTTGGGATCCCGGCGGTGGCGTGTTCCGAGGACCGTGAAAACACATGGCCTCGGACTTGTGCAGGGCCACCTCGAGTCCCAACTGTCGGATCCTTGCCGGTTGCGACGATTGTCGCAACCCCACGTGTCGCGTTTTTAGCCGCCACCTGGTGCGAACTTCCCTACGCCAGGACCAGCGTGTCGTCAGCGTAGCATACCACGCTGACTCCACTAGGAAGATCGGCGCGCAGCACCTAGTCGTACCCGATGTCCCACAGATGAGGCCCCAGGACCGATCCCTGTCTCCCTGTCTCTCTCTCTCTCCGATCACTCTCCCTGGTGACCGGGGTAGATGACGGCCCTGTCCGTCATATAGGCCACCAGCCACCCTGCGAAGGTCGTCGCTCCACCTAGCCTCAGGGCGTCCTACCTTACGTTTACCAGTTCGCGGTCTCCACTTAAGAACACGTTTACCCCAACGGTAATCGGTTTTACGACTTATATGGCCGGCGCATTGCCACTTCAGCTTACTTATTCTGTGAGCTATGTCGACAGCTTTGGTTCTCTGCAGGATCACCTCGTTTCGGATTCGATCCCTTAGAGAGACTCCGAGCATAGCCCTTTCCATAGCTCGCTAAGCAACTTTGAACTGATGAACCAGCCGTATTGTGAGTGTCCACGTCTCAGCACCGTAGGTCATAACAGGTAGGACGCATGGTTGAAGACTTCAGTCTTCAGGCTTTCTGGAATATGTGACGAGTAGACTCGACGAAGTTTTCCAAACGCCGCCCAGCCCAGCTTGTTCTTACCAAACTGCAGAGTTTGCCCGAGGTAAACGTATTCTCAAACAACTTTGAGAGCCGACATTGACCACAATCAATCCCGGAGTGACATGTGAATTGACATAACCAGGGTTTTGCCCAAGTTCATCCGGAGACCGATGCGTGCAGAAGAATCAGCAAGGCTGTCCAGCATCTGCTGCAGCAGTCGTGCACCGACTCTGCCATTATGACGATGTCATCCGCAAATCTCAAGTGTGAGATGTACTCGCCGTTAATATTAATGCCGCGTCCTTCCCAGTCCAGCGTCTTAAACATATCCTCCACCGCGTTACTAAACAATTTCGGGGAAATTACGTACCCTTGTTTAACCGTTTGCCGGTCCTGACTTTGGACGGTCATTGTTGCGTTTTAATAAAGACATCTCAGCACTTGGATGTACCGCCAGTCAACTTGGCATCGATGCATAGACTCCAAAACAGACCAGGTTTCGATGAAGTCAAAAGCCTTCTCATAGTCCACAAAAGCAAAACACAGGGGCCGATTATACTCTTCGGACTTTTGTATAATTTGCCGCACTGTGTGGATGTGGTCTATGGTGCTGTATCCTCCTCGGAACCCGGCCTGCTCCGGTGGCTGAAACTCGTCGAGTCTTCGCGCTAGACGATTCGTGACGACTCTCGAAAACAACATATAAACGTGACTAAGAAGCGAAATGGGTATGTAATTCTTCAAAAGGGTCTTGTCACCGTTTTTAAAGAAAAGAACAACCACGCTCTTCTGCCACGCCATTGGAGTTCTCCCAGAGAACAGGACCAGAGTTAAAGAGCTCCCCAAGCTCCTTCAATACCGGGCGTCCTCCCGTTTTCAGGAGCTCGGTTTTAGTCCCGTCCTCGCCAGGGGCTTTTCCATTTTTAAGCTGTTTGAGAGCCGCCTCGATTTCATCTTGGCTTACTTCAGGCAGGCCTTCTGTATAATGGCGGGTTAAGATGGCTCTAGAATCCTCATTTTCGGGATCAGGCCGAGATGCATGCGATGCGTACAGTTGGCTGTAGAAGTCTTCTATCGCCGAAAGAATCTCCGGCCTCGAAACGACGATATCCCCATTCGATTTAGCCAGCTTCTTCAGATGGCTCCTTTCAAGTGGCTGGAAGAACACTTTGGACCCCCGGTTTTGCTCAATCGCTTTCTCTATAGAGAGCGTATTGGATCGTCGGAGATCGCGTCGTACCAGTTTTCGAATTATTTTGTTGAGTGCCCGCTGTTCCGACAAAGTGGCTGGTGGATTTTCTCGTCACTCCGTCATGAGCTTTAGAGTCTCTTCCGAAAGTTTAGACTGCCGGCCCATACATTGCCGGCGCATTTTACAAAATCTCGTACCTTCCTCCCTGAGGATTTGCACCATTTGGTCGAGCGTCTGGTCAACGTCATCTGTGGTTTCCACGACAGCGAACTGGTTCTCCAGGTCTGACTGGAACGCTTCAGATCCTAACATAGTTTGGAGCATGTTTGGACGGAGCCTAGACTTCATCAATCGAGTTCTCTGAAGCTTGAAATTGATATTCAGAGAGCCTCGAACAAGTCTGTGATCGCTGCCGGTATTAAACCTGTTGATCACTGAGACATCCCTGAATCTGCTTTTTATCTGTAATGATGAAGTCTATCTCATTTTTGGTCATAGTGTCGAGGCTTTGCTACGCCCACTTCCTTTGGGGCAGTTTCTTAAAAAAGGAATTCATTAAGAAAAGCCCCTCCTTCTCTAGAAAGCTGACAAGCATTTGCCCCCTATGATTTCTGCTGCTAAACCCGTAGGATCCTACTACCGATTCGCTGCAATTCTGTACTCCCACTTTAGTGTTAAAATCCCCCATGACAACGCTGTAGTGGGTCTTCGTGGTGGAGTGCAAGGCCTTGTAAATGTCCTCGAACATTTCCTCCATTTCGTCGTCCGAATGCGCCGAGGTCAGTACGTAGACTTGCACAACGTTGAGGCTATACCTCTCAGTTAGCTTCACTATGAGGTACGCTACCCTGTTCGACACAGTGGAGACTTCCACAACGTTGCCACAGATAGATTTGATAACCAGGAACCCGACACCGCCTTGGGATAGCTGATCTCCCTCTCGGAAATACATAAAGTGACCCGATTCAAGAGTTATTGTGTCCTCCCCCTCTCTTCGGACTTCACTCAACCCCAGAATGTGCCACCTTTTTATTTCGGCGGCCGTAGTCCGTAACCCGGAGATTCTTCGCAAATCCGAGTGCCCTGCCGCTACCGTGACCGCCGCCATAATCAGCAATAACAGCAGGGCGGCCGGGAACTGGGGGCCGTGGTTTCTTTTGACTTGCCATTGGAGGGTTTGCCCATAATTATAGAATAAGAATTTTATAAGAAACTAAAAGGATTCGCAACCCTCCCCCCGTTGTTTACACTTATTATTAATATTAATCAAAAAAAAAACTTTTTAACAAAAAATACAACCGACTTCCAAATAAAAACACTACAAAGTGAAAAATAACTTCAATTTCGGAAGTCGGTGTTCCTGTTTTGGGATCTTCGTTTTTTGACACCGACTGCCGAAATTTAAGTTATTTTTCACTTTGTAGTGTTTTTATTTGGAAGTCGGTTGTATTTTTTGTTAAAAAGTATTTTTTTATTTTTCACCTTTTAGTTGTGGGTACATAACGGACCAATTCTCCAAAGTGAAGCCAGAATAGATTAACCCAGAAACAAGAAGCTTAAACAAAAACGGTGGAATTAGAGTATACCAGGGTGAACTGTTCACACCTGCGTACCCCTTTAGAGCGTGCTAGTGTGATGTTATGTTATGAAACGATGGAAACAATAAACAGACATCCGATTGCAGCTATTCCGAGTGATTTGCCGTCATTTATTGAAGAGTTCTGTTGTATATCTCCGAAGTTCTTCATTAGATCTTGATCAAATGGGACCACATGACAAGCACCAGCTTTCAAATAAAAAATGAATCATCAAAATCGATTCACCCGGTAACAAGTTCTGAGGTAACACAAACAAAAAAATATAAAAAAAATACGGTCGAATTGAAAACCTCCTCCTTTTTTGGCAAGTCGGTTAAAAATGACAAAAAATTGCTCAGAATTAAAAAAATTAAAAACTCGAAAAGCGACGCAACTTTTCCTTTTCCTTAACCCCCCTGGGTTGTACCACTTCCCCGCTCTCCCCCCAACCCTTTCCCCCCCTCAATTCGACGTCAGTCAAAGGAAAGTCGTACCTTTCTTTGTTTTTTGACCCCGTAGGTAACTATAGTACCCTTTCGAACACAACACAAGAATTTTCAAAATCGGTCCACAATTATTCACGAAGAACGAAAATTGGTGAACAAACACGTACCAACGTACACAAAAAATACGTACCTACAGTCGATTATAGATAATATAGTATAGAATAATATAGAAGAAATTCCTCCTTTTTGGGCAGTCGGCTACTAAAATTGAAGACTACCCGCCTGTCGCGTGTAAAGCAAAATATTATTTTCAACGACAGCATTGTGTTGTTTAATCTGGACCACTATATTAGTGGGCGTAGATGGCCAAATCCAAAACTATTTGTATTGAAAGAATTTTTGTAAGTTGTCGTATATAGTTACGTCCCAAAATTTGATCCGTAATAGCGACAATATCGGATGGTGTAATAATTAAGTGTGTTTTTTGTTTTAATCAACGGTTTCGATTCCTGGCTAGGAATACTGTTTTTTTTTCAAAATTTCGATGATGCAGATTTAGTTTTAAACAAAATCAGGTCTGACAGTATTTTGAAACTCTTTCATTATTCCTCATATTTTCGGATTTGGCCATCTTCTCCAACGTAACAGCGAATCATTAATAATTCCGTATTCATTCATTTTGGTAAGTAAGTACCCATCTGCCTGATATAGCCAGGGAAGCCCAGTTTCCATACCATTTTGACCTACAATATCGATGTTACTGGCTTTGCGCTTTCACAATGCTTTTCCGTTTCAATGATTTGGTCTTCACATAGATATTTTCAGTTGGCTGAACATTTACGTAGGTGGTCGTTGCTAAAATTTTTTGACCATGTCTATCGTACGAATGGCCTATTTCTTGAAGGACCTTAATCTTTATCTCTTATTAATTAATCAAGTTTATTGTGTATTTTTCTGACAGTTTGTTTTTCATCATCATCATTTCAGCCGAAAGACGTCCACTGCTGGACATAGGCCTCCCCCAGGCGTCGCCACATTGACCGATCCCGTGCGTCTCGCATCCAGCGCCTTCCCGCAACCTTAACCAGGTCATCAGTCCACCTAGTGGGAGGCCTTCCAACGTATCGTCTTCCGGTTCGCGGTCGCCATTCCAGAACTTTTCGGCCCCATCGGCCATCCGTTCTGCGAGCAATGTGCCCTGCCCACTGCCACTTAAGTTTGGCAATTCTTCGGGCTATGTCGGTAACTTTGGTTCTCCTGCGGATATCATCATTTCTGACGTGATCACGCAAGGAAATTCCGAGCATAGACCTCTCCATTGCCCTTTGGGTGACTTTGAGCTTTCTGATAAGGCCCATTGTGAGCGACCACGTCTCGGTCCCATAGGTGATCACTGGCAACACACACTGGTCATAGACTTTTGTCTTGAGACACTGCGGTAAATTGGACGAGAAGATACCACGCAACTTCCCGAACGCCGCCCAGCCGAGTCGGATTCGACGGTTGACCTCTTTCTCGAAATTGGACCTACCCAACTGGACCGTTTGTCCCAGGTAGACATAATCGTCTACAACTTCGAGAGTAGAGTCTCCGACCTTGATAGGAGTGGGTGTTACATGGGCATTCACCATGATCTTGGTTTTGTCCATGTTCATTTTAAGACCCATTCTTTCGGAAGCTCTACTGAGGTCATCGAGCATTTTACTGAGGCTCTCCATGGTCTCAGCCATGACCACTATGTCGTCGGCAAACCGAAGGTGAGTAATGTACTCGCCATTAACGTTGATGCCCAGCCCCCTCCAGTCCAGAACCTTGAAGACATCCTCCAGCGCAGCAGTGAACAGTTTCGGAGAAATGACGTCTCCCTGTCTCACGCCGCGCTGGAGAAGGATTGGTTTCGAGGTCTGATCCTGAAGACGGACTGACATGGTGGCGTTTTTGTACAAACACTTCAACACCTCAATGTACCGGTAGTCGATCTGGCACCGTTGGAGAGACTGCAGTACAGCCCAAGTCTCTATCGAATCGAAGGCTTTCTCGTAGTCCACAAACGCTAAACAGAGAGGCAGGTTATACTCTTCGGTCTTCTGTATAACCTGCCGCAGCGTATGTATGTGGTCTACGGTGCTAAAGCCTTTTCGGAATCCGGCTTGTTCGGGGGGCTGGAAATCGTCTAACCTGCGCGCGAGACGATTCGTGATGACTCTTGAAAACAACTTGTAGACATGGCTAAGAAGTGAGATGGGCCTATAGTTCTTCAACCGGGCATTGTCGCCCTTCTTGAAGAAGAGTACCACCACACCCCCGCACCATGCCTGTGGCGTTTTGCCCTCGAGTATGACGGAATCAAACAGCTTCTGAAGGGCCTTAAGGACCGGTTTTCCACCCGCCTTCAGGAGTTCGGCCGTAATTCCGTCATCACCCGGCGCCTTGTTGTTTTTGAGCTGTTTCAGAGCCATCCTAATCTCGTACAGGCTGACGTCCGGGATATCTTCGGTATAGTGTCGGGTCAATCTAGCTCTTGGGTCGTTTGCTAGACTCGCAACGGGCTTGCTGATCGATGTGTACAACTGCCCATAGAATGTCTCGATCTCCCTGAGAAGCTCCGGTTTGGCGGATACGATCCTACCATCGTCGGTCTTCAGTTTCGTGAGTTGGCTCTGCCCAATAGCCAGATCCCTTGAAAATACCTTGGAGCCTTTATTTCGCTCGATCGCGTCTTTAATACGCTCGGTATTGAAGCGGCGGAGGTCTCTTTTCAAGGATTTAGAGATCTGTCTATTGAGCTGCCGGTATTTGCACGCCTCATCTGAAGACTGCAGGATCATCTCACGCCTCTCCTTCATAAGCTTGAGGGTATGATCAGAGAGCTTTTTGTTTCTATCTGTACGACGGGTCTTGAAAAACTTAGACCCGACCGTATGGACAGCTTCCACGAACCCGTTGCTATATTCATCCACGGAGCTCCCTAGGCACTCGAAACGATTCTGGAGTTCGAGCTGAAAGCTCTCGGGGTTTTGGACCTGGATCTGTGCTGGCCGGAGCGTGGACTTCATCAGTCGAGACCTTTCAAGCTTAATATTAATGTTCAATGTGCCTCTTACCATGCGGTGATCGCTCCCGGTTTTTACCGAATTGATCACAGAGACATCATTGAACATTTGCTTCTTGGTTGACATGATGAAGTCGATCTCATTTTTTGTTGCACCATCGGGGCTCTGCCAGGTCCACTTCCTGTGTTCACGCTTTTTGAAGAAGGAGTTCATCATATAGAGGCCCTCCTTCTCCATAAAACTGGCCAGTAGGTGACCCCGGTGGTTCCGTTGTCCAACTCCAAATTGCCCCACTTGCAGCTCATCCTCGTCTCGTTTGCCCAGTTTCGCGTTGAAGTCCCCCATGACAACGGTGAAGTGAGTTTTGAAACCATGCATGGCTCTGGAGATATCCTCATACATGGTCTCTACGTCGACGATGAGCGTCGGGGTGTGCCGAGGTTGGGGCGTAGACCTGTATGACCTTCAGCGAATATCTTGAGGATATTTTGAGTATAAGGTACGCCACCCTGGTCGACACACTCTCGATCTTCACCACGTTGTTCACAAGGGACTTGTGGACGATAAACCCGACACCACCCTAGGACTGCCGGTCACCCTCTCGGAAATAGAGCAGGTTACCGGATTTGAGGATTATCGAGTCCTCCCCCTCTCTTCGGACTTCAGATAACCCTATAATACTCCATCGCAACCTGCTCAATTCCTCCTCAAGTTCGGTGACTTTCTCGTCGGTCCGAAGTGTGCGCGTGTTGTACGTTGCCAGGTCCAGTCGTCGGTGATTTTTGGGGTAGCCGGATCTCGTCCGGAGATTCTTAGCACCCCTTGCCATGCCGTAGCCTCGACCGCTACCGTAGTCGAGGGTAGGCAAGCTGCCGGGTACCAGGGGCCATTTTTTATTTGTGCTATTCATTGGGGGGGTTTTGCCATAATCGCCACGCTTGGCAGACGGGTTGGCGATCGCAGTATGGTTGTTATAGAAGCACAGAGAACGCTGCTGCCCATTCTCTGGTTTGTCCCTTAGTCGCCTCTTACGACACCCTTGGGAAGACATGGGATGGTGAAATTCTTTACGTCCGGCACCATACGGAACTCCGGCACCATACGGAACCTTTTACCATTCGGTTTGTTTTTACATGACACATAAAACCTACATTTCATATTATTCCGATAAACATTAAATATTTATATTTTTACACAGTTTTCTCATTTTTGTGACGAAACATTTACTTTCAGGGCTTTATAATAAACTTCCGTATAAAAGTTTATTTAAATATTTGTCGGTCCCAGAAATTGATTGAACAAATCTCTTGGCGGTGCCGAGTTTTTCCTTCCAACATTATTATAGTTTTCGATCCAGACTATTCAATCAAGATTGTCCACTTCACTATCTGTTATTCTGACCTAGCCTAAATAGCGTTCACCTTTGTATCGTCGTATATATTCTGAAGATCATACGTCTGACTTATAGCTTTATTTCATTGCTTCGAAAGATTACCTTTACTAGCTTCTGTAATATATGTTTTGGTAGGCTTTCTTATGCATAGATTATTGGGGTCATGTTTTATAAATAGACAAGTAAAATTTCAAAATTTAAAAACCCCCGACACATTTTATTTCATGCAATTTATCTAGTACATTAATGATAAATGATTTTATTTCTGTAAGTATAGTATAAACCAATTATATAAACACTTTTACATGTCGAACATATTTTTTAAAACTAGATGAGGTCGGCGTTTGCTATCTGACTACTCTGAGAAGAAAGGCCGAAACAAACTCAGAGGTCACAGTCTCTTTTAAAGTCCAGACAAAATATTGGTTAGATCATGTGAAGACCATTTAGACTGATGTCTGAAATGGTCTTTTGAGGAAAGAACCAGCCAGATTGAGTGGACCTGTCCAGTCAGTGCACGCATTTGTCAATAACCGAGCAGCTCAACTCAGAATTTAAGGAGCTCAACGATTCGACGAACGATACCAAAGAAAGGACATTCGGATAGGCCGCATAAACTACTCAAACTGCCAGACCATGATTAAAAAATTAAGATAAATTTGAATTAAAACAAAAAAGAATGATCCACATAGTCTTCACATTCACAATAATTAATGTAAAATAATATAATACTTTAAAAAGTAAATATTAGAAAACCAAAAAAAAAACAACAACAAAATTCACGGTGCAAAATACAATAAAAAAAAACAAAATTAATTGGAGCAGCTCAATTCCAAGCCTTTTTGTCTTCAAGGTAATCTTTAGTTGTATAAAACGCTTTCTGGCACAACTTACGTTTAATAAAAGATTTGAATTTATTAAGACTTAGATGTTGAACATGGCTTGGAAGCTTATTATAAAAGCGTACACATTGACATCTAAACGAGCCACCTATTTTCTTGAGCCTTGTTGTAGGTACTACAAATTTGTGTTTATTCCTACTATTTATGTTATGGATATCACTGTATTTAAAAAAAAAAAAAAAAAATATGGGCATATAAAAGATTTTCATAAATATACTGAGAAGGCACAGTCATTACATTAATCTCCTTAAATTTCTCTCTGAGAGAGTGTCTTGGGCTTAATTTATAATTTGACCGAACAGCTCTTTTCTGCAAAACAAAGATAGTCTGGATGTCGGCGGCATTTCCCCACAACAGAATACCGTACGACATTACACTAGCTATAGCTAAAGTATACTAAACGGGCTGTCTCTATGTCAGTTAAATTACGAATTTTTCTAACAGCATATGCTGCGGAGCTTAGCTTCTTTGACCATTTATCTATATGTGGGCCCCACTGAAGCTTAGCATCCAAAGTTAAGCCTAAGAATACTGTGCCATTTTCAGGATTCAATTGTTCGCCCTTTATCAACACATCGGTTTTCACCTGCCTAACGTGAGGTAGGGTAAACTTAATGCATTTTGTTTTTTTTTTTTTATTAAGTAGTATATTATTAACATTGAACCAGTGAACTACTTTTGAGATCGCGCTATTTACATCGTCAGTAACCAGCTGCTGACGTTTAAGTTTAAACAAAAGTGAAGTATCATCCGCAAACAACACTATATCATGGTTATCCTTTATGAGGTAAGGCAAGTCATTAATATAAATAAGAAACAAGAATGGACCAAGAATCGAGCCCTGTGGGACTCCCATTGTTACCATAGATCCAGGAGATCTTTTTCCATTAACGTCAACGGTCCGAATCCTATTACTCAAATATGAAGTAAGAAGATCCAGAGCGCTGTTCCGGATCCCGTAGTGGCGGAGTTTCCTGATTAGCGTTTCATGAAAAACACAATCAAATGCTTTAGAAAAATCACAAAAGATTACCAAGGCATCGCACTTATCTTCCCATGCATTATAAATATGTCCTAAAAGTCCAACAACAGTTCAACATCAGTAGTTGAACGACCCCTTGTAAAACCGAACTGTTTGGTATGTAATAATTTATGTTTATTAAATAATCTTTGCTATTGCTCCAAAATTAATTTCTCAAATATTTTGCTAAACGTAGGTAGTACTGAAATAGGTCTATAATTTGTAGGGTCTGATGTACTACCTGATTTAAACAAAGGTATTATTTTACTATTTTTCTTAAGGTCAGGAAACTCCCCACAGTCGATACAATTATTAAAGATAATAGCTAAACTAGGTGCGACAATGTCAATAATAGACTTAGCAACTTCTACAGAATGACCCCACAGATCTGCAGTCTTTTTAACATTTAAAGTGTGAAAGGTTTTAATTATGTCTTTACAAGTAATATGTTCAAAAAGAAATTCCGAATCGCAAACATTAACATTTTCTTTTAGCAAAGACTCAGCAATAGAAGGTGATGAGTTTAAGGATTTAGTCGTTGAAACGGGAATATCTGAAAATAAATTTTCAAAGGCCACTGCGACTTGTGAGTCTGATTTTATGATGTTGCCATTAATAGACAGGCCGTAGTCAATATTTCGGTTACCAGATCTTCCCGTTTCACTATTAATAATATTCCAAGTCGTTTTAATAACATTACTACTGTTTTTAATCTTTGAGCTCAAATAACGCGACTTGGCCAAACGACAAACTTTTTTAAATAATTTTGAATAATTTCTAACATATAAATTAAATTTAGCAGTGTTTACATAAGTCCTTTCACTGAACAGCTCATAAAGCCGTGTTCTACTTTTATGAATACCAATGGTAGCCCAATCACTGAATGATGCGTTACTATTAACGGAGATAGTCTTTGGAACAAAGGTCGAATTAAATTGTTTACAGTATATACAAAAAAAAACATCAAATAGATGTCAATTGACAAAATTGGTAATTTATTAATGAGTTTAACTTTAAAAGCTGCCAAGTGACCTCTAGTTTTGGGGTTAACAGTGATATCCTTTTTAGCCACTTTGTTGTTTTGGTTTGGTATAGTAATCCTCTGCCCGCAATGATCAGAATCTAGTAAATTTATAATTTCTTTGTGGACTGGTATAACATTAGTATAAATATTATCTAAGCATGTAGCACTAGAAGGGGTTATTCTTGTGGGCTCCAAAAATAGGTTTACAAGATTGTAGGACTGAAACAGACTTATTATTTTACTACAAGAACCTGAGTTTTCTAATAAATTAACATTAAAATCACCACAAGTGATAATGGATTTATTCGAGTTACAAATCTTGTGTAACACTTCATCCATCACCTTTTCAAAGCAGTCATACAATCCTGAAGGCGGTCTGTATACGCTTAATACAATAAACTGCTCCAATTCTATACAAGCTATTTCAACTGTCCGCTCAACAGATAGGCTCACAATATCCTAACGGTCTTTAAATTTAAGCTGGTTACTTACTAAAATCAATGAGCTACCATGTATAGCATTAACTCTGCTGAATGAACTACCAACCTGGTGATTATTAAAATTGGACAATAACTGGTGGCTTTTAAGCCAGTGTTCTGTTATACAAAGAATATCAATACTGTTAAAGTTCATAAATAATTCTACTTCTAAATCTTTGTTCATAAATCCTTGAATATTTTGATGCACCAGGTTAATACTATTTACCGAATTTAAACTTTTATTTGATTTTACTTTGCAATTTTTATCCTGTATGCTTTTGCAAGAGGTTGTCCCTATTGTCCTAATTTCTAATTTAAATTACTTTCAATATCAATTTCTGATACCAAATTATTGGCTGAATTAAATAACATTCCTTGGCATTGCTCAATAGAAGCAAGTTGTTCAGCCAAATTCTTGGCTGTAATAGAAAAATAATATCATAGCGACACAGCTATCTGTCTTTTATAATACTTTGAAAGAAAGTACCTATCCATGAAAAATTTATCTTTTGTCAAATAAAAGTGATTACCAACATAATTGTTAGTGTCAATTAAATGGAATAAATTACTACTATATGTTAAATTATGTAATGTCCTATTCAATTCATACCTAAGTATGTTTTCTTCCTGTGGCAAACTTTGGCTGTATGGGAATGTGAACATCACAATTTTTTTTAAGCTAACGTTGCGCAAAGAGCTATAATGTTGGAGTAATTCTTCTTTGTTCACATTGCCCCTATTACCAATAAATATTAATAATGTTGTATCCTGGTTAAAATTGCATTTTATAACTTTTTTAATTATGTTAAATAAAGAACAACCAGGCATACAGTAGTTCATTATTGAGTGTCCTGGATATCTATTTGTCAACAAGTGGCCTAGATCCTTTCCAATTTCATCACAAAATAATACTATTTCTGTATTTATATTCTTTTTAGGCAAACGGTTAGTAATTTCTAATGGCAAACTTGCACTAGACTGCGGTATGGTGGCATCACATATTGTCAATGAATGGTCCGGTGTGGGTTCAACAGATGGTGGTTGACAATGATCACATTTGTTAGTTTGTGAGCTTACCAGCTCATTCATTGCCAATACATATTCCCTCATTTGGTTTTAAGAGGCTGTATATTTGATGGTCATCATTGTAGATACTCTTCGATCGGCAATCTATTGAACACGTAATTATGACACGATATCTTGCGAAAACACCCCGATTCAAACAGTAAAACGCCTATAACTTTTGAACGGCTGAACCGATTTTATACCCTACCCTACCTATGTAGGTAAGGTATCAATTTTTTTTTCTTAATTTTTTTTCATAAGATCCTTCTCCTAACAATAACAAACAAAACAAAACAAAAAAAGAATAAGCGAAATCGGTCCAGCCGTTCACGCGTGATGCTGTGACCAAGGTAAATAGGGATTCATTTTTATTTATATAGATAGTAATTTGTATTAGACGGTATCAGTTCAAGTGCTGTTATTTTTTATTAGATGGGCGGCCAATAAGTAGCATCGTTAACTGAAAAGTAGTCGACAAGCGCTATCGCCACGCTTTCATTGATCATGTTACCTGTCTAGGACCTTTTGGAGAAATTAGGATAATGTCGATGGCTGAAAACGATTGGCTTTTGGCAAAGAAACAATTGATGGACTGTGTTAAAGATGATATATCATCTTAAACATAGTCCATATTTAATATATATGAGTAGTAAGTGGCTGAATATTGATGACGTGTAATAGAGAAATATGAAAGAAGAACACACTTTATGCCAAATAAAAATAATATCTAAGATAAGATAAGATGCTCTAGCTAGGCAAATGGACATCATCAAAATACTAAAATGTTAGGAATTGACTGCGTAGCACAGCGCAACGCATACCAATCACCATTTAGAACATTTCCACAATCTTTATCGCTGCTGAAATGTCACTATATCTATGTATATCTAAAATAAATTTATTTAATACTTCATGCACACAAAGGTATAGAGGCGGACTTAATGGCTTTGGCATACTACTATCAGTCGACCTTTGGGTGATGCAGAGACAAATAGTGGTAGGAATATTTTACTAAGATAATGAGGTAGCCAAAACTTTTAATGTAAATAGGGACTACTGTCACAGTATCTAAAGACCTTAGAATTTCACCTCGTACTTTCCACTACGGAGATTTTCACACCTCATTTCACCTTTTCTGTCGGATCCCAATCTCAACTGATTTCGTCCTAACTCCGACTTACAAGAATTCTCATCCTTCCTTTGGAAGTCGTCGCGACATCATTCGAGCGATTGCTCCTATTGTTAATAAAGCGTATTCATTCCCTGGATCCTTCCCAAGTGTATTTTATTAATGTTACATGATATCACAAAAGAGGTTTTGCTTCAGTGACGACAAATGATAATGGGACTTAACTAAAATGTTGACTTGTCAAGGATGGAAGTTCCATTTATGAACTATGTCACATCTACCTACTTCAATCGAAGTTACTTATTTCATTTTTATTTCATGATGGGAAGATATGCGGACTCTTGCTCAAAAGTGGGACATTATAGCCTTATAAAAAAACCTTCTCTTCTTCTTCTCTTAAGGTTCCCTTGTCAACGGCACGAACTATTTTATGCGCGGGGTTAAATTGCATGCTATCTCATCCAACAACATGTGCGAAAGAGATAGATGCTGTGATGAGCAGGTAAGACATTAGTTCGCGTACGAACACACACTTCTTTAAATTTGTAGTGAAATGGATGATGATTTAGGAGGAAAACGAAAGCGCGAAATTTTATAAACAGACCTTTGGGAATATGGATATCGTGAAAAAACTACAACTACTGGTGACTATTTTGCAATTTTCCTTCTTATTAGAAAGAACGTTAATTCGTGCCCTTCGGAGTTCAAGTTTCAACATACAAACCCCCAGGCTAATTTAAAAGCTTTTAAAGATCTTGTAATTAAATCAACAGAAGATCTTTGGGGACTATCTGTAATTCCATCTTTTATGATTAACAGTACGGTTTAACCAAATGGCGTTGCTCAACTGACGCCGGTGTCACCCTAATAATGAAATATTTTTAACGCCTGGGAGGAAGCGCAAGACGCCATTGGAATCTTTTGCGACTTCTCGAAGGCGTTCGATTGCGTTAACCATGAGACATTAATATTCAATATTAATGTCTCATGGTTAACTGCTCGAGCACTATGGAATTAGGTCATATTTAAAAGCCAGACAAGTTAAAGTTCAGGTAAACGGCGTAAACTCACTAGGGTTTGAAATGGCAATGGATGTTCCTCAAGGCTCGATATTGGGACCATTCCTCTTTTTAGTTTATATTAACGATTTACCCCAATTACTAATAAATCAACCGAAGATGGCGTTGTTTGCTTATGACACTTCTTTGATATTTAAAATAGATCTGTGGTCACAAAATCTTGATGATGTGAATAAGTCTATTCATCAGGTCCAAAATTGGTTCACGACAAACAATTTGGTACTAAATAAAAAAAAAACAAATGTATTAGATTTACATTGCTGAATGTTAGTTAATAAGTACGTAATATAATAATAAAATAGTTAGTTAGTTGAAAGGCGAAAAGCTGGACTTTGTAAATCAAACAGTTTGCCTGGGAATCACTCTAGACGACAAATTGCAATGGGGTCCTCTCTTGCGGGTCGGCTAAGCTCAGCCGCTTATGCTGTTAGAAAGATAAGACAGTTAACGGATGTATAAACCGCGCGTTTGGTCTATTTTAGTTTCTTTCACAGCATTATGTCAAACGGTATTTTACTGTCGGGTCGAGCGGCTGACATTGAATCCATATTTATATTGCAAAAGAGAGCTGTCAGAGCCATATATAAGTTGAGTCACCGAGAATCTCTTAGGGAACTATTTAAAAAGATTAATATTATGACAGTTTCTAGCCAATTCATTTATGAAAATATTATGTATGTAAGGAAAAATATACATCTCTTTAGTAAAGTCAGTGATAGACACAATTATAATACGAGAAATAAAGATAAGTTAGGCCAACCATCTTATAGACTAGCTAAAGTACACTCATCTTTCATGGGGTACTTGTTAAATTCTATAACAAAACACCTTGTGATATATTAAAACAAAATGAAAGTAAATTTAAAACTTTCGTTAAAAGCACACTTTGTATTGTTTACATAGTGTGCTTTTAACGAAAGTTTATATTATTAATTAATATACATATTACAAATTAATTTATTTATTTATTTCAACCTTATCACATACATCTTTACAGGATTACACCCAATACGATAAATGCGCTTAACTACAGTAAACCTAATCTATTACATAACAGTAGATATCTAAACTAATTTTATGTTAACTTGCTTACATAACAAATTTTATATATAACTAATTTTAAACAATGCACTCCTTGTGAATTCACCCAGAGTACAGCAGAATAGGTCCGTCTCAATAGCCACAAGGTTGAGCGTGCGGAGTGCACGCGTCAGCGGCGCCTGTCTTAAAAGGTTGGTTCGACTGCACGGCTCAACTACCAAGCTCGGCCGTCGGCGTCGCCAGACGTACCTGTCCGGAACACACAGACACACCTGTCCTAAAACCGTTGCATTATGCACTTTCCCTCTCAATATTTAGAGAAATTAGATGATTATATTCAAGATAAGAATGCTTGGAAACATGCTGGTCCTGCTCCATAGGGCAATCTTTAGTGTAGACAAAATCAAATTTGTTAATTTATATTCATAGTTATTATATTTTTTTTTTTAAGAAATTGACTCACACTCTGTTCCGTTGTTGTTGAATTAGGTATTTTACCTATGTTTGCAATATTTGTAAGTATATGAGAATCATGTTCCTATTTATAAAATTAATGAATTTACCTGTTAATGCTTTTAATACTTTATACCTGTACTTAGTATAGTGTGTAGTGCTTTTCTAGGTGCATGGTCCTCACATATATGAATTTATTAATGTATATACTTATGTAAATATTGTAAGACACTTTTTTTTTAAATAGTAGGTATGGAGTTTCTTGTGCACTCTTCTCCATAACAAGCTACTTTTACGAATGCACGGTAGAATCAACTTTAATTTCTTTATTACGTGTATGACGTTCAAAAGTGCCGCTTTTTGGCCTAGTTGAATAAATATATTTTGACTTTGACTTTCAAATATATTTTTTTTACTTTTTTGTTTCCATACAGGGCTAGATAATGATGAGACAAATTCATATCTTTTTTATTTTGAGCGTACACCGTCAAACATTGGAGTAATCGCCAGACTACGTTTGTATGGAAAAATTATTGACTAGTGCAACCTTAACTTCGATCTCGATTGATGTAAAGCGATGTATGAGGTCTACAATACTACAAGGCAGACCAAAAGAAGCCAGGGGTCGTACTATAACGTGTCAACGACATCATGATTACACTGTGTAAAAGGGTTAGGTAGTGCTCTTGGTCCTGTACATCTCCGTCTCTCTCTAACAATGGTGTTTACTCTTGTTTTGAAGACTGACGGATTATCCATTGTCGTAAAATTTTTATCACAGAAATATTTGGACCGAAAGAAACAAATCATTTTCGTTCGATTTAGGTACCAATGACTCGGGGTTTGGATTAATGGGGTGTTAACAAGGACATCAGTAGGTTTTCCTGATTCTTCCTTGGAAATTGATTTGGCTTGAAACCTGCTTCTTAAGTATCAATGAATTTATTTATGTGCTTTGCCCTGATTTATTAGCCACAGTAAGCATGTGTTATATTTATTGATGATTGATATTTTATTCCGAAAATAATATCTATTTGTTTCTCTCAAAGTCAACAGTGATCCATTCCTCGTATTTTTATTTGTATTGTTTTGATTTACGATGTTTATTTTTTGAGTTTTATAGTCTTGTTGTTTCGTCAAATGTGAATGTTCACTGATGTTCAGCTTTTTTTCTACTTAATTCAATGTATCGGCACAAATTTGAGAATAGATAATCTGGTGTTATCTATGTCGTGTTAAATTGATTGCGATTTATACAGTTTACGTAACGGACGGACGTTAGAAAAGTACCTAAATGATTGGAAGTACTAGAAAATCTTCTTCCAGAAAATATACTTGCGTACACAGAGGTAGCAAATTCAGGTTTTTTTATCTATACTAATATTATGATTTGTATTTTTGTATGTAACAAATAAACTTAAAACTACTGGACCGATTTCAAAAATTCTTTCACCGTTGGGAAGCTACTCTATTCCCGGGTGACATATGCTTTTTATTCCTGTATTCCCACGGGAACGGGAACTACGCGGGTGAAACCGCGAGGCGTCCGCTAGTAAACTATAAAAATAAAGTCTCTTTTGATCTCGCGAATAGGCAAATAAACTCTGTAGGTTCCAACCTATATCTCCTAAAGTTACCTAAAGTAATAATTGTGTAAATAACTTGAAGCATCTTACAAGGTCTGTCTGGCGTAAGAATAAATACTTTATCATTCTGTAGTCTTGGTGCTTACGTTATTTTTATAGCAAACACACCAAGATCGCATGGATACAAAAACTAGAATTACATTTTCTCATATTAAGTTTTTAGGTATAACGTAGGTACTGTTGTATAACAATTAGCTTTGATAGGGCATTTAAGATAAAATATTTCAAAAAATTGCTTTACGAATCTTTTAGTTCGATTTTTATTCATAATAAACTAGTTTACAAGATAATTTTCAAAAAGAGCCTCTTGGCCCACTTTTCGATCGACCCCAGTGCGTCAAGCTGGTATTTGGTAGGTCCGTCACTGAGATGAGAACAGTATTCCATTCATGTTCTAACTTGCGCTTGATACAAATTGAGGAGCTGTTCCGGCGTGAAGTACCTTCTCATCTTTGCAAGGATCCCCAACTTTTAGGCAGCCAGCTGAGCCTTTGCCTCAATGTATGGGCCAAAATTGAGAGTCGATGTCAACGTAACGCCAAGAAGCTCAAGATGGTCAGTTATTGGCACGGTCACATCTCGGAAAGTTGGAGCCGGGTGAAATTGACTCTTTTTTGCGGAAAAAAGACACGCCTGGGTTTTAGCAGCATTAAACCTGACCAGATTGGCGTCGCCCCATGCGGAGACGGCCTGCAAGGACAGGTTTAAGCGCTCCACCATGGCCTCCCGGAGAGACTGGATCTGAGGCCCGGTAGCACGAGCGTTGGACAAGTATCTCTCAGTAACAGTGCTGTCGTCTGCATACCCAAAGGTAGTTTTTAGCAGGTCGTTAATGTGCAGCAAGTATAAATTAGCCGAGAGTACCGACTCCTGAGGGACCCCGGCATTAATATCCAAGTAGTCCGATGAGCAGCCATCGATAACCACTCGAACGGACCGATCTCTCAGGAATTCTGCAATCCAATCACACAGACCACCGGGCAAACCGAATGAAGGAAGCTTACCAATAAGGATTTCGTGCCAGACCCTATCAAAAGCCTTCGAGATGTCTAGGGAGATGGCAAGCGCTTCCCCGTGTCTCTCGATGGCGTAACTCCAAATGTGAATGGCATACGCTAGAAGATCCCCAGTAGACCGATTTCGGCGGAAGCCGTATTGGCGATCACTAAGGATATCGTTTGCTTCTAGGTATGCCAGGAGCTTAATATTGAGTACACGTTCCATACTACAGATATGTGTCTGTAGTTGGCCGGGTCTGCTCGACTGCCCTTCTTGGGCACGGGCTGTACGTTAGCCTGCTATCAAGCATTCGGCACTTTTCCAGCCTCATACGAAAGACGGAATAGGCGTGGCAAGATCGGAGACAGTTCAGGCGCACAGGTTCTAAGAATAAGTGCTGGTATTCCGTCAGGGCCGCTAGCCTTGTTCACGTCAAGGTTTCGCAGCTCCCTACGGACGTCCTTTTGATGGATACAAATGTCCGACATACTCGTATCGTCTATATGTGGTCGAACTGAGCCCTTCGCAACACCATCTTGCAGGACTTGGCAGCCCTGTTGAAGGCCTTCTTCTTCTAACCCACGTCACTCGCCTTACGCGATCGAGCGTAGACCCAAGCCAGGTACGACCCATGTTTAAGCACGTCGGCGCGCTTACATTCGGCGCCAAACCATGGCCGGTTTTCGCTAGACATTGATACGTCAGAGAACGGAATTTAGTACTCCATTCCCTGACCCAACACATCCGTCACGGCATCCGCCAATCCGCACGACGATTGATCAGTCGATGAAAAGCAAGTAGGCTGCCAAGGATAGCTTGCGAAGAAAGATCGCATGCCATCCCAATCTGCTGACTTGTACCGCCAAACTCGCCGGGTGCCTCTTGGGCTGGGATCGGGCGGGGAAAAGACGGATACAGACTTCACCAGACAGTGGTCGGACTACCCAATGGTGATGCTATCGACACAGTTTAGAGTATCTCTCTGGAGCTATTGTCAGCAGAAGGTCCAAGCAATTCGCCGTGTGGGAATCAACATCCGGTACCCTCGTTGCACCCTGGACCAGCTGGGTGAGGTTTAGCGCTAGCGAAAGCTTACGCAACTCCCGTCCAGCATGATCAGTGCACTGGTATGGAAAGAGCCACTCCTGGTGGTGGGCATTAAAGTACCCCAGTAACACTAATTGGGCAGAAGGGTACCGCTGCTGTGCCGCATCTGCCGCCTCACTGAGGTACTCTGTGAGCCTGGTTGCCTCCTGATCTCCGCTGTGCGAACGGTAGACACAGGCGTAGATAATTTTATCCAGACCTGTGTCCACCAGAACCCAGAGCGTTGTGAATCTTGAGTCCTCAAGGTTACGGAGACGCCGATAGCAAAGATCATCACGGGCGTACATACATACGCGATACATACATACCTGTAATAGTTAGTAGATACCTATTATAATATACATAGCAGCAGGGCAAATGCCTCTTCTCTCCCAGAGAAGGCACGAGCACTTATCACCACGCTTGATCAAGACGGTTTGGCTATTTCAAATTTATCTATACATGTTCTATGTTATGGGTTTGGTTTCCCCACCTAGTCCTTCAGGTGGACCATTGTGCGTGGGCCATGGCGGCCGTTGGGTGGATTATTCCAACCAGCCCACCTCCCTTCAGAAACTAATTAAGGCTCCTGGTTTTCTTAGAACTTCTGTGTAAGATCTGGGTGACCCGAGGGTTTGTGTTCTAATCTGGGTGGCCCCTGCGCATTCGAAGAGAACATGCGTAATGGATTCCGGGATCTCTTTGGGAGATGCCCCGACCGCGGAATCACCCACTGGCAGTGATGCAGCCGCCAGTGGTCGGTCCCGCAGCCGGAGTCGGTCTATCCGCAACCTACCCACCCGCTCGGTTGCATGAAAAATAGTGTAGTAATAGTGTGTAGTCCGGGTCGCCTCACCACGGATGTACGTACACATTCGCGTTGTAAATCCAGCCTCCACCGAGAAAATATTATGTCTGTTAATTACCAAATTTTATAAAAATAAAAACTTTTTAGTGGTACCTACCTAATAGGCAATTTAGTAAGGTAACTTGAACGCCAAAATAGATTTCATGAAACTTGAACATAACCGGTGTAATGAGAGATCTGCGTACCCCTTAAGAGCATACTGGCGTGATGTAATGTTATGAAATTGTATAAACAATAAACAGACATGCGATTGCAGCAATCCCGAGAGATTTACCATTATTTATTGAAGAGTTCTGTTGTATATCGCCGAAGTTCTTCATCAGATCTTCACCAAATTAAAATGGGACCAATTTCGAAACATACTTTTTCAAACAAAAAAAGACTTTTTAAAATCGGTCCACAATTGACGGAGATATCGGTGAAAAAAAACAAAAAAAAAAACGTAATGTCGAACATAGAACCTCCTCCTTTTTGGGAAGTCGGTTAAAAATAAGCAATAACATTTTAATAAGTAACAGGATGATGATTTATTTAAATATAAATGAAATAAAATAATGAATTTGAAACATAAAAAAAGAAAAAATGCAAATAGATTGTCTCCCAGCGGTGGCCATAAGAAAGAATGAATGTTTAAAAATCCGTGTCACTGTCCTCCAATGGTGGACAGCGAGAATATTTTTGTAAAGTTTTCCCGCTGTCCCCCAGTGGAAAAAAGCAACGCAAGTGAGCTCCTGTGAGCGAGCTGCATCTCCGGCACTTTCCTGGATAGAAATTAGAGGACTACCCGTTGGATTAGTCTTCCGGCAACCCAGCTGTAGGCATTGGGTAGGTGCGTTGATTCGTATTCGAGAGGTGAGCGTGCTTGACAGCTCCGGGACCATTCTGCTGGAGAAATGGTAGCCAGCTTCTCTGGCGTCCCTAGCGGGGATTGAATCCGCTAGCACCAACAAGGTGCACTGGTGCCGGTGCTTGCGCTAGTGCTGGCGTGTTGGGGTGCGTGTTGTGAGCGGCTTTACAGCTCCGGTACCATTCTGGATAAATGGTAGTGAGTAATCACGATGCGACTCACATTTTCTCTTGAGTACCAGGGGCGAGTACTTTGGAGGCGTGACCTACCGAAGATGGTCCCAGACGCCTCGTAAGTCGTAAGGGGTTGCCTGGTATAGTGTGCCGCCTTATATAACGTAAAGTTGGTGAAGGTGGCCACTATAGAAAATCTAAGTAGTTTAAAGGGGTGGTGTCCCCCAGTGGTGGCCAACCAAGTAGTGGACATCGAGAATAATCGAGTTTTTCTGTACAAGGCTCTTTTTATGATGTACGGGAGCAAACGAGAAATATTTGTTTGAATGAAAAGTCTAATTTCTTGGGCAAAATAATAAAGGTAACATTAGTTTTTCGAAACTATACCCAAAATACGATTTAAGGGCTGTTAAAGTTTTTATGGAAAATTTTATTCTGCTTAATGCAACCAAAGTTTGGTCATGCTTGGGGCTATGTCGGTTACCTCAGTTTTCCTATCCGTGTTTCCGAGTCGGATTCAATGAATAGCTTCTGTAAAGTCACCGATTTTCATGAGAATGGGTGCTACATGGGTATTTAAAATGACCTTAGTTTTATCCATATCTATCGTAAGACTCGTACGACAGCTCCACTGCACTGTCTTCTTCATAGTATTAGATGGTGAGTGGTGTACTCGCTATGGATTTTAATTGTAAAGCCTCATGACTGAGATATTGATCGAATGACCGGTGGGACTGTTATTTAAGGGCTCGTGCCCTTTATTTAGCTAAAACTTATCGGACACGTAATTAAAGTTTAGTAAATCCTAAATTAAACCGTAGATATCTACGTTACCCCGATTTAATAATCGCTTATTTTTGGTCGCCTTCACTAACTGCACATACTAAAGTCATCTGTACTTATTAACTTTAAAACTTTCGCGTTTCATAATTGAAAAACAATACCTATATCACGGGCATTTAACGCGATGAAATTTCGATTGTTTATATCTATTTCACCCGACGTTTTTGGCCGTGTTGCAACGACCGTGGTCCCGTCTACCCGGGACCACGGTCGTTGCAACACGGCCGAAACGTCGGGTACAATAAAAAAAACGAAATTTCATCACGTTAAATTCCCGTGATATATTGTTTTTCATCTGTACTTAGTTGAATAAAATACGAAATCATGCGAACGAAGTCGCGGGCGGAGTGCTAGTAATTTATAAAACAATAAAGATTTTTTTCATAGATACAAACATACATACAAACATACATACAAACAAACATTCATACAAACAAATATACATACTCTTATGAAATTTGGCAGACGTGTTGCCCATACAGGGTAACATATGAATATTGTGCAATGCCAGCAATATTACATACATACGTGTCGAAATGATTACCTCCTTTTTTTGAAGTCGGTAAAAATACCTTGAAAATAATACAAGCAGAGAAGGCAAACAATAAACAACAGCAACAGGAGCTGAATGTTGTTTTTGTATAACATTATTTCTGAGAAGCATTCTTCGGATTGTTTTAAAATCTTCATTTGACGCCAGCTCTTTAGTCGTAAACTTCACCGGAGCGCATAAATTTTATTTTTGTTTTATTAGTTTGTTTATAAACTTTGTTTTCTTGGAAGAAGCAACGCTTTTGATAGAGAAAGAACTCATTTAGCTAGCAGGCCTCTTAGATACCAACTGCATGAGCTCTCGACTCTCGACTACAACTTGTGAACATCAACTAATATTAGTTAAGGGATTGCTCAAGCTCGGTTCGATATTTCTCTCCGCGTAGTTCATATATCTGTCCTGTTTTATTTAATATATAAAATAAAATCATGACAATCAGTGGTTCCGTTTTTAGGTAGGTGAAAAAATGGGGGCGCTAAAAAATTATTTATTCTCAAAGTGGGCAATAGACAAAATAAGTTTGGGAACCCCTGGTCCCATCACCTAGATGAACCCAGCGGTGTTCGTATGATTTGATTTGCCATTCTATTCTATTAAAATGTTACCGTGAAAACTAAGGTGAAGTGGTTATGAAGTCAGCTTTCTGAACTAGGGGAGTGGTGGTCCAGCTAAATCTCACCCAATCTCACGTGAGGAAGTGGAGGGGTCTCGGCAAATATCACTGATTTATTTTACGTTCAGTTTAGAGTTGCGAGAAATTCTTCACTACTAGTGTCCACGGTGCACAGTAGGTACCTACACTAGCGCAAAATGAGAGCAAGGTTGAAAAAGATGAGATGATTATACTGAAAAACAAAATGGACATGTTGGTTTCAGTAGTCACTCTTAAAATCAAACATATGAGTCCCCGTGGACTGACATTTAAGTATTTTATTATTAGATTTTTCTCCCTGTGATTCTTAGTAGCCTTTAATAAAAATAATTGAGCTAATTATATTTATTTTTATTTCTCTCTTGAGATTAGAGGGGTACGGGAGGGGGACGAGCAAAATCTCACGAAACCACACTAACGAGGACAGAAGGAAAATTCGTCAAAATCACCTCACGTAATGACTCCCCCTAAGTATCGTAGGTATTACCAGTCATTGGATTGTGGCGGTCAGATAAGCAGTCACTGTAAGTAAAATACTAGTACTCCGCTGAATCCGGTTAGACTGGAAGTCCACCCCAACATAGTTGGAACAAAATAGATTTATTAATAAATACATCCGACACAATACCACGACAATACCCTTTGTTCGCATAAGGACAGATTCTCATAAAGACAGATTATCAGAAGGACAGATTCTCATAAGGACAGATTTACCTCTAAAAAGCAAATTAAATATTTATAAAAAAAAAAGTTCTATTTGAACTACATAATTTATCTAGTAGACTAGTGGTATCGGCCGCGTCTTACAAGTTCTAGGTCGTGGGTTCGAGCCCAGGCAGGCGCATTACTTTGTGTAAATTATTTCATCACCACTGCTCTCAAAACGGTGAAGGAAACCATCGTGAGGAAACCGGTATGTCTAAGAACCAAAAATTCGAAGACATGTGACATCCACCAACCCGCACTGGGCCCGCGTGGTGGATCACGGTCCATTCCCTCTCACAGAGAGGAGGCCTGTGCCCCAACAGTGGGAACATTAATAGTTGATGAGGAAAGATACGGATGTAAGACATCATACAAAAGCATATAAAAGCATATTATAAAATCAAGGACTACGTTGAAGATAAAAAATTTGGCTTTAGCTCCTGTGCGTGCGGCTTCCCTGGTAACTCATAAACGGCACAAATATGTGGATGTCTCTAACTATTCTCAATCAAATTTTTTGTTTTTTTTTTGTTTTTCTTCTTTTAATTGGACTTTTTACAATAGTTCGCAATCATCTTTATAGCCCTCTGCAAAGAATAGTTACAGCACTGATAACAACATTTGTGCCACACGTTAAATTTAGTCTTGTTATGTTTTTTTTTTTGACTTTGTATAGATTCTTTTACCGATTATTTTGTGAATGTGTGAACATTATAGGCCTTCTAGATGTTAGTTAACATTTGTTAACTTTGTTATATATTATACAAACTTTTTTTTTTAGTTTCTTACGACTTATTGTCGGGCCTACGTTGTCCCCCCATAGTACTAATGCTGTAACATGGAAATATTGTAAAACCAAACCATTTTTTAAAAGAGTAACCATGGAGTTTTTTGCCGGTTCTTCCCCATAGGAAACGACCAACCCGAACCGTGCACCTTTTGTCGACGTTTTATAAGTGCCCATGTAGGCCTATATAAAATAAAAATAAATGATTTTGATTTTGATGATGACTCTTCGATCGACAATCCATCGGAAACACATTATAAATCGTTTAACTTTTGAACGGCTACACCGATTTTCATCAAACATAGCTAAGAACAAACATTCTTGTCAACGTCATCTTTCAAACAAAAAATCGCTACATCCGTGTAGGAGCTATGATGATGTCACAGACAGATACACAAATACGTAGATACACACTTCAAACTTATATCATAACACCCCTCTTTTTCTTTAGGGGTTAAAAAGGCTAGCCAGATTAAATTAATCAAGGTCTTAGAAAATCAGTCTAGAATGTTTTGAGTCTAGCATTGCGCTTTATTGTCCGAAGGGGCCATAAGCCAGCTCTTGAAATCGATCTTGCTGGATGACAGACAAAAACCGCATTGGATGAGATCCATCAAGAAACAAACGTCCCCAAAATAATTTCTGTTCACTCTTGTGTCTCTCCCAAAACAAACATTTACCGGCCACAAAATGAGTTTCGTTGTTTCACTTTACAAAATTGAAGGTGCAGCATCTCAAAAAGATACCTACTGTAGCCCTGGTACCTATGTACAGAATACTACCAATACTACAGTGTTGTCGGTGCGAATGGAACAACCAATCACTAACCGTGGCAGCCAAGCGAACTGTACGTTGAAGGTATACTCAGCTCTCAGTGCACAAAGTAACTGAAATAAAATCACTGTGCTTCGAGAATGCGAACCGAAATCACTTGTGTAATCAGGACTCTATACAATTCTCATTAAACACTGGGTTTAGGCAACTATCCAATTAATTTGATGAAATGTAAAGTAGTGTACTGGACTGGAACACCGACTAACCAAACAGTTTTGCCTTCCAGTAAAGTGATTGAAATGCAAAACAATAAAACACACATATCATCACGTCCGCGTCCGTATTAATTGAAGGACTATACAGAGTGTATAAATAAGTTCCACAATAATGGACCCAAGACGAATCCTTTCGGATCCAATTAAATTTCCTTCGTCGTTCGTCTTCATCCTTTCTGAATAGGATAGGGCGTATGGGCAGACCTTGGATCTTTTAACCACTGCAATACCTAATAAGTCTTTCAATAGAGAAATATAATTTAGTTTGCTCACAACGCTCACGTAGATAGGTACATCACATCACCATTACAGCCAAAAGACTACTGCATATAGACCTCCGCGAAGGGCGCGTCGCCACATTGGCCGGTCCGGTGATTCTGGCATCCAAATTGGTAATATTGGAAACCAGCGCTGGGTGTCTGACGCCCAGCAAAAGCTGAATTGGTAACCTTTTCGGTATGGGCACTGGGCACACTCAGAGCAATTTGATTGTACATTAAAATAGGAAAATAGAAAATACTGATTTTGGGCGCAATTTTGGGGAGCCCAATTTTGTTTTCTGTCATACCCATCGTGTGGGGACAAAATTAAGGGATTTAAGAGGTAATTTTAATAATATACAACACTTTTTTGTTTAAATGTACCTTATTCGAAAAACAAAGTTAACCAAAAAATTATAAATAAAAAAGTTAATTTAAAAAATCAAAAACCCTACTCAAAAGACATAAACAAGAAGAAAATCATGCGGTGAGTCGGAGGATATAAGCCAGCTCGCGAATATGTATCCACCGAATGCACAGCTTGAGTGTCTTCTTGTTTACGTCTTTTTAACCGACTTCCCAAAAAGGAGGAGGTTCTATGTTCGACTTCATGTTTGTTTTTTTTTTGTTTTTTTTTTGTGTATGTTCACCGATTACTCCGTCAATTGTGGACCGATTTTGAAAATTCTTTTTTTGTTTGAAAAAGTATATTCCGAAATTGGTCCCATTTTAATTTGGTGAAGATCTGATGAAGAACTTCGGAGATATACAACAGAACTCCACAATAAATAACGGCAAATCTCTCGGGATTGCTGCAATCGCATGTCTGTTTGTTGTTTATAAAATTTCATAACATAACATCACGCCAGTTTGCTCTTAAGGGGTAAGCAGATCTCTCAATTTACCGGTTATGTTCAAGTTTCATGAAATCTATTCTGGCGAAATAGTTCCCTTACTAACTTGCCTATTAGGTACGTACAACTAAAAAGTGAAAAATAAAAAAACTTTTTGCAAAAAAATACTACCGACTTCCAAATACAAAACTACAAAGTGAAAAATAACTTAATTTTTTGAAGTCGGTGTCCAGAACGCAAAAAAATGGTACCTACGAAAGACACCGACTTTTTATTTATTAGTTCGCTTCTTGAGCAGTCAGGATTTTTTGATTCTTGAATTAACTTTTTACTGTGTTATTTGCTGTTGTGTTGTGTCTGTGTCGAATAAATGTTTATCTATCTAAACCTTGATAGATTTTCCTCTGTATGCTAGTCCATTCTCAACACGATCACATAGTGTGACCACTATAGATTCCCTGCGGCATTTCATTGTTTGTGATGTGATGGGTAGTTAATACGGTTAACAACTACTCGATAATTAAATGATAGCCGAGCTGACTGACCTTATATTGTAGGTTGTAGACATTGTTGCTCTGTCATTTGCAAGCAAGGCCGTAGAATTACATAGTTTACCGTGTAAGTATTGAGATTGTAATTTCATGAATCCGATTTGAAATTGCTGTTTAACCAGTTGAACGCCGTAATTGTCGAATCAATTAAAAAGATTGTCTCCCGAGCATGCATGTTTCAGGCACTCAAGGATTTAAAAGAAATAATATAATAATTTTATAGGTAGGTATATGACTCGTGCAGAAAGTATGTACTTAACACAAATGTTTAAAACATTTTAATTAAGTCCACTTGCACGAAATCCTAACTCAGAGTTAGTTGCTAAATGCTAATATGAGGTTAAATTGACAATATTGTATGACAAGTGTCACTCGTCTAGCAAGTAACTCTTAGTTAAGTTTTTCGAGCAAATGGGCCTAAACTGGTATATAAATATAGCCACGCCTGGCCGAAAACTCCACACAATATTACAATATCTCCCTCTAAAATGCTTCTCCTAAAAAGCTCTGCTCCTCTAAAGTGCCCCGGTACACCACACGATGGGTTTGGAAGAAAAAAATTATTGCCCCAAAATCCGCCATTTTATTATTATATTTACTCCTTGTGCTTTTCGCTTAAATCTTTATTTTTCTCGTAGTCACTCGTTCGTACTTATAAGTATAGTATGCAACACTGAAATTAAATGGATTTATATCGAGGGCCATGAATCACGAGCAAGTGCAGGATTCTAATACTTGAATCACTCCCTACGGTCGTTATTCAGTTGTTAGAATCCTGCACTTGCTCGTGATTCATCTATGGCCCTCGCTTTAAATCCGTCCTTAATTTTCACTAGTTGCATAATATCAATGATATTCAAATAAACAGATACGTTATACACTCACAAAAAAATTGAAAAAAGTGTTCCGCGCAGCAGCGGTAGCAACATACACACTTTTCATTCATCTGACATTTCACTACAAGTCGAAAGGGATGGCTTCATAAAACCAACAAGAAAAAAAGAGACAGCTAGTGTTTGTCACTTGCGTGTGAATGTAAACAAACATTATTCTGACAACCAATGTTGTTATCTTTTTCTAATCTCCAAATATCAGAATATTTGGAAAAAAAAATTGAGACGTATTGCGTACTTACATATGGTATGAGATACCGTCTGTTTTATGTCCTTTGGTATCATAATTGGTACAATTTCTAAATACACACGATGGCATTTTTTTATTTTGTTTTTGTTTCCACAAAGCCTATCGCTCTTGGCCATGCGTGACATAAACTAAAGACTAAAGATCACAATTGTGACCTATTCGAGTCTTCACAATGCGCGTGTTCATAACATATCTGTTTATTTGAATATCATTGCATAATATACTATTATTCATTCTACTAGAAGGCGGTGCCTTTGTCTTAAATTTTGTTTAATTTATGCCTAAATTATAAAACGTAATTCTTTACTTTGTCTTTGTTTTTCCCAGTCGGTTAAAAATGTTTTTCTTTTAAAGAGTTTCTAACCATGCCAAAAGCAGAGTCTAGAAACTCTTACATTCTTAGTGTGCGAAAACTGACCAAATTCGCAAAATCATTTGCAAAATCGCGGGTGTAACTCACCGTGTAAGCAAAGGTAAGTTACAGACAGATTAGTTACCTAATACTCTTGTAACACTATCGCCAATTCTCTTGATACCGAATGTCCGTAAGCCGTTCCGCAGGCTTATTACGTATGAAACAGCAATTAGCAATATTTGCGCAGAGATTGTACAATCATCGCGCGATTATCGCTTTACGTCAAAAAATTGGAAGGCTTATTTTTGCAAAATCATCGCTCTTCTATCGCGAATCCGCATTATATTATGAGCTATAGCCAAACCATAATAATTTAAAGACAGCACTGCTAACAATAAAAATCTGCTAACTGAAATGTGCTTTTATCGCAAGGTGATCGCGATAATTTCGTATTACGTATGTTTTTTGACAGCAGAGCGACAGCGATCGGCGAGCAAATGTGGCTGTCAAATTGCGATTACTTTTTCCCTTGTTGTTGGTCGATTGCCATTCGCTCGCTGATGGCTGAGTAGGTACAAAAGTTTTTGAGTATTTGGCGGCTTTTATTTTATTATATTTATTATTTTATATACTGTTGTGTTGGCTACCTCAGCGAAGCTTGTATGTTTATTTACTAAATACTTACAAACACATTAGATTGTGATAAGTCCGCAATAAGCATCTTCTAATATTAATTTACCGGTATATTGGAGCTAAATAGTAATCAAATTGACTATGTAATAAAACAGCCTCCTCGAAGTGTTGCTCTTTCATAAGCTGGTTAATTCATCAAATGATACATTTTATAAATCATCAGACAGATAAAATAGCTTCTGTTAAAAGTGACTGTCAAAAAAAATTTACTTGACTTAAAGGCCTCAGTAGCCAGGTCACTAAATTGATCGCGCAATAATTGTACAATTATTGCTACTTGCTGTTCCTTACGTAATAAGCCCGCCGGATCGAAATAGAAATTTTGATTAGGAAGGTAATTGAAAACCAGAATTCAACTTCAGGTACTTACCTATATCTATTTGCAAGGTACCTACAAAGACCTTATACGTATTTCTTACTACTAGACTGTGCACTATGGCGCAAAAACCGGTCCGAGCGAGAGGGCTCCCTTTGGTAGTGTGTCTCTTTCTAATGAGGTGACCATGACCAAACAGAACACGGGACAAATTGATTCTAAAACCGTTGTTGAACTGCGCTACCTAAACCTACATAATTTATAGATAATAAAAAAGTGTTTATATTTTTTGGTATCTACATCACTAACCGTATGGTGTCGGGCGTAAAGAGTTTCACCACCTCATGTTTGCCCGTGGGTGTCGTAAGAGGCTACTAAGGGAAAAACCAGAGAATGGGCAGCAGCGTTCTCTGTGCATTTGTAACAACCATACTCAGTGCCGTCTTTACCCTATGGGCACACGGGGCCCGTGCCCAGGGCCCCCATCCTCAAGGGGCCCCGAAAGACCGATAATTTCTCTCACATTTATTCGCACAACATTTCAGTAACAGTGAACACCCGGGTCAAAAATAAAACTAACTTTTGTCTTAAAATTTTAGTCAAAATTTGGTCAATTTTGTTTAACCATTTAAGTTAAAATCAAGTCAAAGTTTGCCTTTTTCTTTTAGAAGTATAAAATTTCCATAACATTTGATTTGATTTTGACTTATTTGCTTAGTTAGGATCGATTTAGGACAAAATAGTCATATTTAAGTCTAAACTTGGCTTGGTTTTGGCTTAATTTAAGTAAAAAAAGGTACTTTTCGCCTTATTTTAGTTATTTATGTCATTTTAATCAAAAATAAGACTTAATTTTAACTTAGTTTGACTTAAATAAGTAAAAATAAAAACAAAACAAACACACATCATATTTGTCTTAATTATTAAGCCAAAAATAAGGGTAATAAATAATGGCTTGATTTCGACTAAAATTTATATCGACATTTTCTATGGTTGGGTTGGGGGAATCCCCGGATGATGTAGGTATTAAACTTTCAGTTGGACAGAAGTGGCGTGATTTAGTTTCGTTTATTATAAATTGTGTAAGATAATAGAAGTTTTGGTTTGTCCGCTTAAACATTATTTCATTATGTTGAAAAGAACATATAGTGGTTCACAAAAACGAAAAAAAGTTGTAGCTCAAAAAGAAATAACGGAAAAGCTTCCTTTTTTTTTATCAACTATAGGCTAGCGTTTGACCACCATCTCGCCTGATGTTAAGCGATGATGTGGTCTACGGTGAAGCACAAAACGGAAATCCACATGGCGTCATTTATCTCGCATGTGATTGGTCGATTTGGTCGGTTGGATAGAGTTTAAACTCTTTGCGCATTTATCCTATGAGTTGAATTCACATATCCTTTCCATGACATATCCCCTTTCGAGTGTATTACGTAATACGAAAGAAGTTATCTTAAAGATGTCGTCACCCTTATGCACCCCAATTCCTATCTTGCCCCTTGCCATAGATCGGGCCCTGACAATGGTTCAAAATAGCCCCGGCCGACCGCTTAGCTTTTACCCAACTTTTTTCGGTTCCACAGTCACCATTTTACATGGGTAACCATGGTTACCAGTAACTGAGTAATACCCCTGCATCTTACTACCCGTAGGTACCCAAAGACCTTATACGTATTTCTTACTACTAGACTGAGTACCAAAATTTTTTGTTTAGCTAAAATGAAATCTATCATCTTACACCTACGTTAGCTATTTCCTTATAAGCGGTAGCTAACCAAAAGCGGTCCTGGCGAGAGGGTTTCCGCTGGTAGTGTGTCCTTGTCTGACCTATTGCTAGCACAACTAATCATTGGGTTTGGTAGAAATGGTAGAAAATTTTATATGTTTCTTTCTAAGTTATACCAAAACGAACAATTCTCTATGAATTGTTCGTTTTGGTATAACTTAGAAAGACTTTGACACTTATTTAAATACTAGCTGACCCTCGGGGCTTCGCTCCCGTCAACTGCCTACCTACCCTGCCTACCCTGCCTACCCTGCCTACTCTGCTTACCATGCCTACCCTGCCTATCCTGCCTACCCTGCCTTTCCTGCCTACCCTGCCTATCTTGCCTACCCTGCCTACTCTGCTTACCCTGCCTACCCTGCCTACCCTGCCTATCCTGCCTACCCTGCCTACCCTGCCTACCCTGCCTACTCTGCTTACCATGCCTACCCTGCCTACCCTGCCTACTCTGCTTACCCTGCCTACCCTGCCTACTCTGCCTACCCTGCCTAACCTGCCTATCCTACCTACCCTACCTACTAATTTGTATCTATCATCAATAGTTTTCTCAGCGCACGCCAAATAATGTATTTTACAGACAACATTTTGCTACCTTGGGTTACATTATTGCAATTTTCATAAGGATCTCTATTTTTTTATGAAAATATTTTATAGCTTATGACACTCAGGAATAATGTAGCTTTCTACCGGTGCAAGAATTTTCAAAATCGGTTCAGTAGATCCAGAGATTACCCCTTACAACGTCACAAACTCACAAACTTTACCTCTTTATAATATTAGTATAGATTCTAGTAGTAAGAAATACGTATAAGGTCTTTGGGTACCTACGGGTAGTAAGATGCAGGGGTATTACTCAGTTACTGGTAACCATGGTTACCCATGTAAAATGGTGACTGTGGAACCGAAAAAAGTTGGGTAAAAGCTAAGCGGTCGGCCGAAGCTATTTTGAACCATTGTCAGGGCCCGATCTATGGCAAGGGGCAAGATAGGAATTGGGGTGCATAAGGGTGACGACATCTTTAAGATAACTTCTTTCGTATTACGTAATACACTCGAAAGGGGATATGTCATGGAAAGGATATGTGAATTCAACTCATAGGATAAATGCGCAAAGAGTTTAAACTCTATCCAACCGACCAAATCGACCAATCACATGCGAGATAAATGACGCCATGTGGATTTCCGTTTTGTGTAATTGGCCGATTTGGTCGCTTGGATAGAGTTTAAACTCTTTGCGCACTTACGCAATACGGCTGCTGAAGTTAGCTTTCCGATGCGCAAGGCACGAAACGGTGCTGTATTTGTATGAAATTTACTACTGCGCAGCCATTGTAGCCAACTTTAGGGCGGCCAAGAAGTTTGGCGAAAACTATACCTTATAATTTAAGGTATGTAAATAAAAACTTTTTGCAAAAAAATACTACCGACTTCCAAATACAAAACTACAAAGTAAAAAATAACTTATTTTTTTGAAGTCGGTGTCTTTGTTGTGCGTTATGGACACCGACTAGTAGTAGTATTTTTTTGCAAAAAGTTTTTTATTTTTCACTTTTTTGTTGTACGTACTTAATAGGCAAGTTAGTAAGGTAACTATTTCGCCAGAATAGATTTCATGAAACTTGAACATAACCGGTAAAATGAGAGATCTGCTTACCCCTTAAGAGCGAACTGGCGTGATGTTATGTTATGAAATGTTATAAACAACAAACAGACATGCGATTGCAGCAATCCCGAGAGATTTGCCGTTATTTATTGAAGAGTTCTGTTGTATATCTCCGAAGTTCTTCATCAGATCTTCACCAAATTAAAATGGAACCAATTTCGGAACATATATTCTCAAAAAAAAAAAAAATTACAAAATCGGTCCACAATTGACGGAGATATCGGTGAACATACACATAAAAAAAAAACAAACATGAAGTCGAACATAGAACCTCCTCCTATTTGGGCAGTCGGTTAAAAACAGCTGATTACCTACCTATCTATTTCGAACTTATTTATTAGGAAGTTCATTAAAAGGACTACTTTAATCCAATTACCTCACATAATATATATTATTAAAACATCGTTAAAAAAACTTCAATATTATGAGCATTAGTAAAATATTAAGTAAATATATTTCATACATTTACTCTCGCAACACCGGCAAAAATAGTGACATGATCACGTGTCACATCAAGCTTTGTACAGACTGACGACACTCTTACGACGAAGGTTGTCTAAGACTTGTCTTGATGTGCTTATAGAATAGTGATATCTCAAAAAATCTAACAAACACTCTTCTTCTCTTCCGGGAGGCATGGATCACAAATTTCCGATGACTGTTTAGTCCCCCTAGGCGGTTCAGGGGGAGGGCAAGGTGGTCTGGGAGCCGGAGGACTAGGTACAGTCGTAGGAGGACCGCAAGGAGTCTGTGCTGATTCTTTATAGTAACAGTGAGCGTCAAACCACCACACACACCCCGGTGTTGGTAATTCACTAGGGAACTTCATGTTCAACTGCAAAAGAAAGAAATACTATGTTGCAGTTCGAGGTAACGCCGTAAGTTGCCGTGAAAACTTTTGGGCAGTATGGAGATATGCAGAACAGGGTGTAAAGTCCCGAAAACTTCCATGAAAAGGGAGGGTCCTCCGAACAGACGGGTATTGTGTCTGGTCCGGGCAATTGCGCCACAAATTTTTTGTCCGGCCGTATAAGCTTAAATTGCGTGGAGAGTTTTATTTATTTATTTATTTATTAAAACTTTATGCATAAGTACAAAGGCGGACTTAATGCCTTAGGCATTTTCTACCAGTCGACCTTAGGGTGGTGCAGAGATAAAACAAGGCAGGTGCAACTAAATTATAGGATGAATAGAGAAAAGAGTATATAATTATAAAAGAAAAAAAAAAAAAAGGAAGAATAAATATATACTTACATACATACATACATATAAACAATGTTATAGAGAATCCGAAACGAACAAATCAATTTTGTGATGATTCTGCAAACTTCTTGCGAATGTGCTCACGTGCCTTCAATTTGAAAGAAAGCCGACTGGTTGCCATCCTGATGTTCTGAGGGAGCGCATTCCAAAGGGAGATTGCCTGGACAAAGAAGGACGAGTGGATAAACCCAGAGCGGTGAGAGGGACATTGTAGAAGACGATTATTGCTGGAGCGAAGATTCTTACTGTGAGCAGAGCAAAGGAATTGAACGTGAGAAGACAGATAAGAAGGAGAAGTAGGATTATCAATAAAAGAAAACAGGGTAGTCAAGGCCCTCAGCGCTCTACGCTGACGAATGGGTAACCATTTTAAAAGGGATCGGTGTGGAGATACATGATCGTACTTCCGGAGGTTGAAGACAAATCGAATGCAGTTATTTAGAAGGCGGTCAAGTTTATTGAGTAGTTCTGCATTCAGGTCATAGTAGCACACATCTCCATAGTCAATTATTGGAAAGATTAGGGACTGTACAAGCATGGCCTTTATGTGAGCTGGGAGAAGATTTTTTAATCGATACAGCGAACGTAACGTTCCGGTGACCTTCCGGCTGACACTCGTTACCTGTTTGCGCCAGTCAAGGCAAGTGTCGACAAACAAACCAAGATCCTTAACCTCAGAGCTAAACGGAATTGGTACGTTGTCGAAGATTATGGGTGGAACAGTTAAGCCATCAAGCTTTCTCAAGCTATAGGGACTTCCAAGTAAGATAGCCTGACACTTTGCAGGATTAACCGCCACACCGAATCGGTCCGACCAGCCTTTAATAGTAATTAAATCCCGGTTTAGCACTTCGATCGTATCGGATAAGCTGCCAACACCTGACTGACAGTAGATCTGTAAATCGTCGGCGTAAAGATGATACGCACACTGAAGCTCGGTGGTTATAAGATTAATGAAAATGGAGAACAAAAGTGGAGATAATATACCGCCTTGAGGGACACCAGCTGCAAGGTCACACCACTCTGAAGAAGAGTCTCCAGCATGAACTGACTGCCGGCGCCCCCGAAGATAAGAGGAAAACCATTCCAGTACCTCGTGAGAGACCATAAGATAAGAAAGGATAGATAAAAGGACATCGTGATTGATGGTATTAAAAGCGTTTGAGAAGTCGATTAACACTAAAGTAGTAACTTTAGTGTCCTCCATTCCCCGCCTTATATCATCAGTCACTTTAAGAAGAGCTGACACGGTACTGTGCCCGGGCCTGAAACCGGATTGAAATGGGCTAATGAGGGAGTTGTGGTATATGAACTGAGACAGTTGTTTATGAACACAGGCCTCGAGTACTTTGGACAGAAAGGGAAGGATCGAAATTGGACGAAAGTGACCGGAAAGAGTAGGATTGGGAATCTTAGGCAAGGCTCGGACATGAGCTTTACGCCACAAGGAAGGGAAAACACCGGAGTAAAGAGAAAAGTTAATTATGTGGGAAATAGCAGGCAGAAGTTGATCCAAAGCAGACACGATCATATAACGACTGATGTTATCGCAGCCCACAGCTTTGGATTTAATGGATAGGATTATCTTTTTGATCTCTCCTGGGTCGACTGGTGTGAAGACAAAGGGAGAAATATTGGGACGCGTCAGACCAGCGAGGTAGTCGATAGTTTGAAGTTTGGTTAGACTATCTAGCATAGGCACAGTAGAGAAATAGAGATTAAGATCGTTTAAGCAAATAGTGCTAGGAAGGTCTGAATGCCGCGATTTGCCGATACCTAAGGTCCCAAGAAATTGCCAGATATCGGCAGAAGATGACGAAGAAATGTTATTTAGAATGTGGCGTCGTTTAGCGTTGCGTATCATCTGATTACACCGATTCCTAGCTGTCTTGAACAAGGTCCAATTGTCCTCTGAGCGATCCCTTTTAAATATCCTAAATGCGCGGTCCCTCCGTCGCATTGCCATCCGGATTCCCCTATTCATCCAGGGAGCAGGTGAACGCTTCAACTTTACTCTCCTGACAGGAGCATGAGTGTCATATAGTTTGGTCACAGCATTGTTGAACAGACAAACTTTGTCATCCACTGTAGCAGCTTCCTGCAAAAGTGTCCAATCAAGATTCGAAGCATCTTTTTAGTTTTATAGCGCGATGTTGGATTTTTGTGACGTTAGGTCATTTATGGCGGCATAGATACTACTACACTACAACCTAACCCAGCGAGAGGAGTTGCCGCATATTTAATTTTGTCGCGTTCACAACGAACGCTTTGGGCCTAAATTGTTTTTTGATCATTAATTAACTGAACTAATGCTTATAAATAGTAACCTTAAAAATGGTTTAAAATTTCGGTAAAATAAGTTTTTCAACAATTGTACAACAATAATAATAAAACTAAATCTGCAGCTTTTTGAAAATTTTTTTAGGCTAACAATTGGTCTCGACTATAAAAAGAAACTGGGAGTTAATGTGTTTCGATGGTAGATGGAAGCTTGTTCACAGTGTTGCCAGTGGCAGACAGTCAAATGTTACATGAGATATCCCAAAAAGTTACATTTTCATGACAAAAGTTACATTACCTTATTTTATATGGAAAACGACACTAAAATAATAATAAACTACAATTTGTATTTTTTTTCTGCTATGTAGGTAGCGGAACGCGCCCACTATTCGAATTTTCGCGCGGTCGGGCCCTCCCCCGCGACTACCACGGGTAAATCTATTGCATTAAGTTTAGAAAATTCAAATTACAACGAGAAACAACTATATGGGTAGGTACCTACTTGGTTGCATTAGCGAAAAGATCGATAATCAAATCCAGGTTACGCCGGCCGGTAGGTACTCAGCCCACTGTAGTTCTTGTAAACGAAACCAAAGTTACTTAACAATGAGTAATAAATAGCTACACTAACTTCTTGAAGCTATGTGCAGTAGTGATGCAACGGAACTGGCATAACGGAAGCAGAAACGGAAACAGATGTCAAAAGTAAATCTTAACGGAAGCGGAAACGGAAACGGAAGCGGAAACGGAAGCGTTAACACTATGAAAAAAAAAGCATAATTGTACATTTAAAACTTTTTTTATTAAATTTGTATTTTAGTAGTCAAAATTAAACAGCGGCAAGTTATATTTAATAAAGAGTAACTTGGCCGCTTTTTCACCTTTCAGCCTATTTCGATGTTCTTCATATATTAAACCAGCTCCGCTAAATACGAGTAATTGCTCACTGGCTACACTGCTGGGGGGAGCTGATAAGTATTGGCGAACTATTGGCAAAATATGGGGGTATTTGTGCGCATTTCCGTTTGCGCATTTTCATTGTCGTTTGTTTACCGCGCGCCCCTCCCTCCCAAAATACGCGGAAGGGATTCGGCAATTATCGGCAGCACGCGCGCCTGGACGCTCGACGCTCGTGTCATTTTCGTCCACGCGCGGCCCCCGCAACCGCCCGCGCCGTGCCGCCGTCGCGTCTGCTGCACCGCTCCTCATCGCTTTCTCCCCGCTTCCGTTCAGAGTTCTGTTATGAAGTTTGCGGAACCAGAAGCAGAAACGGAAGTGAAAAAACATGCGGAACTTCTGCAGTTGCGGAAGCGGAAGCAGAGTTCTGTTGCAACACTAATGTGCAGTGCATGGCACACATATATTATGCTATTTGACTTGATAATCTTGATATTTAGTTGACGATTGATACAAAAATAAACTTACTTCAGTTGCAAATACAAGTCGTATTTATTGTCGTTGTTGATTTACTGATTGCCTAAATAATTATTTATTAAATTAAAACTACAATAAATATAAATTTTTCTAATCAAGTATTGTTAGCACAAACAAGTCGAAACAAACCAATCATTACATTATTGACGAAATAAATTTAATAAATAAAATTACATCCACAGATATTAACTTTCGTTTTTATTTACTCTTCTTTAGATATATTAAAACTTTAGCAAACAAAACACGATGCTCACTCGCTCGCCGGAGTAAGCGGGATGGATGATTTAGAAATACAAGTGAGTGAGTGAGTTAGGTGCGACAACATGACGAACAAAAGCTTTTTAGATGCATTTTTATTTTAATGTTTTTAGTAAGACCTAAAAGTTACGTAAAAGTTACATTTTGAGTCGTGTTACATGGAGGTTACGTGAGACGGTCAAAAGTTACGTAAAATGTAACAAAAGTTACGTTCTGGCAACGCTGCTTGTTCATTGAGTATTAAGTCGATAATGAACCGGTTTTGGCAGTGACAGACACAGTGTGTTCACTCCCCATAAAAAGCATCGCCGCACCGCGTTGCCAAACCCAGATATAGGAAAATATACTGGACACACTGTAGGTAGCTACCACAGCATGATAGCAGTAGTAGGTAACACAAAAACTGTTACCAATTATCTTGCTATCCTTTTTTCAAGATATCTTGATCGCAGAGATTGTTCGTTGGGTGAAAAGTAATTGGTCAAAACATTCTGTTAGTTAAGCATTCACTGGTGTAGAGTTATGTTGGCGAAACGTTCGTGGGTGAAAAGTGCTTTGGATGAAAAGTTAATGGTTTTGTTGAGCAACGGTTCATGGACCAATCGATTTATTACTAACACTAAGGGTACTTTTACTTCTAAATAAATGATATATTATTATTTTTCATAAATAAACTTACAGGCTGGGAGCATACCGGGCGTGCCGGAGAATACCCAAACCCTCCCGTACTTCCTTCGGCTACTGGCGCCACTACCGGAGGTTTCACAGAGTTCATGGCATCTCTGGCGCCATAATACTGGTCAGAATATTTGTACTCCGGTCCACGAGGGACGTCAGGGGGAGGAATAGATCTAGGAGCCAGCATTGGTGGAAAGCGATGAGGATTTACAGATTTTCGACCCAATAAAATTTCGCGTATTTTCGCTAAGCCTGAAGACACGTCACGGAAATCAAATTTCATTTTCATGATTTTTTCTTGTACAGTATACAGTGACAGTAAATCAGTAAATCTTACACATAAAAGTACTATGTGATCTTACAGTTTTATTTCATAATTCTTAGCGAATGACATAATTATTTTCAAACCAAATTCGGAGAAAAGGTCGTATATCTGCGCTAGGTATCCGTCCCTTATCTACCTCCTTTTTAGGTTTCTGTTTCTGTAGCTCAATAAAAAGGAATTTAAAATAAACCCTTGCAAGTCCTCATACTTTTCTTACAGGTAACTCATTCAATCGATGTAGACTTTAATGAAAACTGTAAGTAGGTATCTTAAGTCCCATTTCACACGCTCCGGTTGCCGGGTAGCTGGTGCCGGGTAACCGGCGGCGGCGAATGAATAGCTAAGTACCGGCCGGTACGTGTGAAAGCTAACATACATGGCTATACACTTCGCCACCGGTTACTCGGTAGCGGCTACCCGGCAACCGGAGCGTGTGAAAAGGGACTCACTGTGCGTGTTTCGGAAACTCTTGTCCCACTTTTCGATCGACTCCAGTGCGTCAAGCTGGTATTTGGTAGATCCGTCCCTGAGATGAGAACAGTACTCCATGCATGATCGAACTTGCGCTTGATACAAATTGAGGAGCTGTTCCGGCGTGAAGTACCTACCTTCTCATCTTTGCAAGGATCCCCAACTTTTTGGCAGCCAACTGAGCCTTTGCCTCAATGTAAGGGCCAAAATTAAGAGTCGATGTCAACGTAACGCCAAGAAGCTCAAGATGGTCAGTTATTGGCACGGTCACATCTCGGAAAGTTGGAGCCGGTTCAAATTGGCTCTTTTTTGCGGACAAAAAAAAACACGCCTGGATTTTAGCAGCATTAAACCTGACCAGATTGGCATCGCCCCATTCGGAGACTGCCTGCAAGGACAGGTTCAATTCAAACGCTCCACCATGGCCTCACGGAGAGACCGGATCTGCGGCCCGGCAGCCCGTGCGTTGGACAAATATCTCTCAGCAACAGTGCTGTCGTCTGCATACTTAAAGGTTTTAGCAGATCGTTAATGTGCAGCAAGAATAATGTTGCTGACAGTGCTGACACCTGACCTGACCTGACCCCGGTATTAATAACCATAATTCATAATTGGTCCGATGAGCAGCCATCGATAACCACTCAAATGGACCGATCTCTCAGGAAGTCTGCAATCCAATCACATAGACCACCGGGCAGACCGAATAAAGGAAGCTTACTAATAAGGCTTTCATGCCAGACCCTATTAAAAGCCTTCGAGATGTCAAGGGTGACGGCAAGCGCTTCCCCGTGGTTCTCGATGGCCTCACTCCATATGTGAATGGCATACGCTAGAAGATCCCCAGTAGACCGATTTCGGCGAAAGCCGTATTGACGGTCACTAAAGGTCACTTAGGATCTCGTCAGTTTCTAGGTATGCCAGGAGCTTCGTTTTAAGTACACGCTCCATACTCTAATATATGGACGTTACAGTGATAGGTCTGTAGTTGGCCGGGTCAGCTCGACTGTCCTTCTCAGGGCCGCGCCGCCCCTGTGTGAGAAGTGTGCGGCGCACACAGGCGCCAGGGTAATAGGGGCGCCGCATGAAATGCCAGCGCCAATTATTGAAATTATTTTTGTCACATAAAAACATATTCTTTCTTTACAGTTTAGTATCAATAAGTAAGTAGATACAAGTCTCCTAGTTTTACATTATTTGAACCGCCGCAGTCGCTACAATAGCCGACTATTTTATTACAAAAGCCGTGCCGTGGATGAGTTTATGAACGCAACCTGAAGCAATGCGACGCTAGCGGGCTGGAGTCACCGGGGATTCCCCGATTTAAATATTTCACGGCTCTACCCAAAGAGTATGTAACACTATGTTTGGCTCTACCGTCCAAATTTCGAAACAAAAATCAGTAACTATATCGATGAAGGTGTTAAAACTGATCCAAAAAATGCTTTAAGTAGGTATGTACTTTTCATGTAAGCATTATTAAGGAATGCGGTACTTAGGTATAACGAAAACATTATTTTTAAACATTTGAAACGCTTGCACCGATTTTGACGGGTCTTACACTGGTGGATAGCTGACATAATGAAGAGTAGGTACCTACTCTCGGGCCAAAAAGTATAGTCTGCTCACTGCTGACTTTGAAAGTTTATTGCTCGGGCTTAAAAAAACACAGAACAATTTAATAGAGATAAAAATATTTGTTAAACGATTAATAATAAATGGTGTAAATTTTTATTCATTTAAAAGTTTAGTTCATTAGTTATTCATTTTTAAAGTAAAATTATCATCAAAACAATATGCTGATTTTATCTATAATATTCCATGTTCCATGCTCCAAGTTTTTTTTTTGTTCCATGATTTTGACGGTATTCCTGTTTAGCCCCCGACGGAAAAAGAGGGGTGGTTTATGTTTGAAGTGTGTTTTTGTGTATCTGTGTGTCTGTCTGTAGCATCATAGCTCCTAAACGGATAAACCCATTTTTTTTTGTTTGAAAGGTGATATTGTTGAGAGTGTTCTTAGCTATGTTTGAATAAAATCGGTTCAGCCGTTCAAAAGTTATGGGCGTTTTATTGTTTGAATCGGGGTATTTTCGAAAGATATCGTGTCATAATTACGTGTTCAAGAGATTGCCGATCAAAGCGTATCTAGTATGTACTAGATAAATTATGTAGCATATTTTCCGGTCTCATTAATTTGATCTAAGAAAATTTTGAATTTTATTTGTCTAACCTAGTAATTATTTTGTTAGTTATGTCTAACACGGTCAATAAAACGACAATCGCACCAAAGCCGCCGGGCGTATTTTAATGAAATGGTAACCATGTTAAATATAATTTAATTACCTACATTTTGATCTAAGGCTTTTTTTTAAGTCATAGAATAACAAGGAAAGTACAAAAATATACAAAATTTTGGGTCGCGCGGGTGTGAAACGAGTGCGCGTTTGTTCTCTCAAGGTAGTTGGCGACTGTCAGCGTCTTAGGTATGGGTCCACGAGACGATCAAGTGTACTTGATAAGTCTACGTGATTGAAGCAAATATTGATCGTTTACCGCGCACACATGACGCTACCGACGACACTTTATGCGCTTACGCTGGACGAGACTTGACAAGCTTTTTCATTTGTGGCCGCAACAAACAACATCTAAGAATTCAAAGTAAATACCGAGCGTGATTTTGTCCTATTGCTAATATCTCTGTACACAGATGTTCCTGTTAATGTTGTTGTTAAGGAAAGTTAAAAGTAAGGAGTATGCTGACAAAAATATAAGGTCGATGGCTCTTAAGGTCATCGAAATGAAACATCAAAATAATACCTGATTATTATTATAGGCCAATGATATTCAAATAAACAGATACGTTATACACTCACAAAAAAATTGAAAAAGTGTTCCGCGCACACATTTTTCATTCATCTGACATTTCACTACAAGTCGAAAGGGATGGCTTGATAAAACCAACAAGAAAAAAAGAGACAGCTAGTGTTTGTCACTTGCGTGTGAATGTAAACAAACATTATTTTGACCACCAATGTTGTTATCTTTTTCTAACCTCCAAATATTAGAATATTAGGAAAAAAAAAAAATATATAAATTGAGGCGTATTACGTACTTACATATGGTATGAGATCCCTTCTGTTTTATGTACTTTGGTATCATAATTGGTACAATTTCTAAATACACACGATAGCATTCTTTTATTTTGTTTTTGTTTCAACAAAGACTATCGCTCTTCGCCATGCGTGACATAAACTAAAGATTAAAGGTCACAATTGTGACCTATTCGAGTCTTCACAATTCGCGCGTTAATAACATATCTGTTTATTTGAATATCATTGTTATAGGCCAATAATAAGAGTAGCAAAAACCAGGCGAAAAATTTAATAAACTGATAATTTTTGATAATTAGTGTTCAGATCGGTAGGCGACTGTGGCGCGCGCACTTGACCAAGTCCCCCATCAAGTGAAACCGTCAATCTCGTGTGACTTGTCTAGTGCACTTGATCGTCTCGCGGACCCATTAGAACGATCAAAGGTTTTACCCTAACCACTGACCTCTATCATACATTGTATCATAGAGGTCAGTGACCCTAACCAATTATATAATATCATTGACATTGACAATGAAGTTAGTATCGTCCACACGCAGTGGATATAGTTGCCGGCAAACTCGATGGCGATTTCGAAAATTACATGACGTGGATAAGGCAGTACTGTTAGAGTTGCTAGTGATATCGCTGCAATTCTCGAAAATCATTGGCTCAACTCCGCCTAAGACGACCCACTGACCATTGGTACTAAATAACTTTTTAAAAAATCGGTAATTATTATAATAAAATGGAAAGCTATTTCTTTTTTATGGGCCGCTACAGCGTAAAATGGAACGCAATGTGCTATCAGGTATTCAGGTACGTTCTGATTCTGAACATTGTATTATTACACAACTGTGATTTAAACCTTTAAAAATTAAAACTCAATAAAATAAATTTAATCATTCAATAAACATAATACATTAACAATGCGTTATTATTTATTATCGTTAAATTAAATAGTGATTATTTATATGCCTGTGCTCACCGATTTGTTTTTATATTATTAATTTGGTTACATGAAACATGTTTTCAAAAATATCCAGTTTTTGAACGTACGCTGAACTCCCGCGTTTTCTCACTTCTGTCAAATACTGTCAAAAGTAAAGTTCATCGTGTTTTGTTGAAACTGTTGTATTTATTTTGTATTGTTTGTAAGTGTTTTCAGACCTCAGAATCTTATTTAATGTTATATTATAGTTAAGTTTTGCGTTTAAACATGAAACCCAGTAAGTCGCCGGAGAAAACAGAGATAACGCCGTCAAAAAAGAAGCTGAAGCAAGCCAGACTTCCCTTCAAGCTTATTAGTGATGTATCTCCAAAGCCGGCCGAACCACAATCGCGAAAGCGAAAGCTTTCAGCTCCCGACACGGAATCAGTTACAAAAGTTGGGAAAATCAGTAAAGAAAATGACCTGGTTGAAGAAGCTGTTGTAATTAGCGACGATGACAGTAAAGGTGGTGAGAACCCGCCAAAGGAAGATAAATCTATGAATCCTTTCGTCAAGTTAGTGGACACAGCTTGGAAAAAGAAACTCCAAAAGGGGAAGAAGAAGAAAAGTGGCAAAAAGAGCTCAAAAACTGTTAGTAATGGAATTTTGGATGTTGAAAGTGGTAGTAAGGATGCTGACAATAAAGAACCCGACTCAGAGATGATGGATGTAGATGATGCTCCTTCTACTCAGGTAAATGGCTCTAAAAGTGATACTGAATCTAAAAAAGATTCAACAAAGTCATCACCTAAAGATAAAATCAGTGACACAAAGGAAAGCGAGGCTCATGATGATATAGTTGTTTTAGAAGATTCAAATAATCCTGATGATATCAAAGCTACTGAGACTGATGACATTGAAAATGATGTTACTGCTAACAATGATGATGATGATGAAGAAAAAGATACAACCCAAGATCTTGAAAGCAAAGACACTTCAACTGTTGAAGAATCCACAGATGATAACAGCAAATCAAATAAGCAAGTGAAAAAAACACCCTTGAAAAAAGGAGAACAGATCACACCAAAACGCAGTAGCTCCCGAAATAAAGCTAAGTCTGAGCATAATAATAACTCTAAAGATTCATCTAGCTCCAAGCTTAATGATTCTGTCCGTTCTACATCGACAACACCGAAACAGACTCCGAAGACTAGTCGGAGTTCATCAGTCACTAACAGCCAGGGTGATGTGTCTCTAAATGAGTCTACATCTTCTGTAAACTTAACACCGAAGCAGGTACGTAAGACTGCATTAATTTAATGATTATTTTTCTCATGTTTCTTTGTTACATCAAAATACTTAAATAATCTTACTGGTACTCAGCTCCAACCAGTTAGACTGGAAGCTGACTCCAGCATAATTGGAAAAGACAAGGCTGATTGATTTATAGTGTTAGTGTCTTTTCAATACACATATAACCTAAAAAGAATATTTCAACTCAGACCTTTTTAGTAAAAACTACATTAACAACCTGAAAATAGATGCTAAGTTATTTAAAATTAGTTATTTTACATTACAATAAAAAAATAACCTAGTATTTCGACCCACTGCAAATTAAACGCTTGTTCTTAAACAGATAAAAATAATTTAGAGTGTGCCTCTGTATATAATAAAATTGCAAATAAATTAAGTAAAGGTTTACCTTCCTAAACAAAAATTGTCTCCAGCTATGAAATGATATTTCATTGTGAACTGAATGCATGAGATGGATGTACCTTAGAAGTTCCATCAAAACGAATAAGTAGGAAAAAGTTAGGTATTAAATAAAACCAACAAGTTTTTTAATAAAAGTCTTTATTTTTAATAACATAAAATTTTAATTCATTGAATCTGCAGGCACAGAGAAAAATGGAATTCGCCAAAAAGCGAGAGGAAAAGGAAAAAGAAAAACAAGAAAGGGAAAAGAAGAGACTACAAGAGAAAGAAGAAAGGGCCAAAATGAGACAAGAGAAAGAGGATCAGAAGAAGAAAGAACGGGAGGAAAAGGAAGAGGCTAAGAGAAAGGAGAAGGAGGAAAAAGAAGAACAGAAGAGAAAGGAGAAAGAGGACAGGGATCGAGCCAAGGAGTTAGAAAAGAGTGAGTGAAATAACCTTAATTTTTTTTTTCAGTATATTCAGCCAGGTCCACAACTACTATCTGCAGGCCATAGATATATTTGATCCTTGTAGGAATCGGTTCTGCAACATGCAGCACAGTAGCTAATCTCTCTTCATAGGACATAATTTTAATGTTTGGACCACTAGCAATTACCTAGAATGACACAGAGCTGTTGCAGTAGAGAACACAAAATTTAATAAATCTGAGTATTTGTAAAAGGATTACAATCAGTGCTGCTGAAACTGTAAAATTTTTTGATTGAGAACCATAATTTTGTTATTAACTCTGTGACTTTTCATAAATATTTTGCCAGTAGGTAAATAGGCATATCAGAAAAAACTGGACTATCATCATAATGTTTCACATATGCCTTCCTGTATTGTGGGTGCATTTACAAACATTTAAACTTACATACATAAGACACCCAGATCTGGAACAACTATCTGTAGGCCAAACAAATATTTGTTCCGTGCGGGAATCGAACCCGCCACACGCAGCGCAGCAGCCGAACGCTTAACTTCTACGCCAACCGTGTCGACAAAGTATGTAATTTAAATGTTACTTATACTTTCCAGAACAGAGAGAAGAAAAGGAGGAACAGAAACGCAAGGAACGTGAAGAAAAAGAGGAACAAAAGAAAAAGGAGAAGGAAGCTAGAGAAGAAGAGAAACGCAAGAAGCAAGAGGCTTTAGAACTAGAGAAGCAAGAACAAGAACTTAAAAAGAAGAAAGCAGCTGAAGCATTCGTCAACTTCTTCGTTCCAAAGCAGAAGTCTGACAAGGAACAAGCTGCCGAAGCATGCATCAGCAAAACTAACATGTTATCAAACTTCATGATCAAAAACGATATGCGTTTAGCTCCATTAGTCCGAGTGGACTTGAGCGATGACAGAAAGGAGGATTTAGTTAATTATATTAAAACACAGAAGGTTACAGAGAATGGGTTGTGGTTGAAGTGTTTGAAGAATGGGACAAGTAAGCCATTGTCAAGTGGGAAGACGTGGCCATTAAGTGATAAAGATGATGATGATGACGTTATGATTGTTGGTAAGTAAATCACCTTACAATAATAGAATTCAAGGTATATTTATTAATTTTTTCCAGTGGAAAGTTTGCTCTTCATGCATTTTCTACTACACAAGTGATATTGTTTTCTAATTCAACTTATATGTACTTTCTAAGTTTATCTTGGCCGTTGTTGACTACGGTGAAGGAAAAATCGTGATGAAACCTGGACTTATAGTTAGTTTATTATAAGGTTGTGATCCAGTGTAATTTTAGAATAGAGTTTTATTTTGCAAATATGGGTAACATACAATAGTTGTTTTAATATCAAAGCTCAGCCTAATTTATCATTCGGCATGCAAACATTTACATTATTTATGCAACATGTGCTTACATTTTACCAGATAAATTAATATTACAATTGTCATTAAATGGATCAATTAATATATTGTCATTACAAATATCATTCAATAGATCAATCAATAAAATACAATTACAATTATCATTCAGTAGATCAATTAATAAATTATTATTAACATCACAATTACAATTCAATATATCAATTAATAAATAATCATTATCAAGGCAAGGCAAGGCATTCCAGTGCAGAAATAAACAAATAAATCTATACTAATATTATAAATGCGAAAGTAGCTCTGTCTGTTACCTTTTCATGCTTAAACCACTGAGCCTATTTATATGAAATTTGGTATAGAGATAGTTTGAGACCATGGGAAAGACATAGGCTACTTTTTGTTTAAAAAAAATAATGGAGTGGGCAGGTTGGTAGGGTAAGTAGAATGTTGCATAGGTTGGTAGGTAGGTAGGTTATGTAGGTATGTTGATTAGGTTGGTAGGTAGGTAGGGTAGGGTAGGTAGGTAGCTAGGTATCCAGGTGACGGGAGCGAAGCCGCGGGGGACAGTTAGTAAATAAATAAATTGTTTGCTTGACTAACCATTTATTTTCCTCCATTGTCAGAAGAAACAAAAGGTTAATTTAAAGCAAATGTTAATTCAAGGGAAAACCACACATTTATCCAACATTTCATCCTACTGGAATTCTGTACCCATAGTCAATGACTGCAAGGCACTATCCATTCAATCTATACTATATAACCTTTTATCTTTTTCAGAGGATGAACTGCCCATGCCAGATGATGCGGGTGAGATCTTAACTTGCGAGCCAGCACAGCGTGAGAAGCTCAGACCTAAGATGTTTAGTTTCCATGAGAACCGACGCCCGCCATATTGGGGCACTTGGCGTAAAAAGAGCGCCAGTGTTCGGCCTCGGCGACCCTTTGGCCAGGATGAGGTGTGTATTAAATGTAGTAGTTTTGTATGCATAGATTATAGTAAGCTTAGCAAACCCAGTGTGGTGCTCCTGTTCAGACTATGTTCCATGTGCTAGTGTGCCCCGAATGTCCGTTTATCTGCACCCTAGATTGTACACTGACAGTCCTAAATACTTCTCTCGTTCAGTACATCCAAAGTTTGTCTGTATGAAATTGCCCTGTGCGATAACACCGCTCATTGTACACATTGTGTTTGGAAATGTTTGTCCTGTATGTTTTTTTTGTTGTGTACAAGAAAGTTTATAATAAACTAGCTGTCCCACGCGACTTCGCTCCTGTCAACTGGCTACCTACCTACCGTGCATATATGATTGTTGCGTAACTTAAACCGTTTACGCAGCGCACGCAACGGAGACTCTCAAAAAGGAATAATTTTCCACGTTTTAGCAACATTTTTCATTTATGCTCCGCTCCTATTGGTCGTATCGTGGTGTTATATAGCCTATAACCTTCCTCGATAAATGGAATATCCAACACAAAAAGGATTTTACAATTCCAACCGGTAGTTCCTGAGATTAGCGCGTTCAAACAAACTCTTCAGTTTTATAATATTATAGTATAGATAAGTGGAATCAATGGTAACATACTCGTAGTTGTAGAAATCCGCGTTTCTTCCTCAATGATGGCTGTATCAAGGCTACGCATAGCAAACCATTGTTGTTGAGCAATGTCTTTCTTTCTTTTGTCTGGCCTGTCTTTATCCTTTCGAGTAAAAAGTGCCAACTCTGCATTCCGATTTGATGCACCGTTTCTTCTTGTCAACCGCGTTTGATCACTAACTCACCTGATGGTAAGCGATGATGAGGTCGATGATACAGCAAGCTTACCAAGATGTAATTTATATACTCTTGACTTAAAGATCCCCAGGTTTAAGCTATCTGGATACACGAGACTCCGCTAGGGAATCTCTCCTTAGCTGTATGCACAATGACACATCATCTTCCTGCCCTTGTCCCATATTACTTGGGGTCGGCGCAACACGTTTTCTTCTTCCATACCGTCCTGTCCCCCGTCACGCCATCACTGACTCCCTTCTCTTTCATATCACTCCTCACACAGTCCATCCATTTATATTCATAACTCTTTTAGTAACATGCGTTTCATCCCTCCTCACCACATGACCATACCAGGACAAACGGTTTCCTTTGAACTTTTTTGTCACTGGCGCCACGTTCAAACTTTCTCTAATATCAGTGGCGTAGCGTGCCTTGGCGGGGCCCCGTATAAAAATTTGTTTGGGGGCCCTTATAAAGGTAAAGATTTCTCACAAAAGAAAAAAAATGTTTGCATAAAATTAAAAGAAATATTTATTCATATAATTATCTATCTGTCACTTTTTCCAAAATTTTTACAAACAATTCAAATTAAATACACACTTTCTTTGCCTTTTTTTCGGCAAACTGATTTATTAAATCATTTATAGCTGATGATGACTTTAGTTTTTCTACAGTTTCTGCCTCTATGGACAATAGCGACAGGTATGACAGGCGAAATAAAAAATGGGAAGTTTTTATTAATTTTTGCTTACGCACGTCGGGGGGCCCTGTGGCCCGGGGGCCCCGTATAATTGATACGGCAGATACGGCGGTAGCTACGCCCCTGTCTAATATACTCAATTCTCACTTTATCCATTCTCATCACTCCGCACATCCATCTCACCATTCTCATATCTGCTACATGCAATCTCTTTTCATCCATCTTTTTCACAGCCCAACATTCTGATCCATACAGTGTGCACAATGATTATAACTTGAAATAAAATAATTCCAGAAACAAGTAGACTACGAAGCTGATAGCGACGAGGAATGGGAGGAAGAACAAGAAGGTGAAAGTATCGACGGTAGCGCTGCTGGCAGTGATGACGAACAAGATGCGGATGAGTACGAGGTCGATAACGCCATGTTCGTGCCGCACGGATATCTTAGCGATGAGGTCAGTATGTAATGTAGATCAGTGTTAGGATAAGACGAGATGCGAAGCAGTAATGTTCGTGAAGGAGGAGGCAGAACGCGTGAGGGAGACGCCCTCATGCCCCTAGCCGCCGCAGTAGACGCCCTGGATGTCGGGGGAAAAAAAAATACACGAGAGTATCGACGGTGAACTGTACGCCGACGAGTACGAGGTCGATAATTTAGTGAGGAGGTGAGAAAGAGTAGTAATGAAAATGAGTATTTCTCAAAGATGCTTGGAAATTTGAGCATTGTTTTAAAAACCTTCTTCGAGATAAATCGAAATAGCTGTACTGGCGAAATATATGCGAGCAGCGGCCGGCAAAAGTTGTATGAAAATCCATATCTGGTGTGTTTAGCGGCCAAATAAATTACATAATTATCAAACTCATTTCTGTCGTGTAATTTAAAAATAGAACGATCTTTTACTCCGAAACATGGCAACCAAGGAGGTAACTTATCAAAGGTTTTATTTAAATTTCGAACTGGTTTGAATCAGTTTATTGAATAATGTCGAACATAGAACCTCCTCCTTTTTGGGAAGTCGGTTAAAAAAATACAAATGAACACTTTTTATAACACGGGAAAAAATATTGTTGTTCGTCATTGATTTTGATAAGTAATTGTATTTGACAAAATGAGTTCTAGGTACTACTTAGTTTTAATTGCGGCGCATTATTTGAGAAAAGTACTATACAAGCCTTGGCACAACTAGGCATTGATGTACTTACGTATGTGTGTTCGCCTCGGCCCACATTTACACGTTCGTCCATCAATGCCTCTTTTGCTGGCCACTGCAGTAATGTACTATACTTTAGAAGAAAGCATAACTAGACTATAAATTTAGAATCAACTGCCTTCTCTAACAGACTATGGGAGGTCAAAATCAACCTGGGATCACTTCCCACAAAAGTAGTGATTCCAGGTTGATGTTACCACCCCCCCGGTGGGTTCCCGCATTGTCGAGGCGGGGGGCTTAGTAACCGTGGCTTGGTCACCCGCGGTGAAGCGAAGAGGAACCCGAGGAGGGTCCGCTCGTCAGGGCTTTTGCCGATAAGCCGATGACGTAGCGGCCAACATGTAGGTTGCGGTGCTGCCTGGGCGACATCGCAACTGAGGCGGGCCGCGATGTCGTATGGGGCCTCCCAAACCCATACAATGTCGCGGCTGAGGGTTAGTGATGGCCGCTCTCCCTATCCTCTGCGGCCGAAAAATGGTAGGTGGCGGGGCCATTGACCTCGACCCGTCACAAGGGGACCAAGGGTGCCATACACGGGGTCGTCTGGCACCCATGTGCTGGTTTGGCCCCTGGGGTGGTCACGGCGCACAGCATGTTCTGGTGCGCCAGGTGATGGGGGGTACTCCCCCGAGGAGGGTCCAGTGACGGACAGCCGCGGCGGGTTCGCGGTGAGTGCTAACGTGTGCTCGTGTTCCCGCCATAAGCGGCACAGGAGCACACCGTGGAGTTTTAGTGGGTTCGAGTCCCACATAACTGCGCTATCTCCCCGTAGTAGCGCAGTATGCATGAGCAGTTCACCAAGCTAAAAAAAAAAAAAAGTTGATGTTACCAGAATTTACGAGTTCCTGTATTTTGGTATAAAATTTCCTTTTCTCTACAACACGGTTCCAGTGTTCTGCTGTCCATAATTCAAATGATTTTCGTTTACAGGAAGCAACAATGGAGGAAGATGACATGTTGTCCCTCTCACCGGAAACACAAAAACAAAGACTGAAACATTTAGAAGACGAATTCGAGTCTGAAATGAAGAAGCCAACAGAGAAACTGAAACCTAGAATGTACGGCTTGCTTTGGGAAACAGCTGACGGTGGAAAACCAGAGAAATGCGTTGACGCACTGTGGAACTACTTTGGCAAATTGTCTATGATCATGAATGACCCAACTCCATTATTACAACCAGCCAGTGAGCCCGAAGAAACAGAGAAGAAAAAGGTCAAAAAGAAGAAGGTGCCAAAAGAAACAACAGACGGCGAGCCAAAGCCAAAAAGCCCTAAACAAGACAAAAAGAAAAAAGCTAAAACAGAAGAAAAGGAAAGCAAGACTCCTAAATCCGAAACTAAAAAGATTGTTCCTGAAACAAAAAAGAACCAGCCCGGTATTAACATGTTTTTGACAAAATTAAAATCGCCATAAATATGGTTTGTATGAAATTAAGTTTTAATTAGGTTTGAAATTATAAAAGTAATTTTGTTTAAGTTATTGCTATTGGCTTTACTTAAGAATTCTGTTTCCTAATCTCGTTTATTTTATAATGGCTCCAGTACAAGACGGGACAGGGTTGTGTTGTCCAACTGATTGTAGTACTTTTTCTTGTGTCCATATGGTTTGCATCTTTCTTGGTCACCAACTTGGCCTATTTCATACTGGAATTTGTAATATAATATTTCTATGATGGTGCGATCAAATCATAGACTGATACATAGTTCTAAATGATAATAATGTTATTGTAATGATGAGTACTACATATAAATATTTGTATTGAAATGCCTATGCTGTAAATATCAGTAGAATTCTGCTTAGTATGGACAAAGTATGTATGTTATAGATAATTATTATTCATTAAACATATTGATTTATAGTGGCAATTTTTTTGATTTTCCTGAATTCTGTGTTATAATAATCCTGCCTGTGCAAAGTCAGTAAACAGTCCAATGCCAAATTGGCCTAGAGACGATTAACATAAAAGTACTCTGTGCGCTTAACGATCCCGATATTATTTTTACTCTGGTTGGGCCTTATAAAAAAATCTATACTGTATAGCAACAGATTATAAGATTCTAAATTCAAATTTGAATTATACAATTCATATACACGGCCGGTATCTTAAATTCTAATCCTAAAAAGTTAATGTGAAGTATTTGAATATATAGGTAGCATTCAAGATGATTTATCTTTACAGTGTGTGTAAAGCGAGCAAAACACGATTATCTATCCCACAATACGAAGTATTTCCATTGATGCTTAATGGTCATTGACTTGTGGGGCCTCATAAAAAATCTACCGTTTCGAATTTCGCTGAGTGCAGTGAGTGGCCGGTCTGGGCATTGTTGATCCATGTCTGATGTAAATGCTGAGCACAGATTCTATTATATCCTAGTCAGATATGGTGAAGCGTTATTTTTTCCTAAATCTTAGATATTTGAAATAGGAGAAATTACACGTGGAGCAGGCAATACATCTGAGGGTTATCTCAATATGTGTCTCAGTTTGAGGAGATCTGAGTATAGGTTTACTTCGTGGTTTTTAAAGTGCGTAGTGTTTTAATATATTGTCTCTTTTTACAGCAATTTTTATTTGGTTTCCTGCGAGAGTTTCTGAATCTCTGAATTATTAATGTTGCTTGGTCTTATCATTCGTTCTTCAGTACCTATATATTATCTGCAATATTTTTTTGGTACCTGTCATTAGTCTGTCAATTTTGTCTGTGATTCTTCTTCTGTCATTAATTTTCATTATCTGTCGTGTTGCTCGCTCGCTGACGTTTGACATTACAACTTGGTATTCCGATTTATCTCTATCGTTTTTCGATCGTTGTAAATTATAATTGCGGCATTGTTTTATTTTTCTAAACAAGTATCATAGTATTAATTGTCAACGTGATATTCAGCGGTGAAAGAAATGCAGTGACGAAGGAATTACGTCTCGTAAACCTGTAAGTGTATTGTAGATTCAATTTTTTTTCTTGCCTACACCCTTTCAACAACTCAGCCGGGGCCTGAGTCACTGCGCTGTTATTTTTTGGCTAATTTTGGATCACAAATTCATGTATTACTTGTTACATTCTATTGAGCAAATGTATATAGAGTATTACTTCGTTTTCGTGGATTCGTTTCGTTTATACCGCTTGATAAGAAACTACACGGCGAAATCAAATTTCAGCAGCACTTTTGTTTTGAAACGTACAGAATGATTCAGGGTCTTTGTTATTTGATTAAATTAAATTGACCACTGCAATAGTTACGCCTGTATTCAGCCTAGGTTTACTCTTGTTTTGATTATATTGGCCTTACCATTGTAATAAAACATTCTAGCAGTTCCATTTTAATTTTTCATGGTGTTATTGATTAAAGTGTCAGTTTAGTGAACACCTTCAAAGTCATATCTATTTTTGTAAGAACTAACTGACCTTTACCTTTTATGCTAAAATGTCTCCTGTTTTCCTCAAAATCTTATCTATAAATAATATATTCAAACTAATTTCAAAATGTAATTTCATTTCTGGCATAATTTAGGTTGGTGAAGTTATTCATTTGGGTTATACAACATAGTAAGGATTATCTATCTATCTTGAACATTTTAGCTACCAACTGGGACAAAAACAAGGACATTTCATGGGTTAAAGCAGTAGACATTACTTATCCAAGATGAGTAAAATGTCGAAGAACAAGTTGAACCTGACCCTGCCGCCAGGTTCAATTGACACGGCTCCAGCGGTGACACCATCCAACATGACGCCACAGCTGAAGTCTGCTACGGCTACGGAGTAAGTATTTACTCTTACCTGTAAGGTAAGAGTTTTCTCTTACACATAATGTACTCTGCTGCATCTGCTTAGACTGGAAGGCCACTAAAATATAGTTGGGAAAAGTTGTGTTGATTGAATGAGACAGTCTTTGTTGTTTTGCCATCGTTAAAAAAATACTTAATAAATGTTTAGTATTACCCAATCTTCTTGACCGGGCTGAACATAGGTTTTGCAATGTGAAAGACACAGCCCGCTGCTGTTTTTGTTTGAGATTTACTACTGCGCAGCCATTGTAGCCAACTTTAGGGCGGCCAAGATTGGGTATTACATACAGTTTTTAACTACCTATTTATTGTATTTTAATTGTTTGTTTTACTCTAGATGCTTTTACTACATGTCTTTTCACATCATTCTCACATATAAGTATTTTTTCAACAAGAATGATGTAACCAAACACTTTTGTAACTTGTTAAACACTTTTTTTTAAAGAGTAATTGTGAAGTTTCTTGTCCGTTCTTCTCTATAACAAGCTACTTTTCCGATTGGACGGTAGAATCAATTATTATTACAATTAAAATTTATTTTTTTACGTTCAAAAGTGCCGTTTAATGGCCTAATTGAATAAAAAAATATATCTTGAGTAATACTAAATCTTGGCTGCCCTGAAGGTAAATGAAATGGATGTTGAAACAGTAGGTAACTGTTGAAAAGAAGAACCTATAGGTAAAATTTATTATCACACTGTGGGGTATATAGTGCATTTTGTACTTATGTGTATGTGTATTCAGGTGAAACAGGAAAATTTTAGTATTTCAATTTTAACACCTTATACAAAATATTACATATTTTTGGTACTAAGGTAGCAAATTACCAACCTAGTAAGTAATATTGAATACAAAAGCCTTATCTTGGGCATATTATCTGTGCTTGGGCATTAGCCCTAAAAAATTACTACTACTACTATCTGTACTACTGATCTTTCATTAAAAAGATCAGTACAACAGATCAGAAACATACGTTCACAGTTTCTTCATTCCTAGTTTTTGGACATAGGGAGTAGGCTGTAGTACAGCACCAACTCTGTTTATTTCAATTTACCTATCAACACAGAAAATTAATAGGTATCATACAACTGTTGTAGGCGGCAGGGTTTAGCGGGAAAGTCCAAGACGAGCATTGAGGCTCTGACGGAGAGGCTGGAGCAGATTGAAATGGATGACACCCAGCGACGAAGGATAGAAGTGTTCCTTTGCCAGAAAGAGAAGATCGGAGAGCTTAGCGATGATGACTTCGAGAAGCTGGGAGAGTTGGGTAAGAAATCTACTTGTATTGTAGTACAAACCATTGTGAGCTGACTATTACTCAACATTCTGGTTCATTTATGCTGAAAGTCATAAATCGAAGCCAAAAACTTTATGATTGATGATTGCTGCATATTCTTTTAATTATTAAAATTATGTTTATTAAAGCTGCAATCTGAAAGAAAAATGGACCCTTTTAAGAATATAATTATTTTGTCATACTTCAACTCTATTATTTTGAGGAACAGCTTTTATGAAAACACTCACTAATTTTTTGAAGCCCTGAGTACAGTAGGTACCGAATCTTGGCTCCAGATGGTTTTCAACCCCCGACGGAAAAAGATGGGTGTTATAAGTTTTACGTGTGTTGCTGAGTATCTGTGTATCTGTGTGTATGTCTGTGGCATCATAGAGCCTAAACGGATGAACCGATTTTGATTTAGTTTTTTTTTGTTTGAAAGGTGATTTTGTCGAGAGTGTTCTTAGCTATGTTTGAATAATATCGGTTCAGCCGTTCAAAAGTTATGGGCGTTTTACTGTTTGAATTGGGGTGTTTTCGCAAGATATCGTGTCAATAATAAAGTAATTACGTGTTCAATAGATTGCCGATCGAAGCGTATCTACTATGTACTAGATAAATTATGTAGCATGAAATAAAAATGTGTCGGGGGTTTTCGAAATTTTGAAATGATACTTGTGTCATACTTCAACTCTTTATTATTTTGAGGATTTTGTAATAAATCATAATTGATTTTATAAAAATCTCACAAACTTTTTGAAGCTCTGAATGCAGTAGGTATCGAATCTTGGCTGCAGATGGTTTTAAGCTTTAAGATCTAAAAGCGACAAAGCATTATAACAAGGCATCCCAGAATCTATACCAATATTATAAAGAGGAAAGATTTGTTTGTTTGTTTGTTTGTACCGAATAGGCTCCATAACTACTGGACCGATTTCAAAAATTCTTTCACCGTTGGGAAGCTACTCTATCCCTGGGTGACATAGGCTACTTTTTATCCCTGTATTCCCACGGGAACGGGTAGGGAACTCAGGGCCGGATTTAAGGGAGGGCAATCGGGGCAACTGCCCGGGGCCTCCACAAGAGAGGGTAACATAAATTGTATTTATTAAAAAAAAACTTACACAACTATAGGGTATCTATAGTGGAATCTCTAACTCGAATGTCAAGGGAAATGCAAAAAAAATCGAGACAAAAAGTTTTTGACTTAACAAGAACTTCGAGATACATATGATTTAACTGCTGAAATTTCGAGCGACTAAGTCGCGATTTCTAAGTATATTTTTCGATTTGTAGAGTCAAACCCAACCTAAAAATTTAATTGAACTTAGAAAATTTAATGAATTCATTAATTGCACGTGTACAAGACAAAAACAATAGCTTAGAAGCCCCTAACCCGAACATTCATTTTGGATTTTATTGCAATTATTTCGGAGAATTCCAAGTAAGACGTCAGATGTCATTGTATTTTACTAAGACTTTTGGAAACTCCTTTTTGAAATTCGAGATATAGAGTATAAATAAGTATTATCAATACTTCGTAGGGAAATAACATTTTGTTCGAGTTACAAAGTTTAAATAATTCGAGATACCGCGTATCTAAGGGTTCAGCGGAAGGAAATGGCATTTTTTTCGACTTACTGAGGATTTTGACTAAACGAGGTTCGAGTTATAGAGATTCCACTGTATTACTATTTGAAAACTTATCTAGTAATTTTTATTTTATATGATTTTAACATTATTTATTATATCTTAATTTTACTTGCAGCAGCGTATTGTTTTACTGTGTTTGCGACGGATGGTCGATCCGTGATCTCGTCTCGTTAGAGCTATCGCTCTGGGAACACAATGCGGGGTGTTGCAGTGCGCAGGGTTCACGCCGCCCACTTGCCTGTCTCCCCTCCCATACGATTATACAGGGTGTCCCAGAAATCGACGTCAAGCCGTAAATGGGTGATAGACCAAGTTATAACAGTTCTCAGAAAAATACGAAAAAAAATCTATCTCATGTTTTTAAAAAATTATGTTCACTTTAAAAATTTACTAAAAAAATCAATCCCTGTAATGGTTCTTTAACTCCAATTGCTACAAATCCCATAATTTATCAATTTTTTTTGTTATTATGTAATCTTGAATAATGCTTGTGTAGATTTTTGCCTAAAATTTAAAGCCAACTCCTCCTACTTAGAAGAAAATTAAACTTTTTCAAAACCAAATTATTCAAATTTACTGTTTCGCCCAACTTTAACTGACTGTACTGAAAAAAAAATGTACTACGCTAGTTTGGCAAGTAACATGAAAAATTGGCGCATTTAATAAGGATTCGAAAATGGTGTAACACTTGCTAGATTACGTTTTCAATAATTGGTCAATTTTTTTTTTGTAAATAGTATCGGTTTTTACCCAAAATGTCCATACTTCCTTAAAATGACTTTAGCTTACCTAAAGCTTTGCTAAACTCCGTTTCTAATTCGATAGAGACGGAGAGAGTCATTTTACGAAGTGTGAGCGAGATAAGAAATCGAAATTTTACGTAATTTAAGAGCAAAGTTATGATAGTGATTCAACCTTTTTACTTTAAGTCAGGACCAGTTTTCTCATCTTAGAAAAAAAAACAAATTTACAGATTTAATTTTTTTTTATTACAATAAATGTTCAAACTGCCTTCCTTCGACGGCAATGCAAGCACGACATCTTCTTAAAAAAGATCTGGTTATTTTCCGGGCAAATCTTCCCCTATTTACAAAGACAACGGCTTCCGTTATTCTTTCCCGCAGCTCGGCTAAATTCTCTATTGTTTTTGAGTACACTTTCTCTTTTACCGCTCCCCAGTAAAAAAAATCTAGGGGATTTAAATCAGGCGAACGGGGTGGCCACAAGATTGTCCCACCGCGCCCTATCCACCCGCTGTATTCTTCATCAAGATGTTCTCTTACTAAACGGGCATAATGCGCTGGGCAGCCATCTTGCTGGAACCACATTTCCCTGTAAACGTTCAGTGGCACGTCTTCTAATAAATCTGGTAAAGTATTTTGAAGAAAATCCAAATAAACTGCGCCATTCAAAATCTCTGGCAGCTCAAAAGGTCCAATTATTTTGCCATTTAGTATCCCGGTCCACATGTTTACTTTAAATCGATACTGTGACTTATCTTGCCTCATCAAATTTGGATTTTCTACATGCCACTCGTGCAAATTGTGCAAATTCATGTAGCCATCTTTTTTAAATGTTGACTCATCGGTCCATAAAATCTTCTCTAAGAATCGAGGGTCTTCTCTGTGCCTTTCTAGCATCCTTTGGCAAAACGCAACTCTGGGAGCGTAATCCCGTGGTAGTAATGATTGTACTCGCTGTACATGATACGGGTGGAACTCGTTCTTTTTTAAGATTCGGTGGGCGGTACTCTTAGATACACCTGTGCTTGTTTCGATTCCACGTACAGAAGCACTTGGGTCTTCTTGGACTGCTTGTAGTACGACGTCTTCGTACGGATTACGATGTCTTCCTTCACCATGTACTTGGTTCGGGAATCGTCCCTCTGATAGTGAACGGTGCACATTAATAAAAACTCGATGATCTGGGTGACGATTGTTCGGGTACCTCTCACGATAAAGTCTAGCGGCTGCATTGGCATTGCATCTGCATTCCCCATAAACGAGGTGCATGTTCGCATATTCCAATGCAGTGTACACAGCCATGGTAGTACTACACAATCACAGGATCAGCAACAGTCCAGAGTAAAGCACAGGTCGTCAGAAAGAGGAATTAAACAGTCCAAATCACAAGCAATTAAGTCCAGAAAACAACGCAAAAAGTAGTAAGTACGGAATCAACATGAACGAATACGGAGATGCGCAGTAAACAAAGCAGCGTAACGTACTGATTTGTAATTGTGTGTGCGTCTGCGCTTACAAAACAGAACAATAACTACTGCTGTCTCATTCGCACTCATCGGTAAATTGTATCTCCGTTTCATGATAAAGGTTGTGTCACTGATAAAGGTGGCGTCACTCTCTGTCTCGCTCACACTTCGTAAAATGACTCTCTCCGTCTCTATCGAACTAGAAACGGAGTTTAGCAAAGCTTTAGGTAAGCTAAAGTCATTTTAAGGAAGTATGGACATTTTGTGTAAAAACTGAGACTATTTACAAAAAAAAACTTGACCAATTATTGAAAACGTAATCTAGCAAGTGTTACACCATTTTTGAATCCTTATTAAATGCGCCAATTTTTCATGTTACTTGCCAAACTAGCGTAGTACATTTTTTTTTCAGTACAGTCAGTTAAAGTTGGACGAAATAGTAAATTTGAATAATTTGGTTTTGAAAAAGTTTAATTTTCTTCCAAGTAGGAGGAGTTGGCTTTGAATTTTAAGCAAAAATCTACACAAGCATTATTCAAGATTACATAATAATAAAAAAATTAGATAAATTATGGGATTTGTAGCAATTGGAGTTAAAGAACCATTACAGGGATTGATTTTTTTAGTAAATTTTTAAAGTGACCATAAATTTTTAAAAACATGAGATAGATTTTTTTTCGTATTTTTCTGAGAACTGTTATAACTTGATCTATCACCCATTTACGGCTTGACGTCGATTTCTGGGACACCCTGTATATATAAATTATTGAAACACTTGCAAGAAAAATATGATTTAACCTATTTGAAAAATAATTAGGGTCCTCCACTCCCCTGTTGCCCTAGGGCCTCCACACCTCTAAATCCGGCCCTGAGGGAACTACGCGGGTAAAACCGCGAGGCGTCCTCTAGTATTCAATTAATTGACTTCAACTCAATTACTTTCAGGCCAAGGCAACGGCGGTGTAGTAATGAAAGTCCGCCACAAGTCGACAGGTCTCATCATGGCTCGCAAGCTTATCCATCTAGAAGTCAAACCAGCCATCAAGAAGCAAATCATAAGAGAGCTGAAAGTACTGCATGAATGCAACTTCGCTCACATTGTGGGCTTCTACGGGGCATTCTACAGTGATGGAGAAATATCGATCTGTATGGAATACATGGATGGTGGATCACTTGATCTGATACTGAAGAAGGCTGGCAGGATTCCTGAATCGATTCTAGGTATTTTTTTCTTGTATTTCCTTATATTTTAAAGTTTTCTGTAGAAAGATTTACTATCTATTGGATGGGCCACGCCTAGCTCGGACAAATTGGGGTTTCCATGGTTTTACGTGACTAATTTATATTGTTTTAGTGTGAGGCTTCATAAGTGTGTTGCTTTGTGTCATCGCTGCATCGTTTTACATATATTTTTAACCCCCGACGGAAAAAGAGGGGTGTTATAAGTTTGAGGTGTGTTGCTGTGTGTCTGTCTGTGGCATCATAGCGCCTCAACAGATGAACCGATTTTGATTTAGTTTTTTTTGTTTGAAAGGTGATTGTATCGAGAGTGTTCTTAGCTATGTTTGAATAAAATCGGTTCAGCTTTTCAAAAGTTATGCGCGTTTTACTGTTTAGATCGTGACGTTTTCGCAAGATAAATTTGTCGGGGGTTTTTTAAATTTTGAAATTTTACTTGTTAGTGACATGCCTTACCACGCGTTGCATCGTCGCACGCGACGGACGAGGGAAGGGGGGAGGGTGATGCGCTGCGCTGTCGGAGCTCCGATGCTACGACGGACAGTGTTTGTTACGATCCATAGGTCGAGTCGATCATTCGTCCATACAAACGTAGTCTGGCGATTACTCCACTGTTTGACGGTGTACGTTCAAAATAAAAATATATATCAATTTGTCTCATTACTATCTAGCCCTGTATGAAAACAAAAATGAAAAAAAAACGTGTATTTGAAAGTTATGAGTGTCGAAGGTTCCATATTTCAACAATTTTAACGCATCTTTGGGCGCATATGAATACCATAAGAAGAAGGAAAATTGCAAAACAGTCACCATACAGGGATAGATTAGTAGTTCAACAATGAGACTAATTTTATTTTGAACAGATACATTTAGTCGTTTTTATGTTATGCATATGCCCAAAGGTCTGTTTCAAAAATTTCGCGCGCTCGTTCTCGTCCTAAATCATCATCCATTTCGCTACAAATTTGCAAGTGTTTATTCGTACGCGAACTAGCTTCTTACTGCTCATCACAGCATCTATCTCTTTCGCACGTGTTGTCGGATGAGATAGCGTGCATTTTAACACCACGCACAAAATAGTTCGTGCCGTCGGCTAGGGCAACCTTAATCTGAAATTCACACTGAGACGGTTCGCTGTGACGACGCGACGGTGCGTCACCCTTTTGCGACGACGCAACGCACTAATGAGTTGTCCCGCTGCAGCGGATAGATGTAAATGCTACAAATATTGATCAAAAAATAGTTGTATGATAGAACTCTTACCTAGCCGAATTTCCTTTCTTTCGTAGAATCGTTGAGCTTCTTAAATTCTGAGCTGAGCTGCACGGTTATTGACAAATGCGTGTACTGACTGGACAGGACCACTCAATATGGCTGGTTCTTTCCTCAATCTACATGGTTTTCACATGATCTAACCAAGATTTTGTCAGGACTTTAAAAGAGACTGGCCTCTGAGTTTGTTTCGGCCTTTCTTCTCAGAGTAGTAAGATAGGAAACGTCGACCTCATCTAGTGTATGTACAAAGTAACTTACAGAAATAAAATCATTTATTGACTTGGAAACACAGACTCATCTCTCAGTACTAAGCAGTTAATCGAACCACATCGAGGCTACTTCTCAAGTCCGATTCAATCTAATTCCAATTTTGCAACTGCAAGAATTGTGCTCTGATTTAGCGACAAAGTCTAGCAGTGGAAACTCAATTGCACCCATTGCTAGCCTCTTGTATAATTTTATGCGCGTCTGAATGCAGACGGAGATAGTCTTAACGCAATTCAGAACCAGTCAGTCACCTCTAGATAAAGTAATTCATTCATGAGTAATTTATGCAGGGAAAGGAAGTTTGTTTTAGAATGACTCAAAGAGGTGAACAGTTTGTTATTACGGAGCATTTTACAGATAATAAGCATGTTCGGAAATTATGTTGTCATTATTAATATTCCTTACAACTGAGTCATGTAGGTGTCCAATGTAGGAGCACAACTATATTTTAGCTCTGGTGTAACCGCCACTTGCACTTGGAGTTGCCTACAGCAAACCATGTTTAAAAATAATAATTATTCATTGAAAATCTTTTTTAAAACAAGCTGTTTTCGTATTCCTCTCAGGAAACCCTTTCATTTGATACCCATATCATGGCAGTGCACAAAAATATCTAGTCCGCCATCTTGGGCCGTCTGCCATATTTGATTTAGAATGACATCACTTAGCTAACCATGCATTGTCATCCAAACTAAACGTGTAGGTATGCAAAATTTCATATTAATAGGTGGAGGATAACTGCATTAAAATTCAGTTGCAAGATTTGACCCGAACACACATACATACATTGCAAGTTAAATAAAAGCTTGTAATAAATAGGGTAACGGACTCCATGTCTGTGGGTCAATTATAAGGCAGGAGTAGCGTTTTAGTCGGTAGGCACCTAGTGAATCCGACATAGCAGAGTTGATTCGTATGCGAGGCAGCTCGGCAGGCTTATTGCGTATCTTTTGCAAGAGCAAAACGATAGCGATCAAACGCTTTATGTCATAAAAGTCGGAATTACCTGCAGTGTAGGTATGGTAGGTTCTACACAATCGTTTGCTAATCGATCGCTGTTTGTAAAATTAACTTATTTAAAAAAAACTCTAAAGCTTCTGTATGGAAGAGCAATTATTGCGCAAAAATGGCTATCGTTTTGCTTTTGCAAAAGATACGTAATAACCCTGCGGGCGTCCATGAGGATATACAACTCCTGCAAATAAAAAGGTACTGGATCATGAAAATTGTTCATTAAATATTGTCGGCATTGTCTTTGCTTAATCATGCAGTTGGCTTCATTTACTGAGTTAACCTGTTATCTTAATGGAAGTTTATATGCAAATATGTTGCACCTAAACCAGGTTTTTCTTCTTTTGTATCTGTGAAAATGAAGTTGACATCGTATTAAATGCGAGAAAATTACATTTTGTTGTATGAAAGCCAATTAGCATGATGGTGTTTCATACATAAGTCTTTTTGCCCGACTGCCGAAGGAGGGTAATGTGTTTATCAGTCTTTGTATGTATGTATGTTTGTTCCTATGTGGCGTTCTAGAGACCAAACCCGTTGGCCGATTTTGATGATTCTTACGTCAATTGTTTCTTCATAACACTGCGAGTATCACTGGCTACATTAAAATTGGAAAAGAAAAAAATGGCGGATTTTGGGCACCATTTTGTTGGGGGAAATTTATTTTTTCTTTCAAAACCCATTTTGTGAGGTATCAAAATAGTTTTTATTAATAGGTTTTGAGAGGTGATTTCAAAATTTTTAAATGTACCGAATTCTAAAAAATATTAACTTAAAAGTTGAAATTAAAAAAAAAAAATTAAAAAAAAACAAAAAACCCGACTGCTTAAAAAGCGAACTAAAAAGACGTACACATTAAGAAATTCATGCTATGCTCTCGGAGGATACCTCTCTCTGGTTTTTGTCAGTTACGAGTCAGCTCGCGAAAATGTATCCTCCGACTGCACAGCATGAATTTGTTCTTATTTACGTCTTTTTAGTTCGCTTTTTAAACAGTTAGTTTTTGTTTTTTTTTTAATTAACTTTTTTATTTGTCTATGTGCCTGTTGTTGAAGAACATCATATATTACAGTCCCTTGTTTATTGCTGAAGCTATTCCTATATAACAGGGACAAATCCAATTTCACTGAATTTCCGAAAGGAAAATTTGTTGTGTTTACCTGTAACTCGGTTGTAGCAAGAGAAAATCGACCACGATGTATCTTTGACAAAAATCTTAGCCAGTGTGATGCATGCAAAAAAGTTTAATTAGAATAATATCAAGTTCACCTTGTTGATTTGTCTCGGCAGAACTCAGATGTTTTGGGGCGGGGGGGGGGGGGGGGGGGGGGGCTTGAGCCCTTTAGACCCCCTCCCACTATACCGCTACTGAAGCTTATTGGCTTACCAGGGTCCGTACCACACGTTTGGCAGTGTCTCCCTTATACCAGTGACCATCGTAGTTAATGCCATATAATTAATTAATCATTACCATTTTCCAGGAACAATAACATCAGCCGTACTGAAAGGTCTCAGCTACTTACGAGACAAGCATGCCATCATGCATCGTGACGTGAAACCATCCAACATTCTGGTGAACAGCAACGGGGAGATCAAGATCTGCGACTTCGGAGTGTCGGGACAGCTGATAGATTCCATGGCCAACTCGTTTGTGGGGACTAGGAGTTATATGTCGGTAAGTGTAACTTTGGAATAACCGTCTTTCAAAGAGTAGTTGGCAGACCTTTGCACAGCCACTTTCACCTCGCATCAACACTATTTCTGTGAATTTTCTAGCAAAGTGATTTGGTTCTTTGGTAAGGCACTTAAGGTTCCCCTAGTCGACGGCACGAACTATTTTGTGCGCGGGCTTAAAATGCATGCTATCTCATCCGACAACACGTGCGAAAGAGATCGATGCTGTGATGAGCAGTAAGAAGCTAGTTTGCGTACAAAGTAGCACTTTTGCAAATATGTATCGAAATGGATGATGATTTAGGAAGAAAACAAGCGCACAAATTTTATAAACAGACCTTTGGGAGTCTAGATATCATGAAAAAACTACTAAATCTATATTTTCAAAATAAAATAATTGCATTGTTGAATTACTAATCAACAATAATCAAATAAACAATAAAACCGATTATTTTTAGAACGGTTCCAAGCCTTGATCATGAGGCCAGTATCCTCCTGCCTTCAAATACATAATGACTAACTACAATTTCTCACCGTTTTATTAATAAACGTCGAATAAGGTAAGATTAACTTTACTCCATGCATTAGGTTGGTACTAACAAATTTCCGTATTAATAAACACGGATTCATCATCATCATATCAGCCGAAAGACGTCCACTGCTGGACATAGGCCTCCCCCAAGCTTCGCCACATTGACACCAGGGAATGTTTAGGACAGCAGCGTTCTCTGTGCACTTTAACAACAAACTGCGATCGCCAACCCGCCTGCCAAACGTGGCGATTAAGGCAACCCCCCCCCAAACCAAAACACGGAATAAGGAGGGATTATACTAAACTGTCTCTAGTCTCGGACTAAAATTTACACCATGGTGCTAGCTAGTTTAAGGTTGGATTAAGTTCGGATTAAGAGTAGTGTATCTCTGGCGATTACAATTATTATTATATTTTATTGAGATTTTGATTTGTTTAGAAGAATTTGTTTAGTTTGAAAACTTTTAGGTAAAATAAATATATTGTATTTATATCTTAAATCATTTCTTATTTATGTGCGATTTAAAGTTAAATTGTTGAGTTTTTTTAAATTGCCTTCTGTACTTTAAAACTGTATGACAGATGTCACTCTGTCCAAATTATTCCTTATTTTTATTTTTTATGTCATCAACTTGCTTGGTTTCATTCACTGGCTCATTCTTTTTACTTGTAAATTCTTGTCATACAACCGGAATATCTTTATAGGTATGCTTGCATGCTGTTTGAAAACAAAAGTGTATTTAATCTCTTTTACCTTTTAATTTGCCCTTAAGGTTCCCCTAGTCAACGGCACGAACTATGTATTTCGTGCGCGGGGTTAAAATGCATGCTGTCTCATCCGACTCCGAAAGAGATTGATGTTGTGATGAGCAGTATGAAGCTAGTTCTCGTACGAATTAGCACTTTTGCAAACTTGTAGCCAAATGGATAATGATTTAGGACGAAAACGAGTGCGCGAAATTTTATGAATAGACCTTTGGGAGTTCAAAATAAAATTATTTGCATTGTTGAATTACTAATCTATCCCTGTATGGAGGCCCTTTTGCAATTTTCGTTCTTATGGTATTTATTTCCGCCCAAAGATGCGTTAAAATTTGTGTTGAAATATGGAACTTTCGACGCTCATAATTTTCAAATATTGTATATTTTTACTTTTCTGTTTCCATACAGGGCTAGATAATGATGAGACAAATTGATATCATTTTTTTATTTTGAACGTATACCGTCAAACAGTGGAGTAATCGCCAGACTACGTTTGTATGGACAAATGATCGACTAGTGTAACCTTAAATGAGAAAAGCACTCGGAAATACCTGACCAGTATATTACTCTTCTTTATTATAAGGAAACAATTTTAGTATTATTTGCTGTTACTCTAATATTCCGTCTTCCATTCCAGCCGGAGCGACTCCAAGGCACGCATTACTCGGTGCAATCAGACATCTGGTCTCTCGGACTATCGTTAGTGGAGATGGCCATAGGAATGTACCCCATCCCGCCGCCTGACGCGAAGACCTTAGCGGCGATATTCGGTGGACAGAACGAAGATCATTCTCCTGGTCAGGTTGGTATCGTCAATGGTTTCTGCCAAAAACTCACGGCATTTCTGTTTTTGACAATATTTCAAGCTGATTAGAAAAAAATCTTTTATGCATTAAAATTAATTATTATTACTATTAATTATTTACTAGCCGTTGCCGACTTCGTAAAAACTGAAAATAAAATAATGGGTAGCCTAATTTTTCTTATAACCGTCCCGTCAAAATCGGCCCAGCCGTTTCGGAGATTACCCTGAACAAACTGACAGACAGAGAAAAATAAAAAATAGGTTTTTTTATTATTATAGGTACCGTATATAGCCCGATCAAATTAGACCAAAAATAGGGGTAGGTTTACAGTAATTCGCATAGAGCTGAAAATTGGTACGGATGTTCGGAACACCATTATAAATGAAATGTAAAAAAGTCCCCATCAATCCCACACTTGCAAAAAAAAATATTCAAGGTCAAAGTTAGCAAATATAGGGTTTTTATCTTATATATAAAATAGATCAGACAAAAATTGTAGATTATGCAATTATCTATAAAAATGGTCTCTACAATTTTTCTCCTAAACGGCAGAAAAGCTGTTTTTTTTATTTATTGCTCTATATATTACACACGGAAATCAAATCAAAACAACAATAAAGTACTGAGTTCTGAATTCTAATTATTATACACATTAAATATAATAAGTGATGGACGTGGAAATTAGCATTCGTTTGTATTCGGAAATGCGATGATTGCCGAGGGACATTAAGAAAATAATTGTACTGTACTTTTATTTACAAGAAATCATATATATTTTAGTACATCATTCATTATGTATGTATTGTGAGGTCTTCGCAGCTAAGTAATAACAACTGCAAGGTTATGCGACAGCGGAAAAAGTACATACCGAGAAATATGCGCGCATGGCAAAAAAAAAGTCCATTGAAAAAAATGCTGTTCCTGCATTTTGGATCGTATTAATAACCTCCTTTATTTAGTTTTCCAGTAGAATACTTGATGAAATTTAAGCCTGAAACCACAGTGGTTTTAAAACACTGGTTCACGAAATTTTGAGGACTTCAGTCAAAATCAAATGTTTTTCAACTGGGCCGTTAAGTGGCACTTTTGATTGTTAACAATTATTTACAAGTAATAAAAACTGATTCTACCGTGCATTCGGAAAAGTAGCTTGTTATGGAGAAGAACGCACAAGAAACTCCATACTTTTTAAAAAAAAACAAGATTTTACAATATTTACATAAGTACAAACATTAATAAAGTTATATACGTGAGAACGATGCACCCAGAACTATTATACTTGCTACATATAGGTATAAATTATTACAAGCACTAAATGGTAAATTCCTTCACTTGATACATAGGAACATGGTTCTCACATACTTACAAATATTGCAAACATAGGTAAATTACCTAACTCAACAACTATGGAACAGTGTGCGAGTCAATTTTTTTAAACAAAAAGAGAAGAAAAAAAAAGCGTTACTATAATTATGAATAACATACAAATTAACCAGTTTGATACTATACTACTACACTAAAGATTGTCCTATGGAGCAAGACCAGCATGTTTCCAAGAATTTTTATCTTGAATATAATCATCTAATTTGTAATATGCTTGTTTACAAAGTCTGCTTTTAACTATTGTTTTAAATTTTCTTTCATTGAGTTTTAATATATCACAAGATATTTTGTTATAGAATTTAACACAGTACCCCATGAAAGATGTGTGTACTTTAGCTAATCTATAAGATGGTTGATCTAGCTCAGAGATAGATGATATAGCTCAGGTTTTTCAAAAGCATCAGGATGAAGAGAATGTCTGTTGCGAAAGCGAGCGAACCCAGCCTCGGATCTAGATAGATTTTCTGTTGACCATTCCTACTACCAGTTTCATAGTAGCATTGGTGGTAGTGGTGGTTAATATAACGTAAAGCAACTTAAAGTAGCGTGCTTATTATAAATAGCATAAAGCAAACGCTATCTCGGAACACACTTGGCGCTATACGCTATTTGCTTAATTCGTTATAACGCAGTATCGCTAGCAACGCAATAAAGTAAATAAAGCAATAAGCTTGGGGCGCCGGGCGGGCGCTGCGGCCAGTCGTTGCATGCTAGCGATAGTTATCGGTCGCGCGCGTAATTTTAGATCCCGCGCGGCTCACGTAATATACCTACGCTAATTTGCTTCGTGCTTTTTATTGTAAACAGTGATAAGACACGTAATATTGACTAAGTATAATATTGTGTAAGTAAGGACGATTTATTGAGAGATTGTGTTGTTGTTTAATCTTTTGTTTTTGTGTGTGTATAGCAGACGAAAATGTCTAAAAGAAATAGTGATTTTACAATATGGAACTTAAATTAGTGATGTAGAACTGAAAGTCTGAAGGAAAGTTCATTGTTTATTTTTACTGCTCCATTTTATCGTAATAAATTCATAAAAGCGATGTAATATTTTAAGCATGCTGTCTGTCCAACGCTAGGGTAGGAGCTGCGAGTTAACAGTCACCGCGCTTGCTTTAATCGTGTCCGCCCCGCACCCGTGCGTTATAAAAATCGCGTTATAATAAAGCGTGTAAAATAACGCGCTTAAAATATAAAGCATTAAGCAAGTTATTGTCATATAGCTACTTTGAACACTACTAATTGGTGGCACAGTGGTAACAGCCGCGACTTACAAGTTGTAGGTCGTGGGTTCGAATCCAGGCAGGCGCTTTACTTTGTCTAAATTATTTCATCGCCACTACTCTCAAAACCAAAAATTCGAAGACATGTGACATCCACCGACATGCACAGAGCCCACGTGGTAGATTACGGCCCTTTCCCTCTCACAGAGAAGAGGCCTGCACGCACGACGGACCAAATGAGAGTCTTAAGGACGCTATTACATTTTTCTACAAATAACAGTGCTTTTCAGGTACAATTTTAATGTATATGCAATCACAGATGTGAAGATATCATGGTCTTAATTTAAAGATAATATATTCAGCTCCAGATTGGCATCAGAAAAATTGCATGACATCATACAAAATTTTCGCACAAATACGTTTTGCCCATCACAATAATTGCAAAAATATTAAAATAGTAGGGTCCGGATAGGTCCCAGTTTAGTTAATTTTACAGCATTTTTTATCTTCAAAATTATAAAAAAATTGCGGTATATATAGTCCTTTACAGGTTCAGATAATTAATTTTTACCCAAATCAATATATATTTTAATTATTAGCTAAAATAAAAACACTTGCCGACTTCTTCATACATTTTGCACTAGAAGCTTATCATTCCGCGCTCAGAAGCGCTCGTGGAAGGACGAGCGTATCGCTTTTTTGCAAAAAATAAATACGATAAAAGTAATAGAAAAGATTGTAGTGTGCATGCGTGAGTCGTATGTCGTGATCAAAAGGAGTTGATATTTTACCGGACCGAAATAAAAGTATGTTTGAGTTTCCTTTTATTATTAGAATGTTATTTAGAAATTATGTTGGGTATGATCGGAATTTGGATAGGTATTGTTAAGCAGTTGTTGACAAGGTTGAGAAATGGATGGGTGGGTTTAAGCAGCTCTTAGTAAGGTTAGGATTTGGATGGGTACGCTGGCGGCGGTGAAGGTTAGAAGTGGATGGGTGGGAGGAGATTTATGATTTGAACCGGTTTGTATGTATGACGAATACGGGGTCAAACCAAAATACAAGATGGCGGCGACGAAAATTTGGCATCTTTTCGTCACAGGTGTCATTGTCATGTTTTTGGGGTTGCTTCTATCGAATATGGGGTCAAAACCAAAATACAAGATGGCGCCGACGAAAATTTGACCGCTTTTCGATATGGGTGTCATTTTCATGGTTTTTGGCGTCGCTTATATCTAATATGGGGTCAAAACCAAAATACAAGATGGCGCCGACGAAAATCTGACATCTTTGCGTCATGGGTGTCATTGTCATGGATTTTGGGGTCGCTCATATCGAATACGGGGTCAAAACCAAAATACAAGATGGCGCCGACGAAAATTTTACCGCTTTTCGATATGGGTGTCATTTTCATGGTTTTTGGCGTCGCTTATATCTAATATGGGGTCAAAACCAAAATACAAGATGGCGCCGACGAAAATTTAACCGCTTTTCGATATGGGTGTCATTTTCATGGTTTTTGGCGTCGCTTCTATCTAATATGGGGTCAAAACCAAAATACAAAATGGCGCCGACGAAAATTTGACATCTTTGCGTCATGGGTGTCATTGTCATGGATTTTGCGGTCGCTCATATCGAATACGGGGTCAAAACCAAAATACAAGATGGCGCCGACGAAAATTTGACATCTTTTCGTCATGGGTGACATTTTCATAGTTTTTGGGTAGTGTGTCATTAGCTGATGCTCATTATGTAATACTCCAAAAATTTTTGATGGTAATATTTTATATAATATGTAATGCAAAATGTTCAATTCATTTTTAACATTCAATTCTATTACTAAGACTCTGCGGTCCGTCTGTCTGTCACCAGGCTGTATCTCATGAACCGTGATAGCTAGGCAGTTGAAATTTTCACAGATGATGTATTTCTGTTGACGCTATAACAACAAATACTAAAACAGAATAAAATAAATATTGGGGCTCCCATACAAAAAACGTGTTTTTTTTGCCGGTTTTTGCAATAATGGTACAAAACCCGTCGTGCGCGAGTCCGACTCGCACTTGGCCGGTTTTTTAATCCTTGTGACCGGAAATTATTTCGTTTTAGGTATCTACTTATTTTACGTTGCATTTTTGTAAAAATACCTACTTACTACAACAAAGTGAAAGCTAATTCTTTTTTCGAAAGTCGGTGTCGGTATCTATTGTTTTTCGTTTTTCGACACGGAAAAGTTATTATTTTTCTATTTTTAGTTTTTGTTGGTACCCCATATTGGGTAGGTATACTAAATAAATCTGTTAACCCCCTAAAAACGCACAAGCGTGATTTTATATTATGGTATAGTGAAAACAAAACATAACTATACGATCACACTAATCGCAGGTCATTTACTATTTGTTATTGAAGAGTTCCATTGTCTGTCTCCGAAGATCTTTATCATATCCTAATATATTATACAATAAAACCTTCCCTGAAAACACATACATTAATGGACGTAAACCCGATAGTATCGGATAAGTAGTTTTAAAGAAAATCGCGGATACATACGGGTCGAATAGATAGAGCACCTCCTTTTTTTGAAGTCGGTTGAAAATAATAACCTACTTTTTACGACGACGGTTTGTAACAGTTACCAAATGCATTTTCAAAGTGCCAACTAACCTTCCTGAATCAACTTCAATAAAATTAAAAAATAATATCAAGGACCAATATTATTTCAGTGATGTATAAAATCGAGCGCTCAGTAGTTTCAATGAGTGCGTGCGCGTAATGTTGTTGTGTGCTACTAGATACCTAAATTTGAGTTCGTCGAAAATGTAACAGCGTCCTTAAGTGCTAACCGTTTGGTATCCGAGGGATCCATCTCTATCCTATCGTACTATCAGTTTGGTCGAGGCCCAGGGAGGCAATTGCCCCTGTTGCACCCCCCCGTATCCGCGCCTGAGTCGCCATGTAATATACATACTAGAAGGTCTGTACTCAGCTGCATTTGGTTAGACAAAAAAGCCGACCCCAATACAGTTGCTGCCGGGCTGTTGTATATGTTCAAACCGCGCGGAGAAATTTGATTGTGTGATGTATATTATGGTCAACTTAATTGTGCAACTGGCGCTATGACGTCACTATGAGGTTCGTCTCTCGCTAGGGTTCCGTTCCTCAAAAGGAGATAAAGGATCCCTTATAGGATAACTTCGTTGTATGTCTGTCTCTCTAGAACGCCTGAAGGTATCAAGTTGAAATTAATATACTCAAGTCCGGAATCATTTGGACCTGTGAAAAAATCTAACTTCTAACTAAACGAACGCAATCAAAAGATACGGTCCCGTTTACAAACATTCTTTTTTGTTATTCCCACTATTCTTAATTTAAATTAATGGGAAATTATTTTCTACTTTTTAGTTTGGTTTTCTATTAAAGCGTGTTTTTAGTTTTTTTTAACTATTATTTCTTCTTATTCAGTTTCGTCTACATAGTTATCTTTGCTACGACATTTTTTGCCCTATCGTTAATGGTGGTGTGTTTGTCACTCCAGGCGCCAAACTCCCCGCGTCCAATGGCGATCTTCGAGCTGCTGGACTACATCGTGAACGAGCCTCCGCCCAAGCTGCCGGCCGGGATATTCTCCGACGACTTCAAGGACTTCGTGGACCGCTGCCTCAAGAAGAACCCTGACGAACGGGCTGACTTGAAAACGCTGATGGTGAGAACCAACTTCATTCAACGTCACAATGAGTTTTTTTTTTTATCTTTGACCTATTGTTATTATTGTATTATTGATTATTTTAAATGGCATTCCATTGCACATATACGAGGGCGGCACTGAAAATTTCGGGAATCAAGTGACACAACATTATCATTTAAAAATGTATTTATTGCTTTTCGAAGTACTCTCTGCTAAATTTGACACATTTTTCCATACGATGGAACCAATCATTGAAGCAACCATTCCATTCGGAAGTTGGGGTCTCCAAAATGGCCGTTTTGTAGGCGTCCACAGCTTCTTCAGGTGATGAAAATCTCTGACCACGCAATTTATTCTTTATTTTAGGGAAAGTATAGAAATCATTAGGGCTTAGGTCGGGGCTGTACGGCGGATGGTCTAATAATTCTATGTTTTCTTGCTCTAAAAACTTTTTTGTTCTGTGCGCGGTGTGAGAACCCGCATTGTCGTGATGGAGGATGATGCGGCGGTTGCAGTTCTCTTTAAGGAAATCAGAAATGACCTGTGGCAAACAAATGCTAGCATACCATTCTGCATTAACCGTTCTTTGTCCCTCAAGAGGAATAGTCGCAACATGGCCGGTTTTGGAGACAAACGTGGCAACCATTTTTTTTGCAACACTCCGTGAACGAACAATTTTTGTTGGCTTTAACTCATTTTCGAATACCCAAACTCGTGACTGGTTTTTTGTTTTGGGTTCGTACGCGTATATCCAGGATTCGTCACCTGATACGATGTTGTATACAGCATTTGAGGATCCTGCGTGGAATCTTTCGAGAGTTCTGACGCACCAAGTAACGCTAGCCGCTTTTTGCTCTTCACAGAGCGAATGCGGTATCCATCGCGAAAACAACTTTTTTACACCTAATTGTTCATGGAAGATTATTTGTATTTGACTCATGACAATGTCTAAAGTTGCCTGAATTTCGCGGTATGTCACATGTTGATCTTCCTCGATCAGTTTACGCACAGCATCAACGTTTTCATGGATGACTACAGTTTATGGACGACCTTGACGGGGATCATCACTGAGCTTGACACGACCACATTGAAATTCAGCAAACCAGCGATAAATTGTGGTTTTGGATGGGGCTTCATTACCAAATGGAGAAATCATCCGGTCAACACACTGTTTTTGTGTTAAACCACTTCGAAAGTCATAATAAATCATCGCTCTTGATTTTTTTCGAGTCAATTCCATTTTCTCAACGACTAAACAAGTTTGACAAAACCGAGAATCTTTTTTTAAATAAATAAATGGTATACGATTTTTAAAACCAAGGAGTTTTCAATTAAAAAGATTTTAATATGACAGAAACAGTGGAAATATTCCATTCCCGATACTTTTAGTGCAGCCCTCGTATGATTATTAATTTGAATGTGTTACATTTTATATTACTATTTTTATTTTCTTTATCGATCAGAATGTTAATGATGTACTTATTTATGTAATGATAATAATGAATGGTACTTATTTATTTTACAAAATTTCTACACAGTGTATATTGTTCCGAAATAAATGACGTATGACTTATTAGCTTAGACACAGATAATATACTACTAGCATACAGATGCCTCATCCCATACAAAGAAACTGTGTCGACGTAACTAGCGTTTTTCGTCTGGTTAAACTGATTATTTTTTGTACATCGATAGCGTTCGGTTCCGTTCCACGGCGAAAGATAGATAGTATTAGCAGCGACTTGTAAGTAAAAGGGTTTACTCGGTTCGTGAATACTTTATTTTTTAATACAGCGACGATTTGTTTTATAGTATTTATAATGCACGTTTTTACAGTTTCATTGTACCAAAATGTGTTACAAAACAAATTTATAAAATCGAGTGCATGCCTCTGAAATTTAAAACCGCGCCATCTATTGACATCAATTTTAAATGATCCATTCAAATAATCTTTGAAATGTGAATTAAGAGCCTAATATTCCTTAATTTTGTGCTTAGGTGAGTTAATTAAACAAGAACATAAATTTTTTATGCTCGTCTCTAGAAAAATTTAATATTTCACAAAACTCAATAACAAATCGCAGCTTATCACGCCATCTAGTGAAATTTATTTTAACCAAATTTTCTTTCTTCTCGTTGGGTGCCTGTGGTGAGTACCAACTTCATTAGAGACACAGAGTTAACTCGAGAGTAGTTGTGTCGTAGAATAGTAGTGGCCCAGTGGTAACGGCCGCGACTTACGAGTTCTAAGTCGTGGGTTCGAACGAAGACAGGCGCTTTACTTTATCTTACTAATATTATAAAAACGAAAATTTGGATCGATGGATGTATGTTTGTTACTCAAACTGATAATGCAAAAAAAAAGCTCAAATCGTCCTTTTTACCCGACTGCCGAAGGAGGGTAATGTGTTTATCAGTCTATGTATGTATGTATGTTTGTTTCTATGTGGCGTTAGAGACCAAACGCGTTGGCCGGTTTTGATGATTCGTACATCAATCGATTCGTCTTAATCTTGCGAATGTCACAAGACAACATTAAAATTGGAAAATAGAAAATAGCGGCTTTTGGGTGCTATATTGTGGGGGAACTATCAAAATAAAGAGTTTTAAGTGGCGATTTCAAAAATATATAACACTTATACGTTTAAATATACCTAATTCTAAAAAAAATGTAAAAAAAAAGAGTTAAATAAAAAAAAAACAAAAATCCCGACTGCTTAAAAAGCAAACTAAAAAGACGATTGTATATTTTTTTTTGTATTGTTTGTCTAGTGCAACAAATTTTGTACGCCATAAATGGCAAAACATGTAGCCACCTCATATTTATTTAAGACCATGTACTGTACTCATGTTTTACAAAATAAATATATCTTATCTTATCTTATCTTTACGTGAACAAGAAAAAAATCATGATGTGCAGTCGGAGGATACATCTGGTTTTGGTCAGCCAGCTCGCGAATATACAGTACTCCGACTGCACAGCATGATTTTTTTCCTGTTTACGTCTTTTTAGTTCGCTTTTTAAACAGTCGGGATTTTTGATATTAAGATTATTTTTTATTCTTTACAGTCTTTTTAGCTCAATATGGCATAATTAGGCATTTTTTTAGATTTCGGTGGATTTTCGGTGCCTATAATGCTAAATGAAAAGCTCAAATCGTCCGTTTTTTGACACACGAAGTACATACAATCGCGTCATCTAGCTAGCTTTATATCTGTGATAACAGGGCTGATGATGTTGATGGATAGATGTCTGAAATATTGTATGTAACAAAATTATTATCTTCACAGAATCACGAGTGGATCCGCAAGGCGGACGCAGAGAAGGTAGACATAGCGGGATGGGTGTGCAAGACCATGGACCTGATGCCCTCCACGCCAAACTCTAACGTGTCTCCTTTTTCTTCATAAGCTGCAAGAAGTGCATACTTTCATCAGCGAAAAAGGGTCAGAATTCAAAATATATCTTTTCTGCATGTATTTTTTTTTATTTATGTGTATGTCTCAAATGAAACAATAATTGTACCCCCGTGAGTTTATGTATGCATTATTTTGAATGTCACTATCACATATTTGGCTGATTTTGAGTTTTTTTTTAGTGTCCGACGAAACTGGTTTTTGCGACCAAAACCGAAAACGAATTTCGGCATCAGTCTCAGTTTCGGCCGAAACCGAAACCGAAACTTCCTTACAAGGATCATGTTTTGAGGGAAAAATAAAGAAAACCTTATTATCAGTCGAGTCTTTATTTTTAGGGTTCCGTACCTCAAAAGGTAAAAATAGGAACCATTATGATCACTCTCTTATGTGTCTGTCCGTCTGTCACCACCGATTTTCTCAGGAACAGGTGGACCTAGCAAGTTGAGATTTATACCAGATACTTAGGTCTATAGTCCCTATTAGGTGTATAAAAATCAACACGATAAAAATATATTGGCAAATTCAGATTTTCGCGAAAAGTTGTATAAAAATTTACCTTATTTTAAGTTTTTTTTTAATTTTCAAAAAAAATGTTGAAAATTAAAGGGTGTCCCCATACATACATAGCCGACGCTAATAAAGATAGTTTCTGAATTGTATGGGCGCTCATACAATTTAGAAGACTAGCTAGGGAGGTACGGATCCCTGGACGCACGAGTTTGACTCGCACTTGACCGGTTTTTTTATCTTTAAATCACAATGCTAAGCAGTTTTCGACATTTTTATTATTGGTATGATAATTAACATAAACAACCCTTCATTTAAGAAAAAAATATTGGCTAAATACTCGCTTGAACTCACTTATCACATCGCGAGAACTCCCGAATGCAATTTCGGTTTCGGTCGTAATTTCGGCAGATTTGTCGCTGAAACCGAAACAAAACCGAATCTCGTTTTTTTTGCTGATATTCGACCGATACCGAAACCGAACTTTCGGTCGGACACTAGTTTTTTTACATCCGTAATCAGCAAAGTATTCTCGATCGAGAAGTATTTTCTACTACCAATAGCTACTGGATATAAAATAAAACGCCCGAAATTACTATATCTACAAACCTATTTTTGATAAGATTCAGTAATTGTTTTAAACTAAAGATGTGCCTATTCGAAAGTGCGCTATTAGATTTTTTTTTTGACACCGGAAACTCGCATACGATTTATGTTGATAAACAGCATCGATATTTATTATTTCCCGGTTTTTTGACTATAACTCAATAGTACATTTCGTGTCGAGCATAAAAAGTCGAGATTTGAAAGCTACATGCGAGTGTTAAAAAAAGCATTTTTATGTGAGACACAAACGATTCTTTTTCCACTACCTGATGAGCTTACTTAATTAAATGCAAATAAGTACCAACAACAATTTATTGGAAAAGTTCAGACTAAAAACCACAGACTACATACACACACAATCAATGCGCGCTTCTTCGAGAGGTAACAGGTTTAGTATCATTCTGCCAGATACATAATGATCCGTACAAAAGTCATTTCGTAACTGTTATTAGGTAATTTTGTTTCTTTTTAAAATTTTCTTATATAATCTTGTGTCTAAATGTTCATATTTCGAAACGAATTTCTTAGGCAATGTGTTACATAGTAGACAAGGTAGTGGAAAAAATATGATTTAGTCAGATAGTGACACTCTTGTTCGTTTAGGCTTATTATGTCCAATTCGCAAAATGTCCAGTGGATTCAAAATGTCCAATTCGCTAATTGTCCAATTCGCAATTTATCCAATTCGCAAATTATCCAATTAGCAAACTATGTTGATTCCACTTTATGAAAATACTACCTACATTACGTAATATTTTATGTGATTTTTCTTAATTAAAAGCGATATTATGATTTATCACAGCCTTTTTTATTTATACAGACAGATATGTGTTTTTTTTATATTGATCATTGATTATGTATATTTTTTTTCGAGCCGAATCACCCAACCTCTCGTGGGGGTCGTCTAAAAACGCCTTTCGTAATCAAGGACGCCCCTTAATTGCGAACTGGGCCTGCAGTCTCGACATAGATAGCGATCGTTATCTCGTAACGATCGGTCCTAACGATCGGAAGATAACGATTTTTGGTAGTCTCGACAGTCAAAGCTATCGATTTTTGACGTTTGTCATCGCAAACTTAACGTATATTGTCGCTAAGTTAAAGATAAAAAAAAAAAAATTGCATCCACGCCTCGGCTTGTACCTTGCCTGCCTCTGGCAGCGTCTGATTGCACTTGATTTGCAGCTGCCACCATCTGTAAAAAAATTAGATGTACTAAAAATGTCTCTTAATGCTCTAATGATTCTAATAATAAAAAAGAAAATGGCATAGTATCCGGGCAGTCTGTGCCAAATGTGTACTCTACACTAATTAAGGATGTTATGCGTCTTTCCACTTCAGTCAAAGAAGCAGTGATGACGCCTCGGTTGCCAGTTTGAATGATTTGTTTTTATAATTATGCTGCCTTATTGCAGGCGCAGCTTTTTAAGTCTATCCAAACCTGTATTTAGGATACCTATTGTATTCTACTAAATATAAATAAAACTGACGTAGCTTGTACTTACATTTAAAAACCAACTTGATATTTAACGTCATGCTCTGCTCGGGGGACTTATTGGATACGTTTGGGAGTTTGTTGAGTTCCTCGGGTACCTCCTTCCAGCATGTTTCAAAATTTGCCCGTGTGGAGATATGGACGGGCTTCTAAAGTTGCCAAATGCACATCAATATGCCCCGAAGTACGCCTGGAACATTTAAGATATTCATTAAGTAAACACAAACTACTTCGAACATATGCAAAGTATTCAATTTAGTACCAAAAATAGGAATCGAAAATTGTTGTAGGTTGTTATTACCTGACGCTCACGCTGCTTGCTAGGACTCGGGCTAGGGTCTGCGCCTGTGTCACTGTCCTTCACTATAGAAATACGGTTCTTTTCCAGTTTTTTATCAATTCTGTCTCATTGTAGTATTTTGTGTACAAACAAACTTGACAAATGACATTGACAGTTTGTTTCCCATGTTCAACGTCTGTGTTGCAAGGAAGCGAACTATTTTCTTCATTGTTATGCGTATTTTTAAAAACGGCATAAGCTACTTACAAGTTTCGATGCAAACAATTGTTAACATGATAAGGTTTACTTATCTTCTGCACAATTTTCAAAGGAAAATAGTTTTTTTTTAATATCTTGTCTATCAATTTTCCCTATGATACAAGGATTTTTTTCAACTGCCATAATTTTTCAAAAATATCATCGCACTATGAATACGAACATCGCTAGCCTACCGACAACGTTAAGTCAATATAGTGACAGATTTTGCACGCTAACTCGGCTGTCGAGACTTGCGTTTATCGTTAGCGTCGTTACGGCAAGCGTATTTTGTCGGTAAGAGATAACGATCGTTACTCAACGTAGCAATCGCAAACTATGTCGAGACTGCAGGCCCTGGACCAATTACGAATTGAACTAATTACAAACTGAACCAATTACGAATTAGACAGTTGGACATTTTGCTAATTGTACATATTGCGCCCAAACGACTCTTGTTATAGAAGGGCAGAGTAACATCTCGTACTAAAACAGGGTTTACCTATTTTCACATATTTTCGCACTCCCTAGAAAGAGATCTTTTTTATGTTGTTGTGAGTTTGCTCATAAAATCTCTAAACAAATTAAAGTTCTTTCTTTTTCCTGTATCATTCATTACATGTGAATTTAATTGCAGGTCAAAACATTTCCCAAGAGAAAGCGGGCGAAACAATCACTGAAGACGCTGGCGGTGAAGAATAGCTGCCCTGAGACCACGCGATGACAGAAAACAGTGTGTCAACTCTAGATACCATTGTCCAGTACCAGAATGAGCCAAACAGGCAGGCGAACACTCCACTTCATAGAGACGTGATCCTACTTCCTTGATACAAGCCTTCATTTTAGAAATAAAGCTCTTATTGGTATATTAAGACATTTCTTCGCGTTACACGGAGTAGGGAACACATGGAGTGCTCACGAACGCAAGTTTAGAATCAAATTTTGAACAATGCAACGACGATGACGCATGTTGTCGCGACGACTTGGGTTTGTGTACGTTTTGTCAAAAAGTCAAAAGCCAAATGTATTTATTTCAACTGGGCCATTAAGCGGCACTTTTGAACGTTAACAATTATCAAGTAATAAAAATTGATTCTACCGTGCATTCGGAAAAGTAGCTTGTTATGGCGAAGAACGCACAAGAAACTCCATACTTACTCTTTAAAAAAAATAAGTTTTTTACAATATTTACTTATGTACAAGCATGAATAAATTCATATACGTGAGAACGATGCACCCCGAACTACTTTACTTACTAAATATAGGTATAAAGTATTACAAGCACTAAATGGTAAATTCCTTCACTTGATAAATAGGAACATGGTTCTCACATACTTACAAATATTGGAAACATAGGTAAATTACTTATTTCAACAACATGTCTGCTATTGACTCTCCATTTGATACCTACTCCGTGACATTCCCACATCGTAGCTCGTTGGTACTTGATACATTCGTTATTATGCTGTATTGGAAGTTTCTTACATCTAGCGTTATTAAAAAGTAGATCAGACTTATCCTACATATCAGGGTCGTCACGTCTCATATCAGAATGTTTCATTAACACATTAGTAAAACTCTTCGGGGGACATCCTGTCATCGAATCGAAATTCAAAATTAATAATTTAATTTATAGAATTGGCTAAAATTTAAGGTAAAATCTGTAGGGAATTATTGAAAACAATGTGTTACGCTATCGCTATGAAGCTGCTTGAGTAGTCGGCGACACAGTCAGCCTTCGATCGACATCAATGTCGATACGAAAATATATCGAATAAATAATCGAATTAGAGGTGTAACTGTTTCATCGGCTACACATCGAAGGTGTTTCACTTTCCTTTTCATATACAGGCTATATGATTACGAGAAAGTTGATAATAAAAGGTAAATGTGTGTACTGTAACCAATAGCACGGTGTCTGATGATAGATAGGGGTATAATACTAAAACATAGTGCATTCGTGGACGAACTAATCGAGGTTTTATAACAGAAAAAAAAAAACGACAACTAATCGATAAATGGTCAAGTAGAGTTGATTTAACTAGTCGCAAGTCGAAAAAAATGTTAGTAGTGTTTTGACATATTTTTCTTTGCTGAAAGTGCGTAATTCATGTCAGCTGGTACCTGTTATTTGAATAGATTTCGGATGCGTTTTACTCGACGCGTCCGGAGCGTTGGAATACTCAAACGGCCGCGTAGATGATCCGCGGCCGTGGGACTGTTCCAAAACTCAAAAAGTATCATCTTATAATCTGTAAAATAGAATGCATTTTTTAGAGATTACACGAAAATAAGAAAAAAACGAAAAAATAAAAAATCGTAGGTATGTTTTTTTATATTATTGACGTGATGCACTTTTTCCGTTTGGTTTGTTGTGTTATTTGCTTCGTTTTAGTATGTCCGCTATTTATTTACCCGCCCTGTCCCGAGCACCTAGTGTAGATAGACACAGCTACTCACTAATGTAATGTGTTTGCGCTGTTGAATGAACGAGTGAATGGTATAGTTCATTCTGTATTTTGGTTCATTCATTTCGAACACGATTATTCGTTGTTGCTATTTGAATTTGGAAGGATCTCTCGCATTTATGCTGATTCGCTGCACTATTTAATATTGTTTTTTTTTTAATTCCCAGCGTATGTACACCTCCTTCGCTTTGTGATCGCTATTATTTTCCTGGTCTTCCTATAATATTTATAGAGAGTTATGTGATTTTTTTAAATATTTATTGTGTGTTTCAGGGTTTGCGAAGTGTTTTGCCTTTTATTATACCCAGCATTTAATATTGTTTATTATGTTATTAATTAGATAATTTGACGGTGCTTTTATGTTATCACTGATGTAAGTGATCGTATTTAAAAAAAAGTAAAAAAAAAAAGGATTTTTGTATAAATGGTCTACTCGTAATTGATAAGTAGGTTTTACATTTTTAATTTTATTTTCAAAAAAAGTTTGTAATCATTTGTCTGTAGTCGTCGTGTTAGGTTAAGTTGATCGTATAATTATAGGTAGGTATTGTATTCCAAAATTATGTTACCTATAATGAATTTACTATGTGAAAAAGTAGAATGGCGAGACCTCATTCTTAAATGAAGTAAAGTCAATTACATAGATGCGTTTCTGTATACAACGCAATATAATCCGCTCTTCATTTCGTAAAATAATGAATAATAAACGAATGCTGAAGGTAGGAATAGGATTGCCAACTTTTATTAGAAGAAATAGAGTATATCTGATTTCAAACGAGGTAAATAAAGAGTACACGACGTACTTCCAAAAAAGAGTATCTTTTATTTTATATTTTTTAAAGAGAATTTAAAAAAAAAATCAACCTTACCTTTACCGAAAATATACCATTTAAAAACAATTTTTCATGGTCATTGATTGTATGACTCCAAACATGCTAACTCTAAATTTATATAGATCAAAAGCTCGTTTTTAATCAATTTTAATGAAGCTCTGTTTCTCTCTTCCCGCCACTTCACATTCATGACCGAAAATACTCTCTCAGTAAATGCTGAAGTGGCGGGCACTAGTATAGTAAACATTGTGTAAAAAAGAGTATATCAGCAAACTCTATTAGTGTTATAGATTATAGAGTACGCCTACATGATATAGAGTTCAATACTCTATTTTGGAATACGGTTGGCAACCCTAGGTAGGAACAACATTTATAAGTACTCCATTTAGTTGATAAAAGTAAATAGTTGACTCGTTTCGCTATACGTTTGTTTAGGACTGAGGTTTCTCTTATTGTATTCTTGTTTTTATTAAACTATTAATGTATCGTGAATAGAGCATGGGGTACACTCCCCATTCTAGAGTTTAGTTGTCTTTCAGTATTAAATATAAAAAAGATAACAAACTTCCAAAGACAAAAATCTATGTTTTAAATTTTTGAATTGAAAATATTCAGACTGTGACTGTACTGTTTGTGTTTAGATTTTAGAATTAGAGGAACTAAAAATGGACGAACACTACTTTTTTTTAAAATATTTTTTCAGCAGACTCGGTAATAAATAAATAATGAAAACACCAATATCGATTGTAATAATACGTGATATTTCTAAAATTATCGATTTCATAGTTGAAAGTATTTTTTATTAATTTATTTGAATAAACGCTTCTTTATCGAAGACGCTTTTACATATAGTAATTTTAAAGTTTTAAATAATTTCGAGGCACATTGTATGAAAGTACTCGTTTTAAAATTATATCACAATCAATCTCTATGGTCTAACGTTCATTAGGGTACTTATCAAAATCGATTAGATATCGATTTTAATCGCCTTAGTCGATTTTCTGATAAAGCCTTTTAATTGAAGTCTGTTCGATATTATCATATCGTAAATCAATACATGAATGTAACTCCAGTTTATTTATATAAGCTTCTTCGTAAGATACATCTGTAGTTAGGTACTTATGTACAATTAAATGTTAATAAAAAGCTGGTATTTTGACTTATTTTCCCAATTTATATAAAACATATAATCACATACGCCTTTTTCCCATGGAGGTAGGCAGAAACTACCACCTGCCACGATCCCTACAAACAAAACTCATACATACCTACGCCTTTTGCTTCATTTATGTTGGTTCATCTAGTCATACACGTACGCGTTAGGAGAATCTGCAGCCTAATTGCTTAAAGTGAATTCGGCAAGGCGAAGTATTGTTTTTTGTTGTTTTCCCCACTCTAGGAATTTCTTCCTGTATCGTGGGTGCGTTTACAAACATATAAACTCACATACACAAAACCCAGAACCGGAACAACTATATATATGTAGGTCATACAAATATTAGATTCTTGCGGGCATCAAACCCGCGTCACGCTGCGCAGCAGTCTATTGCCACGGGGTCCCAGAGCTAAGAAAGAAAATTTGGTTCTAATAAATCTCACTGGATGGCGCGATATGCACCGATTTGTTATTGAATTGTGGGTAAGATTAACATTTTCTGGAATTGAACATAAAAATTGTATGTTCGTGTTTACTCAACTCTCCTAAGCACAAAATTATGGAATACATATACGTACATACATAAACTCACGCCTTTTTCCCATTGGGGTAGGCAGAAACTACAGAACACCACCTGCTACGAATAATATAATTATGTATGGGCTCATAATTTACATTTCAATGACTATTTGAACGGATCATTTAAAATGAATGCCAATAGATGTCGAGGTTTTAAATTTCCGAGGCATTCCACTCAATTGTTTGAATTTGCATTGTAACACATTTTGGTGCAAAGAACCAACGAAGAAGAAGAAACGTGCAAAAAATACTATTTAACAAACCTTCACTGTATTTAAAGAAAAATATATTCACGAACCGAGTAAACCATTTTACTTGCAAGTCGCTGCTAACACCATCTATCTTTCGCCGTGGAACGAAACCGAACGCGAGACAAAAAACACTAGTTGAGTGGGCACGGTTTCTTTGTATGGGTTGAGGCATCTGTATGCTAGAATTATATTATCTGTGCTATTGCTCAACCACTGCGCCAACCGTGCGCCCAAAATCATTTTGATTTAATCCCATCAATGGACCAATCACGTTCGTGATGAAAGTCGCGTTGTGGATTTCCGTCTATGCGATTGGTCGATTGATGGGATTAAATCCTTCGCCTTGCCGAATTCACTTACGCAATTAGGTTGCTGGTCTTTCTGAAGAACATCACCAATATTCTAAGGCGTCCCATCCCGGGGTTTCCACTCATTTCTGCAATTTAGTAGCTTATTAAGGTTTGCAATTAACTCAATGAAAAATTTTATAGCAGAAATTATAATTACTGCCTGAATAGTAGGCGTTCACTCGTTGAGTCGACGGACTCTCGCTTGGCATTAAACATTAAAATGAAATATGCGAAGTTGAATTGCAAAGAGTTCTCCTTGCCCCTCATTATTAATGTGCGTAAATATTGTTTTGCAGAGGGACTTTTGTCGGATCTCATTAAGAAGCCATTATGTGTTGGGGCTTGAATGTCACAAAATATAAAGAACTCCGTCCTTGTTGATGGAGCGTGAAGTAAATTGATACAGGTGAAAGGTAGGTAATAATAACTAGTATATATTTTTATGGGGTTAACACCGTATGTTATCAGATTCATGAGTGGTTTTACTACAAGTTTTTATATAGTTTCCTACCTGTCCAGCAGCCTTATTGCGTATTGAATTCGGCAAGGCAGAGGGCAGAGTATGAAAAATCGACCAATCACATAGACTGACGGAAATCAACATCAAGTCTTTCATCTCGCATGTGATTGATTAATTTTTCGTAGGTACTCTTTGCCCTTTGCCTTGCCGCATTCATTGGGCAATAAGGCTGCCGGTGTCCGATTGAGCTGAAAATTTGGCCATAAAATAGTCATGTTTGGACTTATTGGAATCGTCATGAGATTATTTGAGATTTGGCTATAAACGATTTTCTTGGTAATTTGAGATACCTACCTATAACTACCAAAACTAAAAAAAGTGAAAATTAAATAATTACTTTTTAACAAAAAAAACAAACCGACTTCAAAATCAAAACATAACAAGGCCAAAATTAACTTTCTTTTCCGAAGTCGGTGTCTGTTAGTTATATACAAATAATATTGTACTTGCTATACTAGAAACGTCATCTATTGATACTTTAAAAGAACTTTTAATATAGTCTATGTCTATGTATGTATGTACACTATGGAAATAAATTCAGTTTTGTTCAAATCACGAGCCACGCATTTTTATTAGAGTGTCGAAAAACGAAAACCAATAGGTAGGTACCTACCAAGACACTGACTTCGGAAAAAAAATGTTTTCACCTTGGTAATGTTTTGTTATATCTACCTAGTTAAAGTATTTTGTCAATTTATTTTGACTTTGCTTAAACTAAGAACATTTAGTTTTGTAAATAAGTAAGTATATACCTACATAAGCCACAATTCTAAATAACGTCGACTTGACTCCCCTTTCAATTTCTTCTTGAAAAGTAAATAATATTAAGGTTTACCTCCCCCTATGTAAACGTATAGGTACCATGCAAACTCTCGATTCGAGAGGCAATACGAATAGCATCGTCATTATTCAGTTGAGGAATCGAGGAAAACGGAAAATGTGAAAGAAATCTTCCTAATGTAAGAATACTGTTTACTTGAGCGTAGCAACGGCTATTTGTATCGCTAGAGCGAACATCCGAAAAAAGGTGATATCTATCTATAGTCAAGTTATCGCGTTATTATCGACAAAACAATATAATATATAGTAAAACCTGGCTACTTTGCCACTTTAGGGTGCCTAAAAAAGTTAGAAAAGTTGTTTCTTAAAAAAACTATGATGATCTACAAAGCAACCAATCACATAAATAGTAAATTTTGTGCATCATTGAAACACAATGTAATATCCATTATTTTCTCATTAATAAATGATATTTTAGTCATAAATAATATAAGGCAAAGTCAACTTCATTTATGTTAAGATACCCTTACCAAAATATAGGATGAAATTCGTCAAATTACCATAAAATATCATAGTCATCATTGCCACATGCTTGGTCACAGTTACAATATATTAAAATTGTATAAAATTTTGCACTGGCGATAGAAATTTCCACAATATGGCAAATTCACCCGCCTTGTTTATTTTTTTTCAAACGAATTGGAAATAGCTGTCAGGGTTGTCGAAAAATTTAAATGTTGTAAGATATCTTTTTATAAAAATTTATTGAATTCAAAACAAACATATTAAAAATAGGTATCATACTACCTATGGTAATCAATATTGGGACATTTCACGTGAAGCATTGGAATAATGCACAGGCAACGCTTCTAACATCAGTTTTTTACTACAGAGACGGTAATGAAGTAAAACACGGAAGCATTGTTATGATTTCTGACGACCTGAAGCATGACACAGCCACCTTTTATGCTTTCCAAAAGCTACTACACAAGCATCTTTTAGAAAAATCGATAGTTGGATCAAAAGTTATATACATAACTGACGGGGCTTCCCAACATTTTAAAAATAGATTTAACTTTGTGAATCTGTTTATTACCAAGAAGATTTTAATGCAGATGCAGAGTTGCATTTTCATGCAACATCTCACGGAAAGGGGCCATGCGATGGTCTAGGGGGGAATCTGAAACGTTAAGCTGCGCGTGCAAGTTTACAGTTACCTCCAAGTAAAGCAATTATAACACCAATGCGATTATATGAATGGGCAAAATCATCTTTAAAACAAACCGCCATTTATTTCTGTTCTAAAGATGATATAGAGCGTCAGAGAATTTTTTTGGAACCCCGGTTTGCGTCTACGGTCACCATTTCAGGAACCAAAAAGTTTCACAGCTTCATTCCAACAACCACAGGCCTTCTTGTAAAGAGGACCAGTTCTGCCATAGATTCCCATTGTAAAATTGTTAAAATTACAAAATAAACAGTTCTTGTGTTGTACCAATATTGTTTTATTATGTTTGAACTATTTTATCACAGTAATTTATACAAGCCATTTTATTTGACGCACACCAACCGATCTAAGCAAGTGCTACATATGACGCCCCTTGCGACGCGGGTGTATATTATTCAACGTATCTCCTAAACTAATAGAGATCCCATTTTAAATTTTCTAGTGTACTTTCATTATCATGTTACAGTGAATAGTAATAGTAGTAGTAGTGTAATATTGTGTGTTAGAGTAGATATGTTTTTGTTTTGTATTTAAAATATTGTATTTTTATAATTACGAAACATAGTTTTTAAGTTATTTTTGTTAGATGTGTAGTAGAAGGACGTTTTACGTTTTCTTAGTTTATATTGTAGTTTATAGAAGTTAATTTTAAGACCGCGCTGTCGCATTAGGTATTAGGTACCTGTAATGATAGTTGTAAGGGAGATTTTAATAAATAAATAAATAAATCATTTAAGCTATATTTTGAAAGAAAAAAAAAATAAAATGGTCGAGTGACTGTAATTCTGTTTTGAAAAGTTTACTTCCGGTTTTGGCCATTATTTTTTTTTAAATTTTTTTTACTGTCAAAAATACCAGTATATTTTTAATATGTATCGCTATGTAAAATATTTTATAGTAGATTTGTTATATTCGAAAAATTACTTTCGAAAAATTGTAGTACCAATCAACGACAATTCTTTTGAAACCTATAACTTGGTAAATATACACTATACAAAAAAAATATTTTGCGTACACATTCATACTAGAAGTACAAATGGGCCGAATGTGGTCGATTTTCAGAACCTCACTTTTTGTTTTCCCTGTCCGCTTCACGTGAAATGTCCCTATTACCAATCAATAAAAACAAGCATAAAAATAGGTGAGGTGACCAAAAATCCGCTGCAGTGATGAGAACTTTCACTATTTCATACTCTTCGGCAACGGTAAGTCGTTGCTGAGCTCCTGGTTTTTTAGTATGTATACTTTTTAATCTATTGTTCTTCGTGGGATATGAAATCTTTTTTATGCTTCTAATGATGAAAGATTTTTTCGGCTTACCAGATTACTGCGGTATTTAGCATTTCTGGTGCATAATTTCTGTAGGTTCTGCTCCCCAACTTACTCCTTGAACGATCTCCCATTTTCTAAAAAAATATATAGGTAGATAACTATTATACACACAGTCAGCACACGAAAAAAATAACTGCCAAATATGACAGTTCTTTGAGAGCTGGGTTGTCATATAAAATAAAATGTTGCCAATCAAATATTAAAATTTGATTTAAGGGTGTTACACACGTTAAAAAAACAACGGTTTCGTAGCAAAAAAATATTTTGCCTTGTCAGTCGGTATATGGCAAAAACAACCTTCTGCAAAGTTGCCAGGTTTTACTTGCATATGTTCGCAACGCTAAATCTTATATATATATATAGAGATTCACATAATAGATAGTATTATTTATTATGCTCTTTATTTAATTTATTTCTTATTTAGTTATTACATTTTTAAATATTTTTATTGTGCGGGAAATCTCCAAAAAAGTATGTTTGATAAATACATTTGGAAGTTTAAAAATATCAATAACTGACACAGAAGACTTGCGGTATGAACTTGACCATCTACAGGAGAAACTTACTTCTATGACCATCAAATATACAGCCTTTGAAAACCAAATGAGCTCAGCTTACCAGCTCATTGAGCTACATAAGCTAGTAAGCTCACAAACTAACAAATGTGATCATTGTCAACCACCATCTGTTGAACCCACACCGGACCATTCATTGACAATATGTGATGCCACCATACCGCAGTCTAGTGCAAGTTTGCCATTAGAAATTACTAACTGTTTGTCTAAAAATAATGTAAATACAGAAATAGTATTATTTTATGATGAAATTGGAAAGGATCTAGGCCACTTGTTGACAAATAGGTATCCAGGACACTCAATAATGAACTACTGTATGCCTGGTTGTTCTTTATTTGACATAATGAAAAAAGTTATAAAATGCAACTCTAACCAGGATACTACTTTATTAATATTTATTGGTAATAGGGATAATGTGAACAAAGGAGAATTACTCCAACATTATAGATCTTTGTGCAACCTTAGTTTAAAAAAAAATGTGATGTTCACATTCCCATACAGCCAAAGTTTGCCACAGGAAGAAAACATACTTAGATATGAATTGAATAGGACATTACATAATTTAACATATAGTAGTAATTTATTCCATTTAATTGACACTAACAATTATGTTGGTAATCATTTTTATTTGACAAAAGATATTTTTTTCACGGATAGGTACTTTCTTTCAAAGTATTATAAAAGACAGGTAGCTGTGTCCCTATCATATTATTTTTCTATTACAGCCAAGAATTTGGATAAACAACTTGGGTCTATTGAGCAATGCCAAGGAATGTTATTTAATTCAGCCAATAATTTGAAATATATATATATCTAATATAATATAATATATATATATAAATATATATATATCAGAAATTGATATTGATAATAATTTAAATTAGAAATTAGGACACTATTGTCCTAGGTTGTCCCTATGGACAACCTCTTGCAAAAGTATACCTACAGGATAAAAATTGCAAAATAAAATCAAATAAAAGTTTAAATTCGGTAAATAGTATTAACCTGGTGCATCAAAATATTCAAGGATTTATGATGAAAAATTTAGAAGTAGAATTATTTATGAACTTTAACAGTATTGATATTCTTTGTATAACAGAACATTGGCTTAAAAGCCACCAGTTATTGTTCAATTTTAATAATCACCAGGGTGGTAGTTCATTCAGCAGAATTTGGTAGCGCCATCTCTTGTAAATGTCATAAATCAATGACCAAAAACACATAGACAAACGCATTTGAGATTTCGCGGGCGATCGATATCCTAATTATCTCGTTCCTTCCTCATTCCTTTTCCCTTTATGTACGCCTTAATGACAGGTCGCCAGAACGAACCGAAACTTCAACGTGAACGGGCCTCGTATCTCAACCGCCAGCTTTCCAAGCCACCTGGCTGGAGACTGATGCATCTAATTAGTTAGATTGCAGAGAACCTTGTGAACCGTGTCTATTAACCCGCCTCGCGGATATAAAACAATTGTGTGAAGTGTGTGGATCCTGAAGGAGCCATTTTGGAGTAGAAGAACACCAGCTCGCTGCCACACGTGGGCTGGCATCGACCACTACAAGGTAAGGCGTACTACTTCCCTCATTTCCATACTAGATCGCCCGAATTGATCCGTGAATATTTTCCCGCTTATTTTCAACGCACTATTGCCAGAACCCTTCAAATACAGTCCACTTTTCATGATAGACACAAGGATGAAGAGGTTTCTCAAAGCGCTATAACAGAATTAATACTATACATGGTGGCTCATTGATTTTAGTAATTAACCAGCTTAAATTAAAAGACCATAAGGATATTGTGAGCCTATCTGTTGAGGGGACAGTTGAAATAGCTTGTATATAATTGGAGCAGTTTATTCTATTAAGCGTATGTCCCTTCAGGATTGTATGACTGCTTTGAAAAGGTAATGGATGAAGTGTTACACAAGATTTGTAACTCGAATAAATCCATTATCACCTGTGGTGATTTTAATGTTAATTTATTAGAAAACTCAGGTTCTTGTAGTAAAATAATAAGTCTGTTTCAGTCCTACAATCTTGTAAACCTATTTTTGGAGGCCACAATAATAACCCCTACTAGTGCTACATGCTTGGATAATATTTATACTAATGTTATACCAGTCCACAAAGAAATTATAAATTTACTAGATTCTGATCATTGCGGGCAGAGGATTACTATACCAAACCAAAACAACAAAGTTTCTAAAAAGGATATCACTGTTAACCCCAAAACTGCAAGTCACTTGGCAGCTTTTAAAGTTAAACTCATTAATAAATTACCAATTTTGTCAATTGATGGTGATCCTAATCATCTATATGATGATTTTTTTTAGTATATACTGTAAACAATTTAATTCGACCGTTATTCCCATTAGTATCTCTCTTAATAGTAACGCATAATTTAGTGATTGGGCTACCAGTGGTATTCATAAAAGTAGAACACGGCTTTATGAGCTGTACAGTGAAAGGACTTATGTAAACACTGCTGAATTTAATTTATATGTTAGAACTAATACAATATTATTTAAAAAGTTTGTTTGTTAGGCCAAGTCGCGTTATTTGAGCTCGAAGATTAAAAACAGTATTAATGTTATTAAAACGACTTGGAATATTATTAATAGTGAAACGGGAAGATCTGGTAACCGAAATATTGACAACGGCCTGTCTATTAATGGCGACATCATAAAATCAGACTCACAAGTCGCAGTGGCCTTTGAAAATTTATTTTCAGATATTCCGATTTCAACTACTAAATCCTTAAACTCATCACCTTCTGTTGCTGAGTCTTTGCTAAAAGAAAATGTTTGCGATTCGGAATTTCTTTTTGAACATATTAATTGTAAAGACATAATTAAAACCTTTCACACTTTAAATGTTAAAAAGACCGCAGATCTGTGGGGTTATCACGTAGAAGTTGCTAAGTCTATTATTGACATTGTCGCACCTAGTTTAGCTATTATCTTTAATAATTGTATCGACTGTGGGGAGTTTCCTGACCTTATGAAAAATAGTAAAATAATACCTTTGTTTAAATCAGGTAGCACATCAGACCCTACAAATTATAGACCTATTTCAGTACTACCTACGTTGAGCAAAATATTTGAGAAATTAATTTTAGAGCAATTGCAAAGATTTTTTAATAAACATAAATTATTACATAGCAAACAGTTCGGTTTTACAAGGGGTCGTTCAACTACTGATGCCGTGTTGAGCTTTTAGGACATATTTATAATGCATGGGAAGATAAGTGCGATGCCTTGGGAATCTTTTGTGATTTGTCCAAGGCATTTGATTGTGTTTTTCATGAAACGCTAATCAGGAAACTCCGCCACTAAGGGATCCGGAACAGCGCTCTGGATCTTCTTACTTCATAATTGAGTAATAGGATTCAGACCGTTGACGTTAATGGAAAAAGATCTCCTGGATCTATGGTAAAAATGGGAGTCCCACAGGGCTCGAGTCTTGGTCCTTTCTTGTTTCTTATTTATATTAATGGCTTGCCTTACCTCATAAAGAATAACCATGATATAGTGTTGTTTGCGGATGATACTTCACTTTTGTTTAAACTTTAACGTCAGCAGCTGATTACTGACGATGTAAATAGTGCGATCTCAAAAGTAGTTCACTGGTTCATGTTAATAATTTACTTCTTAATAAAAATAAAACCAAATGCATTAAATTTATCCTGTTACACGTTAGGCAGGTTAAAACCGATGTGTTGATAAAGGGCGAAGAATTGAATCCTGAAAATAGCACAGTATTCTTAGGCTTAACTTTGGAAGCTAAGCTTCAGTGGGGCCCAATTATAGATAAATTATCAAAGAAGCTAAGCTCCGCAGTATATGCTGTAACAAAAATTCGTAATTTAACTGACATAGAGACAGCCCGTTTAGTATACTTTAGCTATTTTCATAGTGTTATGTCGTACGGTATTCTGTTGTGGGGAAATGCCGCCGACATCCAGACTATCTTTGTTATGCAGAAAAGAGCTGTTCGATCAATTTATAAATTAAGCCCGAGACACTCTCTCAGAGAGAAATTTAAGGAGATTAATGTAATGACTGTGCCTTCTCAGTATATTTATGAAAATCTTTTATATGCCCATAAAAATATAAAATTGTTTAAAAAATTCAGTGATATCCATAACATAAATACTAGGAACAAACACAAATTTGTAGTACCTACAACAAGGCTCAAGAAAATAGGTGGCTCGTTTAGATGTCAATGTGTACGCTTTTATAATAAGCTTCCAAGCCACGTACAAGATCTAAGTCTTAATAAATTCAAATCTTTCATTAAACGTAAGTTGTGCCAGAAAGCATTTTATACAACTAAAGATTACCTTGAGGACAAAAAGGCTTGGGATTGAGCTGCTCCAATAAATTTTTGTTTTTATTATATTTTGCACCGTGAATTTTGTTATTAAATAATTATTTTTTTGGTTTTCTTGCAATGACAAGAATATTTACTTTTTAAAGTATTATATTATTTTATTTTAATTATTGTGAATGTGAAGACTATGTGGATCATTCTTTGTTTTAATTTAAATTTATCTTAGTTTTTAATCATGGTTTGGCAGTTTGAGTAGTTTAAGCGGCCTACCCGAATGTCCTTTCTTTGGTATTGTTCGTCGAATCGTTGAGCTGATTAAATTCTGAGTTGAGCTGCTCGGTTATTGACAAATGCGTGCACTGACTGGACAGGTCCACTCAATCTGGCTGGTTCTTTCCTCAAAAGACCATTTCAGACATCAGTCTACATGGTCTTCACATGATCTAATCAAGATTTTGTCAGGACTTTAAAAGAGACTGTGACCTCTGAGTTTGTTTCGGCCTTTCTTCTCAGAGTAGTCAGATAGGAAACGCCGACCTCATCTAGTTTTAAAAAATATGTTCGACATGTAAAAGTGTTGGAAAAACCAACTTACAGAAATAAAATCATTTATCTATAACGCGAGGTATATATCCGACTGAACTCAAAACAGCTGTAGTGAAACCACTGCACAAAAAACGATAAAGATAAAGCGGAGTCATACGGTCCTATTGCACTTGTTCCTATATTTTCAAAGGATCTTGAAAAATATATATATGAACAAATTTATAAATATTTAGTCAAAGAAGATATCTTGACGGAAGAACAAAAACACTTCAGAAAAACAAAACCATTAATATGGCCATATATGACTTACTAGCTGTCCCATGCGGCTTCACTTCCGTCAACTGGCTACCTACCTACCCTACCCTACTACCCTACCTACATGATTGTTGCGTAACTTAAACCATTTACGCAGCGTACGCAACGGAAAAAAGGCTCTCAAAAAGGAATAAATTTGGCCGTATTTGCAACATTTTTAATTTATGCGCCACTCCTATTAGTCGTAGCGTGATGTTATATAACCTTCCTCGATAAATGTATATCAAACACAAAAATATTTTTTCAATTCCAACCAGTAGTTCCTTAGATTAGCGCGTTCCAACAAACAAACAAACTCTTCAGCTTTATAATATTACTAGGTTCTGCAAGCGGCTTCGCCTGCGTGTAACATACCTCTTGAAGCACTCTATCTATAAAACAAAATCCGCTTCAAAATCCGTTGCGTAGTTTTAAAGATCTAAGCATACATAGGGACAGACAACGGAAAGCGACTTTGTTTTATACTATGTAAGGATAAGGATATAGTATAGATTGAATAAAGTAATCGCAAATGTTGACCGAAATATACTTGTATGTTCCATCTACTGTGATATGACTCAAGCCTTTGACTACGTAGACCACAATATCCTGCTAAATACGGAACAAGAGAGATTCTGTGTACGGAATAAAAGGCAATATCCTACAGCTTATCGAGTAATATCAAAAACAAGTAGATCCAAAAACAAAAAACGAAACAGTCTATCGGTCGCGTGATAGAACAGTCATATATGGTGTACCACAAGGGAGCGTGCTTGGCTCCCCTTTATTTATATTCTATATAAATGACCTGCTAAAAGTGACAAAACATCAGATGGCACTTTTTACCGACGACAGCACCGTTACCATTGACTGTAAGGCAAACTAAATTATGATAATGACATTACTAATACTAGAAACTCAATAATACAATGGCTAAATAACAATAACCTTAAGATAAATATAGACAAGACCAAATTAATGGCATACAACCAACGCAAAAAATTTACTATGAATAATCACTACGAGGTGTACCGTAGGGGGTACTAAATGGTGACGGACGTAATGAATTTCACCATCCCATTTCTTGCCGTGGGTGTCGTAAGAAGAGACTAAGGGACACACCAGAGAATGGGCAGCAGCGTTCTCCGTGCACTTTACCAACAAACTGCAATCGCCAACCCGCATGCAAAGCGTGGCGATTATGGTAAACCACCCCAAACCAAAATGAATAGCACTCATAATCAAAGGCCCCAGGTGCCCGGCAGCCCGTCTACCCTCGGTTACGGTAGCGGTCGAGGCGATGGCGTGGCAAGGGGTGCAAAGAATCTCCGGAGTAGACCCGGCTACCCCAAAAAACATTGACGACTGGACCTGGGAACATATAACACGCGAACACTCCGGACCGACGAGAAGATAGCCGAACTCGAGGAAGAATTGAGCAGGTTCTGATGGAGCATTATAGGGTTATCTGAAGTCCAAAGAGAGAGGGAGGACTCGATAATCCTCAAATCCGGTAACCTGCTCTATTTCCGAGAGGTTGACCGGCAATCCCAGGGTGGTGTCGGCTTTATCGTCCACAAGTCCCTTGTGAACAACGTGGTGAAGTTCGAGAGTGTGTCGACCAGGGTGGTGTACCTTATACTCAGAATATATGTATGAGGATATCTCTAGAGCCATGCATGGTTCCAAAACTTACTTTACCGTTGTCATGGGGGATTTTAACGCGAAACTGGGCAAACGAGACGAGGATGAGCTGCAAGTGAGGCAATTTGGAGTTGGACGTCGGAACCATCGGGGTCACCTACTGGCCAGTTTTATGGTGAAGGAGGGCCTCTACATGATGAACTCCTTCTTCAGGAAGTGGACCTGGCAAAGCCCCGATGGTGCAACTAAAAACGCGATGGACTTCATCATGTCGTATTCTTTATTGTACACTAAACAAACATATACAAATACAGAAGGACAACTTATGTACAAAGGCGAGCTTAACCCACAGTTGGGTTTTCTTACAGCAAACCTCAGTGTTATAGCGAGATTTACACAATTAGGACAGTGAACAAAAGCGCACAACAAAAAAGAAACTTAAATTTAAATTCTTACTAACTAAATACGTAAGCAAATACGTGTAAAGCACACAATGCATAAACATAATACATACTTTATTATATATATCTAAAATACATACATATTTATGAGTAATATTGACAGGAAATGTTCCCTAGTTCTTCACCTGAAGATATCTAACAAAGGGCTATCTCGTATGGTGTGAGGAAGATTATTCCAGAGGCGGACAGCACGAACAGTAAAAGATCCACCGTAACGACTTGATGAGTGAGGAGGAAAATGAAGGAGAAGAGATGATGAGGAGCGGCAAGACTTTCCTCTCGGAACAAGAAGCAAATGTTCAATGATGTCTCTGTGGTCAATTCGGTGAAAACCGGGAGTGATCACCGCATGGTAAGAGGCACATTGAACATTAATGCCAAGCTTGAAAGGTCTAGACTGATGAAGTCCACGCTCCGTCCAGCACAGATCCAGGTCCAAAACCCCGAAAGCTTTCAGCTCGAACTCCAGAATCGTTTCGAGTGCCTAGGGAGCTCCGTGGACGAATACAACGATGGGTTCGCGGAAGCTGTCCATACGGTCGCGTCTAAGTTTTTCAAGACCCGCCGGACAGGTAGGAACAAAAAGCTCTGTGGTCCTACTCTCAAGTTCATGAAGGAGAGGCGTGAGATGCAGGATCATCTTCAGACGATGCGTTGAAATACCGGCAGCTAAATAATCGGATCTCAAAGTCTTTGAAAAGCGACCTCCGCCGCTTTAATACCGAAAGTATTAAAGACGCGGTTGAGCGGAATAAGGGCTCCAAGGTCTTTGCAAGAGATCTGTCTATTGGGCAGAGCCAGCTCACGAAACTGAAGACCGATGATGGCAGGATCGTATCCGCTAAACCGGAGCTTCTGAGGAAGATCGAGAAATTCCATGGGCAGTTGTACACGTCAACAAGTAAACACGTCGCGAATCTAGCGAATGACCCTAGAGCTAGATTGACCCGACACTATACCGAAGACATTCCGGACGTGAGCCTGTATGAGATTAGGATGGCTCTGAAACAGCTTAAGAAAAACAAGGCTGATGACGGATCACGGCCGAACTGAAGGCGGGTGGGAAACCGGTCCTCAAGGCTCTTCAGAAGCTGTTTGATTCCGTCATACTCGAGGGGAGGATGCCACAGGCATGGTGCCCCCTGCACCCACCTGTGGAAAAAAAAACAACTCTTCTCAAGAAGGTTGACAATGCCTTATTGAAAAACTATAGGCCCATCTACAAGCTGTTTTCAAGCGTCATCACGGATCGTCTTGCGCGTAGGTTTGACGATCCGGCAAACAAGCCGGCTTCCGTAAAAGGTTCAGCACCGTAGAGCACATACATACGCTGCGGCAGGTTATACAGAAGGCCGAAGAACCTTCCTCTCTGTTTAGCGTTCGTGGACTACGAGAAAGCCTTCGATTCGATCGAGACTTGGGCTGTACTGCGTCTCTCCAACGGTGCCAAATTGAGTACCGGTACATCAAGGTGTTGAAGTGTTTATACAAAAACGCCACCATGTCTGTTCGAATTCAGGATCAGACCTCGGCACCCGTACGGATGCAGCGAGGTATGAGACAGGGAGACGTCATATCTCCGTAGCTGTTTATCGCTGCACTGGAGGACGTCTTCAAGGTTCCGTAGTAGAGTAGTACATAGACGTAGAGTAAATCACTCATCTGCGGTTTGCCGACGATATAGTGACCATGGAGGACCTTAGCACAATGCTGGATGACCTCAGTAGAGCTTCCGAAAGAGTAGGTCTCAGGATGAACATGGACAAAACCAAGGTGTTTCTGAATGGCCATGTTACACCAACTCCTATCAAGTTCGGCGACTCTACACTCAATGTTGTGGGCGACTATGACTACCTGGGACAAACGATCCAGTTGGGTAGGGCCAACTTCGAGAAAGAGGTCAACCGTCGAATCCGACTCGGCTGGGCAGCGTTCGGGAAGTTGCGCGGTATCTTCTCGTCCAACTAACCACAGTGTCTCAAGACAAAAGTCTATGACCAGTGTGTGTTGCCAGTGATGACATATGGCCCTGAGACGTGGTTGCTTACAATGGGCCTCATCAGAAAGTTTACAGTCACTCAAAGGGCAATGGAGAGGGCTATGCTCGGAGTTTCCTTGCTTCGGAGTGCCAAATTTCGTGTTTTTACATGATGAAGTCGATCTCATTTTTTTTTGCACCATCGGGGCTCTGCCTGGTCCACTTCCTGTGTTCACGCTTTTTGAAGAAGGAGTTCATCATATAGAGGCCCTCCTTCTCCAAAAAACTGGCCAGTAGGTGACCCCGGTGGTTCCGTTGTCCAACTCCAAATTGCCCCACTTGCAGCTCATCCTCGTCTCGTTTGCCCAGTTTAGCGTTGAAGTCCCCCATGACAACGGTGAAGTGAGTTTTGAAACCATGCATGGCTCTGGAGATATCCTCATACATGGTCTCTACGTCGACGATGAGCGTCGGGGTGTGCCGAGGTTGGGGCGTAGACCTGTATGACCTTCAGCGAATATCTTGAGGATATTCTGAGTATAAGGTTCGCCACCCTGGTCGACACACTCTCGATCTTTACCACGTTGTTCACAAGGGACTTGTGGACGCTAAACCCGACACCACCCTGCGACCACCCTATAATACTCCATCGCAACCTGCTCAATTCCTCCTTGAGTTCGGTGACCTTCTCGTCGGTCCGAAGTGTGCGCGTGTTGTACGTTGCCAGGTCCAGCCGTCAGTGATTTTTGGGGTAGCCGGATCTCGTCCGGAGATTCTTAGCACCCCTTGCCATGCCGTAGTCTCGACCGCTACCGTAGTCGAGAATAGGCAGGCTGCCGGGTACTAGGGGCCATTTCTATTTGTGCTATTCATTGGGGGTGTTTTGCCATAATCGCCACGCTTGGCAGGTGGGTTGGCGATCGCAGTATGGTTGTTATAGAAGCACAGAGAACGCTGCTGCCCTTTCTCTCGTTTGTTCCTTAGTCGCCTCTTACGACACCCACGGAACGACATGGGATGGTGAAATTCTTTACGTCCGGCACCATACGGAACTATATAACTATATTATAATTATGATCGCTAAATGTAATTATGTTTAAAGTATTTTAAAGCCATAAGTATTTGAAATACTAACTAAATACCTCAGCGATAAATATCAATGTTTTTTTTTAATAATATGTTTATAATAATGGGGATGTGATCGCAAAGCTGAGCGCAGATGTAACTGGCGGCGGAATGGCTGCTGTCAAATCATTTTTGCTTTGTTTACATCACGTTTTTTTTTTTTTTTTGTGTTCAAACCGGTCTACCATCGTTATTGATAATATGTATTGTCCCTTGAAGCTTAAGGAATTGAAAGACGAACTAAAGAAATGAGGAGCAAGGATAACTGGAAAGAAAACAGATCTTATTAAGAGGCAGACTTTTATAATTTTCATCGGAGATATGTTCTAGATGTGGCTATTGTTTAGTTGTAACGAGTTGTTTCCTACTTGAGTCATGCTAGAAAAATTTACAAACAATGAGAGAGCATTACTTTAATGAGTTGGTATTCTTTACGTTTTTGGTTAGAAGTTTTATTTTATTTTCGGCAATCAAAACCCTCAAGCTTCTGAAGGCCAAGCAAATGCCATACCTCCTGTAGAACTTTATCAATACGTTAATAGCTCCACTATAACGCCGAAGATTACCAAGCAAAGTTACAAATCTCAATTATATATCAAGTTATGATAAGTATCTGAATTCTATCTTCTCAATTCTATCTATATATATTGTTCGCGACGAGGCGTCAGAAACAATATTTGTATAGTTTGTAAATATAAAATTGTATCGACAGACATACGTCTGCTTACCCCGTGCGCTATCTCGTACTAAACAATTTTAGACGAGAAAAATGATTTTATAGTTTTTTCGAACATAGAATTTCGTTCGCATTTTTGAGGCACTAAACATTATGTTTTAGTGTATATCAGTATGTATTAGGTTAATATGGGATTTAACAAGTAAATTAGAATTATTGCATACATACTGAGTGCGGTAGTATGAGCAGTCAGTTTTTTTTTTTTTTTTTAGTACCTGTCGTCTTGCAGTTCGGCCAAAGTAGCCGTCCACTGCTTAACCGGACTAACCTGTGGAGACTAAGCTATATAGCCTCCGGCCAGGCTTCAAAATTCTAAACCTAAAGCGACAGCACAAAGGGCTACCCCAGTTGGGGTCGGACCTCGGCTCAGGGCGTCGCTGGGGGGATGGCTAAGGCCGGATCTAATAAAGTGATTCTGCCATCCGTTCGGAAAAGCCTACGTGGAGAAGAACGGACAAGGGCAGTCAGATGGCGTCGCTTGTTTATATAGTTTTGCGCGTAAGCAGCCTAATTTGGTAATTTAGAATAGTGTTTTGAGGGCCCTTTAATAGCTTATAGTACGCATATAGCGGTTATCTAGTGGTATTATAATTGAAATACTTTAGATATAATGTGTAAGTAGTGATTTAAGCAAATAAAAAATGTTTGTTTACTAATTTTGGACCCCCCTAAAATGGCTGGGTCGCAAGTATCGGTATGTGCGTTCTGCCTACATGCCAATCGTATTATTTTCCTTACACATTTGTTTCGTTAGGAAACACCATCTAGGTGTTCTAGATAGTATACCTTGGTGCTATGACTGAAAAACTGTACATAACAACAGTACATAGCCAGGTTTAAAACAGTTTCACTCTGAGATGGTAAATACATGCATTTTTGCTCAAGTAAGTAAATAGAAAATTCGTTATGAGCGATCTAGCGCTTCTAGGTAACCTGGAACTATGTCTGGGCCCTATATATAGATGGCATCTATGTAATTCTAGTACATATACCTTACTTACTTGAAATAATGTGTATGTATGTGCCAGCATGGACGTTTCTATGCGTCTGTCAGAGGGCCAACTACCTTCAGACACACTTGGTGCCTGAAGGACTATCGATATGCTATCTGAAGCATTACCTTCGGGGACCCTCAGGCAGGCGCCTGGACTCAGTCACAACACAAAGCTAATATATAGCTACACATACACACACAGAGGCGTTAAAGCCGTGGAACAACACGACATTTTTTATTTTTTTTATTTTTTTATTTATTGGTTTAGGCTAGGCGTTGATATGTCAGTCGGGACATTGCCTTTTATATATATAGATAGATAAAAGGCAATGTCCCGGCTAACATATAAACGCCTAGCCTACACCACTAATGATAGAAGTTTGAAATTTTTAGGGGATGTTGATTTTATACTGTAGGCGTCATTTAAGAAAGGATTTTTGGAAATTCTTCCTTTAAAGGGGTGAAATAGGAGATAAAAGTTTGTATGAAACTCTGTCATTTTTTATTTGAAATGAATGAAATATGGCATTTAGCCTCTTAATATAACATAATAAAATACGTCTTTAAGCTTTTATTGAATTTCATCCCTTAAAAGCGTAAAAAGGGATGTTAAAGTTTGTATGAAAACTAAATTGTTTATTATCAAAATTACTTGGAATTCAGTATTTATGCTCTTCAATACAATTAAAGACACGTTTTTTTACGCTGGAAGCGTCATCGGGCCGCCAAACCACTACTGAGGGCGACGAGGTCATAGAGCCATGATCAACATATTTCTCTATCCTTAAAAGGAATAAATTTGAACTATAGTACACAATGGTTCCAACAGGATAATGCAACGGCGCTTACTGCACGAGTCGCAACCGAAATTCTCAGGGCGGCACTACCCGGACTTGCACTGGCTAGTAAGATCGCCTGATGTAACTATTCCAGACTTTTTTCTGTAGTTTTGTTATAAGTCACGTGTCTAATTCAACAAACCTCAGACCCTTTGGCCCTCAAAGATAATATCCGGCGGAATTTCTGAGTTCTCTGCAAGACTGATGCAGAGCAAATGCCATAAACGGGCCCGAATGTTTATCAATTCTGGCGAAGCGAGGGCCACTTAGCATTTTTACACATTTTCTCGGCTAAATGGAACATAAATTAAGACACCAAATAAATATTATCCAGAAGCAGAAAAAAAGCTTTTAATTCATAAAAAAAAATTACAGCCAAAGAACATCGGGTGATAACTTTTGCTTAGAAGCTGCGGGTGGAAAGCTAGTAAGTTATAAAGAAGGCGACTTAATATTGGTAAAAAACGAAGTAGGCAATAAGTTGGAATGCATTTATAATGGACCATTTTTGGTTGTAAAGGACGAGTCACCAAATGTTATAGTTAAATATAAGAATAAGATAGATGTAATACATAAAAATAGAACAAAGTTACTGTAAGACTTAGAATGTAAGTTTAAAAATGTAATGAGATGAAAAAAAAAACAATGTATTTTATTTTATTTTTACTTTAAGAAGGAAGATGTGGTGTGTCATGTACGTCACGTTTAGATCCTAGTTTAAGTTAAGGTATATAAGCTATGATCATAGTTTTATTACAATAAATATCACGCACGCACTAGGTATATATTCCGCTTATTAAGGGAGTCTTGAGTCTTCAGTCTCCCGTTGACTCATGGAGAAGTACACATCACGGTGATTACTTAACCCCTCCTTCCATCCACATCGCAACATAATCAGAGTTACTTTGACAGGTACATAACATAACCTATAAATATGTTTAGCCTTTTCCCAATTTTTGTTAGCGTTGTATCTTTGGGCAACAAATGAACACCGGGGTTGGTACATCCTGGTACAGCACACAGAGACATATTTCGAGAAAATTAAAATGTACTGAATTATAGGTTACAAAATGTATGGATTAGGCAGCTTTCAATAGCCATAGCGACAATGCGCCACCTATAGTGAAAAATTTCATTATAGGTGGCGCGCGTTTCCATTGAATTTCAAATACCAAAAACGTATTTGTATTTTAATTACAAGTCATTCAAATACTGTCCAACCCTGGGTGTACTACTGATGCACTTCTGCCTAATCCTTCGGGGCATACAAGCGTTATTGGTATGTGTGTGTATGTTTGTAAATAGGTATGGATATTATCTGTCTACACTAAAATGGCAGTCGAACCGTCTGATAACCACATAATACTTATTATTCATTATTATTATGGTTAGTCATTCTAAAAATAGGTACCGACTTACAGATAAGCACAAATATATAAATTTTCCTGTTGCCGAATGCAGTGTTTAATCGCATCAAAGCGTCGTCGGTACTTGTTATTACAGTATTATTTTAAAAACCAGTGACAGTAAACATAATATTTTGACTTTGTAAACTCTAAATTTCTACAAGGACAAGGTAGGTTCCAAACCAGAATAGTTTTTATTCATTTTTAATTATTTTTGTAGTACAACTATAATACTGCATCTCTTCTGCTTGCCCTGTGATGTTGAAAATAGTATATACCTACCATTAGTTGGGTCCAGTAGGTACTTACTTTGGAAGTTAGGCCTGCTTGGGCCTCCCTGGGTTATCTTAATAACTCCGAGTTAGTAGCTAACCCCGTGTTATTTATGAATTTTATATTTTACATTTATTAATGATGACAAATGGCCATATATCAGTGATGTCATATGGCTCTGAGAGGTGATCGCTTACAATGGGCCTCATCAGAAAGCTTACAGTCACTCAAATGGCAATGGAGTGGTCTATGCTCGGAGTTTCCTTGAAATGTAGAGATCCGTAAGAGAACCAGGGTTACCGACATATCCCGATGAAATGCCAAACTTAAGTGGCAGTGGGCAGGGCACATTGCTCGCAGAATGGATGACCGATGGGGCAGAAAGGTTCTGGAGTGGCGACCGCGAACCGGGTTCAAAATAAAAATAAAATATTTCACATAGGCCTACATGGACAACGTAGGCCCGACAATAAGTCGTAAGAAACTAAAAAAAAAGATTATATAATATATAAAAAAGTTAACAAATGTTCACTAACATCTAGAAGGCCTACAATGTTCACACATTCACAAAATAATCGGTAAGAGAATCTATACAAAGGTAAAAAAAAAATAACAAGACTAAATTTAACATGTGGCACAAATGTTGTTATCAGTGCTGTGACTATTCACAGCAAAGGGCTATAATGATGATTGCGAACTATTATAAAAAGTCCAATTAAAAGAAGAAAAACAAAAAAAAAACGAAAAGTGAGATTAAGAATGGTTAGAGACATCCACATAATTGTGCCGTTTATGAGTTGCCAGGGAAGCCACATGCGCAGAAGGAGCTAATGCCATTTTTTTTATCTTCAACGTAGTCCTTGATTTTATAATATGCTTTTTTAATAAGTACACAGGATTTATTCGTCTCAGCTCGTGTAGTTTCTAATATTTACACTATAAAAGCGTAGAACAATCGGAATAAAATGCGTTCATAAATCAACACAGGATGTTTTCAAAAACCAACTGTGCATTTTATAATCAATTAGCGACCCGCCCCGGCTTCGCCTGAGGCATATTATACACAAAAACCTTCCTCGTTTCTCATTCTTTTTATTGGTGAAAACCGCATGAAAATCGGTTCAGTAGTTTTAGAGTTTATCGCGCACAGATGCGGCGGGGGACTTTATTTTATAATATGTAGTGATAGTCATTGAATAATCGATGGAATATTTGATATCGATTTTTCAAACACCCATTTTTAGGGTTCCGAAGTCAACGCCTCTTGCATATATGCAATCAGCAATAATACGAACCGAAATATTGGATCATTACCCAGTAGCGGTAGCAGTAGAATGGGGCCGCGCCCCAACTGATAGCCAGAACACCACTATACCTACGAGTGCGACTGCGCAGGCGTCATACTCGCGCGTTCACTAAGGCAATGAAACGGCGTGTCCTTGATAATCGAGCGGTGCGGGAGAAATTATTGTGCATAGACTTTGATAAACTCTTGCTGATCGAATGTACTGTTGAATTATATGAATCTTTCAGATAAAGTTTTGCTGATATTTATGAGTCTTGCTATAGAAATAAAATTATTAACAAAGGAGTCCGAAATAATAAAAGCTGGATAACCAGAGATCATAAGAAACTGTTATTAGAAAGGGATAGACTTTTTGCCATATGGAATAACGAACCAAAGAATATGGTTAAACGTTTAGAGTACACTAAATATAGGAACAAATGCCATAAAATATTAACTAAATGTAAAAATGAATACGATAGGCAAAGTATAATAGATTGTAACAATAATATAAAAAAGTTATGGGATATAATACATGTAATGATGAGGAAGAATAAACAATCCTTAGATAGCGTAATATTAAATAACATTGAGAGGAAAGGCAGTATTAAAGATATTTGTGATTGGTTCTCGTCAACATTTACAAACGAAATTGAACATGTAAAACACGATTGTGATGCGACATGCTTAAACAGAAGTACATATGTTAAGGAGAAAAGTATGTGTATGCAATGGCGACCGGTAAAAAGTCAGGATGTTAAGAAAGTTATAACCGGTATGGATACAAATAAATCACCCGGTAGCGATCTCATACGCATGTCTGATCTTAAATATATGAAGTCAATATAGTAAGTCCCGTGCTCTCACGTCTTATTAATTTATGTGTGAGTACATATACATGCCCGAGCAAGCTAAAGGAAGCCTATAGTGCGTACAATTTTTAAAAAAGGTGATCGTTAAACATTGTCCAGTTATAGGCCAATTGCTATATTATCAAGTGTAGACAAAATTTTAGAAAAATGTATTGTTAATCAACTAGGAAATTATCTTAAAAAAAATAGCATTATTAGTGAATGCAAACATGTTTTTCAAAAAAGTAAAAGTACAGCCATCCTGTTATCTAAGTTTTGTGACGAAAATAATAATGATTTAAATAAAAAGCAATTTGTTGTAGTAGTATTTTTTGATTTTAAAAGAGCATTTGATACTCTAGAAAAAAACACTTTATTAAATGCAATGGAGGAGTGCGGGGTGGGGGAACCACTTACCAACTGGTTTCAAGACTATCTCACGAAAAGATGTTACCCTGTAAAGGTGGACGAGTCTGACGAGTCGTACAGTGACGCGAGGGAGGTGAGGTGCGGGGTGCCACAGGGCGCGGGATGCGGGCCTGTATGCTACCTAATGCACGTCAATAGCTTGTGCGGCGTTTTACGCAGCTGATCAGCGTACATGTTCACGGATGACCTGTGCGTGCTGCGCGCCGGCACCGATCTCGGCGAAACTTGTCGACTTGTGCAGCACGACGTAGATCGAGTTGTTTTATGGTCGCACGACAATGGTATAATCTTAAACGCTGATAAAACCAAGCTGGTTATGATACGCTCACCATATTTAATACCACCTGGTGACCCACCTCCGATGTACACATGAGTTTACTTGCATTCATAAAAATTATGAAAATTGTAATTGTAAACGTATAAATGTGCGATAAATGTGTAAAATATCTTGGAGTAAAAGTTGACGAGAACTTTTCGTGGTCAAACCACATTGCGTACTTATGTAATAAACTTAGAATATTGCTCGGTAAATTCTACCATCTAAGCTTTAAAGTACCAAGTAATACCCTTAAGTGCCTTTTACTACAATTAGTTGATCCCATATTAAGTTACGCTCTCGACTGCTATGGACTCACATTCAAAAGTAACTTAATAAAATTGGAAGCACAACAAATCAGATTTTTAAAACTATTAGTAAGTAAGAAAACTAAAAACAAATGTAAAGATGATTATAATAAGTTATATAAAATTTGCAAAATTCTCCCTAACAGCTTAAAACATAAATATCTAGTTCTGGTTAACAGTTATGGCAGCTGGGAGCGTCACTCCCTAGTTACCCATAACCACACAACGAGGATGGTATCGGCAGGTAAATTTGATGTACCTAGAATACGGAATTATTTTGACAACCGAACGCTTGATAAAAGAGTACCCTACCTTCTCAACCAGTTGCCTGCTGATATAAGAAGTCAGGAAATAAAAGGAGGGCAGGTAGCCCGACTTTTACATCTCTTTGATTCATTATTAAACAAACAAATACAGATTTTTTAAATGCAAATAAAATATATATTGTAGTTCACTATATGTCCTTTTCATTTCTGAGACTCAAAACATGATATCAAAATGTTCACTCGATCAAAACAAAATCGGAAGAGGAGGCTGAAACTATGTATTTTTGATGATTTATATTATTTTTCTTGAAAATTATGAAATATTTACTCCCAAAAAACATATCTAAAATAGTTAACAACTTATAGAACTTTATTCTCAGAGTAGAATTTATAAAATAGTTTTACTTATAGAACTTCATTCTATTAAAAAAAATGCGAATATTAGTCAAAATAAAAATTCTAAATGGCGCCGACCAAAATTTCTGAAACTTTCGTTATGGGTGTCATTTTCATGGTTTTTGGGGTCGATAAATGCTAATATGGGGTCAAAATGAAAATTCAAGATGGCGCCGACCAAAATTTCTGAAACTTTCGTCATGGGTGTCACTTTCATGGTTTTTGGGGTCCATAAATGCTAATATGTGGTCAAAATGAAAACACAAAATGGTGCCGACCAAAATTTCTGAAACTTTCGTCATGAGAGTCATTTTCTTGGTTCTAATTAAAATATAAGGTGGAGCTGACTTTAAAACTGACACCCATGACCAAAGTTTCAAAACTTTCGGTCGGCGCCATCTTGGAATTTTATTTTGACCACAAATTCTTATTTAGCGACCCCGAAAACCCTGAAAATGACACCCATGACGAAAGTTTCAGAAATTTTGGTCGGCGCCATCTTGGAATTTTATTTTGACCACAAATTCGCAATTAGCGACCCCGAAAACCCTGAAAATGACACCCATGATGAAACTTTCAGAAATTTCGGTTGGCGTCATCTTATATTTTCATTTTACCACGTATTCACAATTACCCACCACGAAAACTATGAAAATGACACCCATGACGAACGTTTCAAAAATTAGGGTAGGCATCATTTTGGAATTTTATTTTGACCACAAATTCGCATTCAGCGATCCCAAAAACCATATAAATGATACCCATGACTAAAATTTTGGCAATTTCGATCGATGCCATCTTGGATTTTGATTCAAAAACAGTTTAATTTTCTTTTTGTTTCTTTTTAGTCCGTCCGTTTAGTTTTCAAAAACATAAATAGTTAGGTAGTCAAATAATAGTAAGTTATGGTACAAGTGTGTAATCATCAATACACACGTGTATCATACGACGTTTTTCAACACACTTATGAAGAAAATAATACTAAAAAATCATTTCCAAGAGTGAAAACGAGTTGTGAATTTTTTTTCACAATGGCGGGCATAATTAATCAGTTTTCTTATGCGCGCGCATCTAACAATGGCGATCGGTCATAGACTAAAAAGTATTAGTTTTCTTTTTTTGACTTTTCGCGGATAGCGTTTTAGCCACGTTACAAAATGGGAAATTTCAAGTTTTCTTTATTACAGACAAAAACAAAAGTGAGTGAAAGTTTTATTTATTAAACTAGCTAACAATGGCGATCGGCCATAGACTAAAAAGAATTAGTTTTATTTTTTTGGCTTTTCGCGGATAGCGTTTTAGCCACGTTACAAAATGAGGAATTTCAAGTTTTCTTTATTAAAGACAAAAACAAAAGTGAGTGAAAGTTTTATTTATTAAACACGTACAAGTTGAAATTATCTATTTAAATACGAAGTTGCATGAAATGTATTGCATTTGTACTATTGAGCACGACCTTTTTTGTATCGAACCTTTTTTAAGAACAAAGCAACTCAACCAATAAATTAAAAAAGAAAAACTATAACTCACTTGTGAATAATAACAATGAAAAAGTCACAGTTTGATAACAGGTGTCATTATGTGCCTCATTGCGGTGAAATTAGAGCCACTTTATGAGCAAGTGTGTTGAAAAATACGATTTATGCCATTTTTTTAAAACTAAAGTACACACTATAAGTTATTATTTATTTACCACGCATTGTAATTCTCGTATTTTAGTAACTTTTAAAAGCAATAGTAAAATAAACCTTCTCTACACACCTTTACTATGGCTTTTTTGTCAACTTTACGCACACGCGAGCGCGCCGCTCGCTTCGCGGTAACAGTGGGGCGATAAATACCTACTTCGTAGGGAAAAGCTAGCCTTAAGGCGTTTGTAAATGATCTTCTTAGGAAAGTGGTTAGCAGTTTGTGGAGAGAGGGTTTGCAAATAAGTAATTAAGTAGTTTTATAAGATATGGGTCATGTGATATAAGATAAGATTCCTTTATTACCTTTCATTGATAATATATTATTGTAGGTTATTTATTTTATATAATTATTTAAAGTGAAAATTAAGTGTGCGCACTATTAAAATCAATTTTTAATAATGTTTGTTCCGTTCCCACAGACAAACCATGAAAACGATTTTGTGGGCACGACATAGTTTTTAAGTTAAGATATTATAAACTTGTACATTACTAATAAAAAAAAAAAAACAAGGAATCCTAGTTTCGCTAATTCCGTCTGTCCGTCCGCCGCTTAGCTCAGAGAATCTAAGTACTAGAAAGCTATAATTTGGCACGGATATACATATTAATAATTCCGACAAAAAGGTAAAATAAAATCATGAAATATTTTTTTTTAGGTTTCCTCCTATAGACGTAAAGTGGGGATGTTTTTTTTTCTCGTCTATCCCATAATGTGGGGTATCGTTGGATAGGCAATTCAAAAATATTATGGGTTTGTTAAAACCGTTTTTCGATTGAGAGATCCGTTTGCGTAAAATTAAGCATTCAATTTATGTTAGAGTCAAGTGTCCGCCCCCTGCCAGCGAAATGGTTGCTCTTGGCTATGTGAAAAAATTCACGGCAATAGTAAATATAACGAAATTAAAAGGAAAACTATCACAGATAAGTGGGCTTTACAAGATTACGAGTAATTGTCGACCAACTTATATAATGTACTTGGAACAATAAAAAAATTGTACAAATGCCATTGAAAAATTACTTAAAAAACGTTGTTAGGTGTGCAAAACAGAGTAAATATATGCTTATGAACCATGTAAAAATATACAAAAATAAAATCATAACAGGCTTTACAAGTTTACGAGTAATAGTCGATTAACTTATAAAACGTAGGTTCTTGGCACAGTTAAATTGTTGTACAAATGCCATTGAAAAAGGCCTAAAAAAACGTTGTTAGCTGTGTAAAACAGATAGTAAATATATGCTTATGAAACCCGCGAAACTTAAACTCGGCCATCATTCTATGTCGAAGTCTCTCACCATGGGATGTCCTCAGGGTTCGGTTATTGGTCCACCTTTATGGAATTTAGGCTTTGATGATTTCCTCGCGATTCCGCTTCCAAGCGGCTGTTCATTAACCGGCTACGCGGACGACGGTCTTCTGCTCATTCAATCAAGTACTCGAGCTGGATTCGAGAACATTTATAAATCATATTAAAAACGTCGGTGAAAAAGCAAAAAAAAAGTTCTATGCCTTAACGAGAATATCTTAATCTACGTGGGGTCTGTCTTTTATGACTTTAAAGACTCTTAATGGGGCTACTTACTTGGGTTGTATCTGCTATGGGGCGCTTGTTTGGGCTGATAGGGCTACAATAGGGGCGGCACGACGTAAATTACTTCAGAGTCAGCGTTTGGCTTTGATAGTCTTATGCAAAGCATACAGTACGGTTAGTACTGTGGTCTTAACGGTACTTGCTGGCGTACTTCCGGTCGACCTTGAAGTGCAGCGACGTGCTGCAATGTACTATTCCGCAAAACAGACCATGGACGCGGACTTTTTAACGCGGAGTGACCGTGACAAAATCTCTAGATTATTTAAACTACATATTGACGTCTGGGAGGCACTTTTATCCCAATGGCAATGTATGTGGGATAATTGCATCAAGGGCCGACACCTCCACCAATTCTTTCCATCTGTTCGCGTGCGGCTGGCCAGGACGTGGCTGGAGGTGGATCACTGTGTTGCCCAATTTCACACAGGGCATGGTAACTTTAAAAGTAAATTATTTTTCTTCAAGCTTGTTGCCTCACCATCATGTCAGTGTTCTACATCTGACTGCAAATATGTACAATCTGCACATCATATCTTATGGGAGTGTATTCTTTGGCAGAATGAACGCAATACTACATTGAATAATGTACAGGCTGTATCAGGAGCTGTTTACTATACGGACCTTGTGGAAACTAGAACAAATTTCCGTGCGTTCAAGCGTTTTGCCATACCTATTATTGGAATCAAATATAACAGCTCACAATGTTAGGACCCATTAAAATTAATGCTATTATTATTTTGTAGTCCCAAACAAAATAAAATGATTATGAACCATGTAAAAATATACAAAAATAAAATCATAACATCCTTAATAATAATGATTTCTAAATTAATAATGTTCGAGCTTGAATAACGCAATGGAGTGGCCGGAGTCGTTGGCAGTACCGGTCCGTAGTCCATACGGCGTATGCGCACGGGATAGTCTATTTTGTGTTAGTGCAGAAGATTTTTCGACGTTTTGTAATCTAAAGTCAAATAAGATTTGATGGCCAAGTAAATAACTTGTTTTCTTTTGTCGAAATCCACCTATAAAGTCAATATTCAACCCGACTACATCACTAATGAAAAAACTTTCCAGAACGAAATAGTGATAACCGCAGATTAGAGGTGAATACATACGAAATTTTTCAATTTCCGAAGGAGTTATAAACAAGGAGCGTGCGCGCAAGTATCCAGGTACGAACATACCATTCCCCGTGGCTCTAACGCTTACTCGTATCGGCTCCTTTCGCAATTCGCACCCGCGGTGGTACTCAAATAGATAATACTTTTCTAAGTTCAGTTGCGAAGTTGGATTTTTTAATTCCTTCTTCAGTTAGCAGTTGGTTCTTCTTTAATTTTAAGTCAAGAATGAATAGGTTACCTCTAGGCAAGCGTGCTTCACCGTAGACCACATCATCGCTTAACATCAGGCGAGATAGTGGTGAAACGCGAGCATATAGATAAAACAAAACCATGGGCCCATTTTTAGACGTTATGTGCCGCTGAAATCGTTTTAATGTTCATGTAACAACCACAAAACCCTCTTCTTAGTCCGCATTTTTATGCAACTTCGGAACCCTATTACTGCGCGTGGCCCGAAACGCACTTGGCCGGTTTTTTATGTTATGATTTTGGTGTCGCTCGAAACTTTAGCAACTCGCCTGGATATTTGATTGTTTTTGTATATTATATTGAATTCAATAAAAAAACTTTATGCAAAAAAATACTACCGACTTCCAAATACAAAACTACAAAGTGAAAAATAACTTTATTTTTTGAAGTCGGTGTCTTTCGTAGGTACCAATTTTTTTGCGTTATGGACTAGCGCTAGCGAGCGCCGAGCGGTAGCGCGGCTCCAGCGGGATGGCGCCAATTTTGAATTAGGAAGGGAAACAATTTGGATATGATATTTAGAAGGATAGGCTTAATGTTTATCCACTCGCCTTACGCGATCGAGCGTCGACCCAAGTCAGGTACGCCCCATGTTTAAGCGCGTCGGCGCGCTTACATTCGGCGCCAAACCATGGCCGGTCTTCGCTAGACATTGATACGTCAGAGAACGGAATGTAGTACTCCATTCCTTGAAGCAACACATCCGTCACGGCGTCCGCGCACGACGATGGATCAGTCGAAAAAAAGCAAGTAGGCTGCCAAGGATAGCGATTGCAGTAATCCCGAGAGATTTGCCGTTATTTATTGAAGAGTTCTGTTGTATATCTCCGAAGTTCTTTATCAGATCTTCACCAAATTAAAATGGAACCAATTTCGGAACATACCTCTTCAAACAAAAAAAGAATTTTCAAAATCGGTCCACAATTGAGGGAGATATCGGTGAACATACAAAAAAAAAAAAACATAATGTGGGAAATGAAGTGTGGGAAGTCGGTTAAAAATATACCGGGTGCAAATGCAACTTTTTGCACTCCCTCCCGGCGCCCATATGATTACCCGTCGTCTTGCCTGTTGCCTGTGCACCTAGGTACACAGTCCAACTGTCCCGACCAGCGCCTTGTCACCCCTTGGTGCCTGGCAACCGGAGCGGACCGCCCCCCCACCCCTCAAGTTACGCCACCACTGGTCCCTTATATACCTTTGATAATGCAGACAACAGTACCGTGGCTAAGAGATACTGGTCCAACGCATGGGCTACTGGGCCTCAGGTCCGGTCTCTCCGTGAGGCCATGGTGGAGCGTTTGAGCTTGTCCTTGGAGGCATTCTCCGAATGGGGCGATGCCAATCTGGTTAAGTTCAATGCTGCTTAAACAATCAAGTCAAAACAACTGTATGCTATTATTGTATATCTGTGCCCAACGTGAATGACCAACTTATTTTTTTATTTAAAGATTTGACAGTGGGTCACTTCTAGTCAATTGTTCAGAATATCAAACTACGTAGACCTACAGAATCTGCTAAAAAGGTTGGGTCCTAGGACTCCCAGGCGTTCCTGAAACATTGTGCAATGGGTCGAAGATATAGCGGCATTTAAGTATCGTAGCAATACGCTGTACGTACCTATATAAACTCCCCGATTCTAAAATTCTATATAATATTTTATTTTACCTAAGCCACACACTCATACACGAAGTTTCATACAGCAGAAGGTAGTGCATGGTTATAGTTCGGTACGGATATAGTTGTATCCTATGGTGAAGTATCAGAAAGACACTTCAATTTAGAATAGGCGTCAGCAGTTCATGTTTGTATCTGCATGCGGGCTTGTCACCGTGATCCTGTGCACTCAATTAGGCCTCTGCAACCACAATATCGAAAAATAGGACATTAAAGATGCCTTCCGGGAATATTTATATAACAACATGCCACAGTAATTAATGTGGACACATTATGAGCTCAAGTGTTAAAAAGTAGGTCTTTAGGCATACCCATTTTAACTTACTGTCTTAAAGATTAAATATAATTAATATAATGTAATTTTACTTAATTTACAGAAAGCATCAAAAGAAATGAATTCTAAGAACGCTTCTCTCTCCTCGCATCATGTTCCTCATTACTGAGGGTATTCGTGGAAACAACATCTCCTTCGTGAATTTGCGCCACCTGCTTCTGTCTTTGGTGTCGGGGAGAGCATCTTGCAGACTTCGACCTCTCGGACGTTTCCCTTTGATCTTGCCTGTAACCATCAGCCGTTCGAGGTTATGTTCATACTTCCTGGCAAAGTGACCAAAAAACTCCAGAATCCTACGAATGCAAACCGTGGACAGTCTGATCTTTATTTTCAGTTCCCGGAGGATAGAGTATTTGGCGCTAAAGGCAGTCTAGGGGATTTGTAACATCTTCCTCCAGCACTACATGTCAAACGCATCGATCCGTTCACGGTCGGCCTTCTTCAGAGTCTACGTTTCGGACCCGTAACTGAAGATAGAGAACACCAGTGAGTTAACCAGTTTCACCATCGTCTTCCTTGAAATATTTCGGTCTCTCCATATTCTTTGCAGTTGGGTCATTGCATTTTTGGCCTACCCTATACGCCTCCTGATGTCTTTCTCGCAGCACTCTGAGTTGCTTAACCTAACTACAAACTTAAAGGAGTTAAAAGATGCCATAGGGAAAGGGGACATAAAGAAATTAAAAGAAAAAATTAATTGGTTCCATCAGGATCTGAAGCGTAACAAAGATCTATTACATGACCTGTATAAAAAAGAAGACCAATATGTATCACAGACTGATCTTATCCTTGCTGCATGTTGCCACAAACAAGCCGAAACCCTCAACCACATATTATACAAGACTGATATTTTGGACCACTTTCCCGGCACTAGGTTCGATGACACAAAGGTGAAAATGCAGAGAACGGAAGCGTTCAAACACGCGTTGAATTGGGATGATTTTCCTATGGTACAAATGTTATACGACTATTGGAGCGGCGACTTGCACTGGATCGGACATGACATCGAACGAATAAAAACAATTGGAAAGTTGCTTATTGATGCTCGAGAAGTATGCGTAATCAAAATTAAATATTCGCGACTAGAAATTCATTCCCTCATCACTTTTAACGATTTTCAACAAAAGCTCTATTCCAGTATATCTAAAATCACGGACGATGACGATGAAAGTACAATGACGATGCTAGTAGAAATGTTGCAGATTTATGATGAGTCTTCACAAGAGGCAAAGGTGAGAATACCGCACGACAAAAAGGATCAAGAGGAAGAATTAAAAGAAAACCTTAAAGATAGTAGCGACTATATGAGAGCGCATGTCTACATTAAATACGAAGTTTATTTTCTAAAGCTAGATCTGAATGCTGCTTTGCTAATTTTGGAGAATTTGTTTGTTCTGAGACGATATTTAAGAGGTAAGAAAAACCCAGAAGTAGATTCTTTATACAAAAAAATTGAATGTGTCCTATATCATTTCATATATTGCACTTGTCAAGATTGGAGGTTGTACTTAGATCCAAATAGGCAGATGACGAGAGAAGACAACCACACAGATATTCATACAGGAATAATGAATAATAATCTAATAACACAATACGATAAGGAAAAGATGGAGTATGGGGCAGTACTGTTCTTAGAGCGAAAATATTACAGTAAATGTTTGGATGACTTAAAAAATAAATTATTGGAAAAACATATTAATAGTACAAACGAAAAGAGTTTGCAAGATAACAACTTCCTAGCATCATCAATCATGAACGATTATTTTTCACTGAGAAAAATAGTTTATTACATGAAAGCCATAGAAGATCCAAATGTCGATAGTGTTTTAATTATTGAAAGAGTCCTACAAGTTACCGGAGAAATGTTAAAAAGTACTGATGAATCAAATCATCTATTGGACTCCACAACATCGTTGCTGCAGATTGCAATATCTGTGGAGACGGTAAAATGTCTTTATAAGATAAGGAATTTTTTGTCACACGCAGACGAAGGACAGCTCAGAACACGAATTGAACAGAATATCACAAACAAGCATGTCGATGATATTAAGCAAGACTTGAACAATTTAAAGGTAATTATTGTATCGGTTCTTGATATTATTGAGTCTATTCTTGATAAATCGTTACTGGAAAATGGTAAGCGACTACTTTTTGAAAGAATAAAACAAATTCATGACTTTCATAATAATTCTCTATTTTGTAAAGAACATGACATATATGACTATATATCTGAACCCTTATTAAAAGAAATTATTAAGGATATCGGTTTAACAGAACTATGTCGTAAAGAAATTATTTGGATAAACAGGAATAAAAATAGTATTTTATTAAAAATTGAATCGGCCAAGAAAAGTCTCAGTGAAAAGCTTGCAGGCATGTTGCCAACATATGTTCGAAATATAAGACAAATGCTAATACCTGTAGCCGATCATCATAAAAATATGAATTTTATAAACCAACAGTTACTACAGTGTAAAAAGAAGAAACTGCCTGATTTTCCAAAAAAAAATGATATAAAAGATCGAATAAGAAAAGTTGAAACAATAGCTGGTAAAGATTCTCTAATAGAAAGTCTTAATACGATCAAAGATTTTTCAGATCATTGGGAAGCAATAACTCAAACGTTGTCATTTTTCTACGACAACTGTGATCAGTTAAGACCAATACCTCAAATAAATTTGGATACTGTAACTAATATAATAGACGAATTGGAAACAAAATATTCTTCGAGTAAAAACTTAGCTAAACAACACTCATTTGATGGTATAAAAAAACTTGGTGACATCATTGAAAACCATCATAAAACTAAAACTGTACGAGAAACTCTACTATCAGATTTAATCAGTAGAGTGTATTTATTGAAAAAGACATTACATCCTCAGAATAATATGATACTGGAAGAAAACCTTAGAAGATACAAACATGACCTAAAGTTTCGTTTAGAGTTAGAAATGTTACTAGCCGATATATACAATATTTTGAAAGCGTGTAAATTAAATAGTTTATTGTACAAGTCTGGCAAGTTACTTAGAAATATTAACTTGCGTAACGTGCTAAGTCATGGCAATCCATTCCTTGACGTAATAGGTGGTGTTTTCGATACTTACGACCATTCAAATGGATTGGTGTCAAAAGCGATTATGTTTGCTAATGACGGGGCATCAATTAAGGCCCTCTTCAAATTATTTTTTCAAGAAAAAATTGATTATGATACTATCAAAGAAGAAAAGCTAGACATAATGAATAATAAACAGAAGAAATTATACAAACAATTTAAAAGATCCAAGAACTGGAAGGAATATGTGCACCTCCTTCCTAAACCGCGTGTTAATTGAAAGGAGCAAAAGTAGCAAGCTTATATATTAGAATAAGTTCTTTATTATAAACAAGGTTTCATATAAAAAAAAATGTCACGAGAAACCAAAAAATTGTGTGCAAAAGTTCTGCTCGATCGGACACTGGGAAGTGGGTCAAATTCAACATCCAAGATTTGATTACAGACACAGGGACAGGTAAATACCAATAAAAGCTTGTAAACCACAAGATGCGACGGCGACGAGGTGACTGGAAGTGATCCTAATTAAGGAATTTATTTAAACGAACGACTATAAATTCAAATTAAAGGTGACTAAATAATATGCTTTACCGAAATATTAAGTGGACTAATTGTGTGTAAGTGGCTGCAAATCTTGAAGATGTAAATTTGATAAAAAAACTTTTTGCAAAAAAATACTACCGACTTCCAAATACAAAACTACAAAGTGAAAAATAACTTAATTTTTTGAAGTCGGTGTCTTTCGTAGGTACTATTTTTTTGCGTTATGGACACCGACTTCAAAAAATTAAGTTATTTTTCACTTTGTAGTTTTGTATTTGGAAGTCGGTAGTATTTTTTTGCAAAAAGTTTTTTTATTTTTCACTTTTTAGTTGTACGTACCTAATAGGCAAGTTAGTAAGGGAACTATTTCGCCAGAATAGATTTCATGAAACTTGAACATAATCGGTCAAATGAGAGTTCTGCTTACCCCTTAAGAGCGAACTGGCGTGATGTTATGTTATGAAATGTTATAAACAACAAACAGACATGCGATTGCAGCAATCCCGAGAGATTTGCCGTTATTTATTGAAGAGTTCTGTTGTATATCTCCGAAGTTCTTCATCAGATCTTCACCAAATTAAAATGGGACCAATTTCGAAACATACTTTTTCAAACAAAAAAAGAATTTTCAAAATCGGTCCACAATTGACGGAGTAATCAGTGAACATACACAAAAAAAAAAAAAAAAAAAAAAAAAAAAAAAAAACAAACTTGAAGTCGAACATAGAACCTCCTCCTTTTTGGAAAGTCGGTTAAAAATACAAAGATAATGCCTAGTCAGTCAAAACCATTTTAATTTTTCCGCAAAGTTGCGGCGCGAAATGATACTGTGTGTATAGACACAGATAATATAATACTAGCATAGTATAGAGTTAAACAAATACGTAATGTTTCAAAAATCTTGCCCTTAAGTGCCGTGTTCCTGAGATATTAGGATGCAAAGATATCGCATACATTTCTAAACAGGTATCTCGACAACTTGGGACTTTAGGGTATTATAATCTTTGGACATTTTTTGTTTTTTTGAAGTGTCCTCGATCGTTCTATACCAGTTACATCGTGCGCAGCAATTCTCAAAATGACTAGAACTAATCTAAAGGTTTCCGTGTCGGACTTTCGGATACTGACTTATAGGCACCTAGGTTCCAAGAGTTGCAATTTTACCAGTTTAATGTAATTATATAATTTAATTACTAATGTAATGTAATTATCATCCGCAATAAATAAAACTTAATAATCCCTTTGTTTATTTATTTTATCGATCTTTTTCAATTTTCTGCGATGGCGAAGCAAACTGATACGTTACGAACAAATTAATAAATATAGAATTTTTTAAACCGTCGGTGCTCCGTAGACCAATTGAAATTTGACCAATTGGTCTATGGAGAAAATTACATGTTCCGCTGCCCAGTTTAATAGTATAGTAAAGCCTTGTCCATAAGCATGTAAAAAAACGTAGGTATTTTTTTAAATAGGTACAACTGACTTCCTTATATACTGCCTTACTTACTTATGTAGATCGATGGTTTTAAATATCAAATTACAGAAGTGAGCATTGCATGTACGACAGTGAAAAATATGCAGATGGGACAAACTGGAAATATTCTGTAACAAAATGGATAACCCTTAAATGCTCAAAAACGGCTTATTGCCTTGAAAAAAAATATTTATAGGTATATTAAATCCAAAAAAAAATGTCAATTCTTTGCACTGGGAGGCAAACGAATTAATCCAAAAATGTTTACATTGTCATTACATGGGTACCATAATGACAAGTTTTCTGTGAAGTGGCCATTTTAAACAGTGTACATACTTTCCTATGTTCTCATTGAAGATTCTATATTAATTAAATATAATTCATAATATTATATTGTATTTATTTATTTATAATATTTTTGAATTCAGTTTTATATGAAACAAAAAATATATCAAAGGTTTTTTTGAACCCAAAGTAGAGAAAACTGGTGTGAACTCAGGGTTATAATGTTATAATGAAACATAGTTTTTGTTTACGTCCAGTGTTCCCCATAGCCCAGTTGGTAATTGGGCGATGGAAACATGTAATTTTCCCCATAGACCAATTGGTCAAATTTCCAATTGAAATTTGTCTACGGAGCACTAACTTTTTAAACAAAGATTTTCTGAAATTATTTTAAACACAATGGGTCTTATTTAAAAAAATGTTTGGCTATTAATTAAAATATTCCAAATTCCATTTTTCGTTACAAATTTTGAAAATCTGTTGAGGAATTGTTAAACAGCGTATGTAAGTAACGGTGAATCTTACTAATATTATAACGCTTCCGAAGGTGGCGTTACTTGCGTTAAAAAACATTTTATTTTTCTATCCGGCTGTCAAACCTAACCTATCTATTCTTGTGAGTGAGTTTATTTATCAAAAATATACTGTGGATAAATATTATTTTTACTGTCAAAATTGATAGTAATGAAATAAATAATATCGTGTTCATATAGCATTTATTTTAATTTTATGAAATTATTTTAAACACAATCAGTCTTGTTACAAAAAGCGGTTTAACTAAAAACCCAGGTTTAAATCTCTATAAACTGTGGTTTACACAAAAATACTTAAGAAGTCATTTAGTATCTATCAATCTAATGAAGTAGATGTCCTCCCGACTACGGCAACCAAGAAATCCTCGACCTGATACTTGGCTGCGATGCGAATGCACACCATGTCGTTTGGGGCAGCTCAGATGTCAACAAACGAGGGGAGGATTTGTTGGACTTTGTGGTAAGCTCTTCTTTACAAATCCTTAACGCAGGCAATAAACCTACTTTCAGGACCTCGGCGAGAACTGAAGTTATTGACCTGACACTGGCTTCAAACAAGGCCAGCGCTTACATCGAGAATTGGCATGTATCGGACGAAATCTCTCTGTCTGACCATAATTATATATGCTTTAGGTTTAGGACGGCGGCAGAAGCCGAAACTAGACGAAGGAGAAACCCAAGACATACAAATTGGGACTCGTACAGGAGGGACCTAAAAGTAAATCTAGGGAGCCCTAAAGGTAAGCTCAATTCCATACTAGATATAGAATTTGAAGCTGATAGAATCAAGATGGGCACCATCGGTGCATGGGTAGATAACTGCCCAGAGAAAAAGGCCTTTTGCAAAAAGGTACCATGGTGGACTCCTGAACTAGCTAAAATACGTCAGGAAGTACGACAGGCCTTCAATGATGCAAAAGTCAGGAAAGATTTCTCTGACTATCATAGCATGCTGACGAGGTATAAGATGGCGGTACGCAAGGCCAAAAGAACTAGTTGGCGGCAGCATTGCACCTCCATCGAAGCTCTGCCAAATGGAATGAGGTTGTGCAAAGCGATGTCCATGACTAAGACAAACCCACTATCATCTGTAAAGGATGAGAATGGGTATCTAACGGAAACTGGACAGGACACTCTGGGCGTGATGTTTAGAACTCACTTCCCGGAATGTATACTGCGCGACAGCGATGAAGAGGATCCAGTCACAAGGGACGAGCTCACAAGGCACACGTCCAAAAATAACTGGCTCACGGCAAAGAAAGTGGTAGATGAAAATAAACTGAAGCTTGCCATAGCGGGCTTCCAGCCTCTCAAATCCCCTGGTCCGGATGGAATCTACCCAATACTATTGCAAGAAAGGGCATCTGTTTTGATACCTCATTTGAGTAAGCTCTACAGAGCCTGCATAGCCTTTGGGTACGTACCCAAGGCATGGAGGGAGGTCAAAGTCACCTTTATACCGAAGGTGGGAAGGCCGACTTACGAAGAAGGTAAAGCTTACAGGCCAATTAGTCTATCATCCTTTCTCTTAAAAGCTCTGGAGAAACTGGTAGACAGGTACCTAAGAGAGGGACCACTTAAAATCTTCCCTCTACATAAACTACAGTGCGCCTACAGCCCTGGTAAATCTACAGAAACGGCATTGCACTATGTTGCGAGTCGAGCCGAGGCTGCGCTAGAGGGACAAGAGATCTGTGTCGGGGCTTTCCTCGACATAGAGGGAGCCTTCGACAAGACAACATTTGAGTCCATACGCATCGCTGCAAAGGAACATGGCATCAATGATACCACGTGCAACTGGATTGACTATATGCTGAGAAGCAGAATAGTCAGATCGGAACTGATGGGAGACAGACTTAGTGCAAAAACAACAAGAGGTTGTCCGCAGGGTGGAGTGCTGTCACCATTATTGTGGTGCTTGGTAGTAGACTCGCTACTTACCAAGCTCAATACTGGACCATTCTACACAGTAGGCTATGCAGATGACATAGCTATAATGGTTAATGGTAAATTCCCGAACATAGTCTCTGGATTATTACAACAGGCATTGAGGATGACAGAGGAATGGTGTACAAAGAACCACCTCTCTATCAACCCAAGCAAAGCAGTCATTGTTCCATTCACGAGGAAGAGACAATTAGGAAACCTAGGAGAGCTCTCCCTCAATGGAATAAAGCTGCCCTGGTCTACCGAAGTAAAATATCTGGGTGTAACGCTTGATAGAGAACTCAGGTGGAAAACTCATGTGGAAAATATTACGACGAAAGCCCTACGAGTGTTCGGCATGTGTCGTTCCACCTACGGTAAAACTTGGGGGTTAAAGCCCAAAGTGATACGATGGCTGTACCGGACAATGATAATACCTATTAGCACATACGGCAGCATAGTGTGGTGGCCCAGAACAAAGCTTGCCTCGTGCAAAGCGCCACTCACCAAATTACAAAGAACAGTGTGTCTAGGCATCACGGGTGCTTTCAGGACAACACCTACGGCAGCGATTGAGAGATACCTCAATATCCCTCCTCTGCATATGATGGTTGAATTCGAGGCAAGGAAGACATTACATCGACTTGCTGTGGCTGGACTATGGGATGCCTCTAAGCCTAGGACCAACCATACAAAGTTTGACGGGAATGAAGGCCTGGATCGGGTAACAAGCATGTTATCCGATAAAATGCAAACTATGTTTGTGTTTGAAAGGTCTTTCAAGGTCCAAATCCCTACAATAGAGGACTGGACGAAGGGAATCGATCCACCAGAACAAGACAGTCTGGTGTGGTACACTGATGGATCCAAAATGGAATCAGGTACAGGGGCGGGAATATACGCAAAAGGTTACAAATGTAGCAAAAGCCTAGGGAAAATGGCAACTGTATTCCAAGCGGAAACTTATGCCATAATAACCTGTGCTCAAGAGAATATAGATAGAGGAACCAGAGGTAAATCCATATATATTCTTAGTGACAGTCAGGCTGCAATCAAAGCCATGGCATCCTACAAAGTGGACTCCGGACTTATTCTGGATGCTGTCCAAACCCTAAACAGGCTTGGGAAGCACAACAGGGTAAGACTGATGTGGGTCCCTGGGCACAAAGGAATCCATGGTAACGAAATGGCAGATGAACTGGCAAGAGAGGGCTCAGCTAATGACTTTGTGGGTCCAGAACCATGTGTAGGCATCTCGACGTGCCTCGTAAAGGCCGCATTTAGGGAGTTTGCAGATCACAGACAGCGAACTCATTGGCAATCTAGCACCGGTCTACAACACTCCAAGAAATTCCTAGGCTCTACGTTCAAAGCCCGGGAATGCATTTGGAACATGAGCAGGGGGCAAATCCGCTACCTGCTTGGGGCCTTTACTGGGCACTTTGGAACCAACGACATGCTCATGAAGATGGGTTTAACCGCGACACCCATGTGCAGGTTGTGTGGGGAACATACGGAACGCATGGAGCACCTTCTTTGCACATGCGATGCACTGGCTGGTAAGTGAATGAGTCTCTTAGGGGTTGTCTCTTAGGGGGTGTAGGCATCTCGACGTGCCTCGTAAAGGCCGCATTTAGGGAGTTTGCAGATCACAGACAGCGAACTCATTGGCAATCTAGCACCGGTCTACAACACTCCAAGAAATTCCTAGGCTCTACGTTCAAAGCCCGGGAATGCATTTGGAGCATGAGCAGGGGGCAAATCCGCTACCTGCTTGGGGCCTTTACTGGGCACTTTGGAACCAACGACATGCTCATGAAGATTGGTTTAACCGCGACACCCATGTGCAGGTTGTGTGGGGAACATACGGAACGCATGGAGCACCTTCTTTGCACATGCGATGCACTGGCTGGTAAGCGAATGAGTCTCTTAGGGGTTGGATAATTTCAAAGGACTTATAATACTAATATAGCAATATAAAATCCTGGATACAACACAATGATCATTACAAATTACTTAATAATTTATAGGAACAATATTTGCTTAGATGGGTACTCTTTTACATTTGTAGGTAGTTGACAACACAATAATAATTTAGGTAGGTACTTCGAATTTTGTCGGTAGGTGTTCAATAAATATGACAGGTATGTATTATGTAGCAAACCATTGTGACTTGAAAAAACGAAATTCATCATTTAGTCACACACACATCAAATTTTAACACGTGCAACTCAAATAAAAAACTTTATAACAAAAAAAAACTGTTTTGGGAGTCGGCTAGTACTTTTTGTAAAAAAGTTTATTTATTTCAACCTTGACAAGGTATGACATAAATCTAGTAATTAATCTATTTATTTATTTATCTCTTTTTAGTTTTCTTAGGTATCTCCAAATATCTTTATCAGAATATTGACTTTTTTTGAATATTGAATTTATTCTACAAATATTTGCTCCTCAGATCTTTGAAAACTAATTAAGATATGGGTTTTTTGAAGCGTGTAGCTTTACTTATTACCAAAATTAGTGTAGAGGTACCTTATGTTTGTAATACCTAGTTACTAGGTACATATCTATTTATAATCTACATTTACTTATTCTTAAAGTACTGCTTAAGTGCTGCATTGAGTTAATGAGGGCAGTATTTATATTTCGACGTTTAGAAATAGCTTATTTAAATTAGCCTAGGTAGAAAGGTTCGTGTAAATGTGCCCTTAAAACGTTTAAATAAGTCAGATAGAAAAATATGCAAAAGAAGTCAACGCTACCTTTTTTATTCAGTTGTAAATCGTACTCCTGAACTTTTTAATATTGTGAATCTTCATATTCGCGAGTTTTTTTAATAAAAGTGTAATCTAGTTGTGAAAGTTGTCGCCATATTTTAAAAATTCGGGCATAAAAAGTTCAGCTAAGTGATTAATTATTATTCCGGGAGGATTTTAACGGGATATTTATTGTTTAAATTTTCTGAAGGCTGGTGATAAAAATAATAATTTTAGAATAAAAAGTTAATAATGAATTCTTTCATTATGCGTACAGCTAAGGAGTGGAACTTGGCATGTATGTATCTATCTAACGGAATCTTTGAATGTAATTTTCACCCCCTTCAAAACGTCGGCTTAATTTGAAACTTTGCACACTTATCAAGAACCGATGACAGTGCAATAATTCCTGATAGCTACAATCTGCTCGATCGTTATGTGAAGAGTGATTATGTGGGTTACTTATAGGCAAGCGAGCTTTACCGTCGATCACATCATCGCTTAACATAAGGTGAAAAAGTGGTCGAACGCGAGTCTATCAATAATATAAAAAAAACTAAGAAGAAATTTTAGCTGCAATGCTTAAAGTGACCTTAATCGTTATCAGCATGAGCAAGCAATATGGCACTCTAATTTTATTATCCAGCTGACGTCACAAATGCACCAACTTAGGGCATTGTGTACAGACCTGATTACCATTTTAAATTGCGGTAATCTCCTTTCTTGACGGAAAAATTGGCACTCCCCTTTCTAGTCGCTTATTTTTTCATAAAATTACTTAGCATAAGTAGTTGCCTTTCTAAATAATAGACTTTTTTATAATGTGTATTGTAAAAAAAAAAATATACCTAATTATTATTTTTTTTTTTTTTTATAAAATTCAAAACAATTCAACATTTTTTTAAATATGTATATTTTATTCAAATTAAAGCCTATCCCTCAAAATATAATACTATTTTATATATATTTTATTTTTTTACTAATGATAACATGAAGAATGGCTTTTGTGCTATGGGTTATACTGCCGTCATCTGACAAAATCATATTTTGAGTTAAGAGATGAAAAACAAAAACCATCAAATAATAAAAATCGATGTTATTTATCAAATGTATGTCATATGCGATTGTTTCCGGTGTCAAAAGAATCTAATTGCGCACTTTCGATACTAGTAGCAATTTGGGGTGCTTTTTTATCGCCATCTATTGATATTAGACAAATATTTTTTAGAAAGATCTATAGAGAATTTTTGCGGAGGGATTTTAAAACTGAAATGTCGGCAAAATGTCATAAAGGGCACTACATAGGTATAGGACGGCAGTATGGGTTTTGTTCTAGCAAAATGCATTATTATTTTTATGATGACGAGATTCACAGGACCGATTGATATGGCGAAACTTTGGGGAAAATTATGTTAGGCACTGGCCGTCTATTGGCTGCAATGGTGATGATGTTGATGATAGGTAGGTATGCTCCTTGTATCGGGAATCACATCGAGAGATAATAAATAGTACCTACGTTATTTTTAAAATAATTATTCACAGAACCCTTAGCATTCATTATCATAATAGGCTTTGTTCATTAAAATCTTTGTACCTGTTAGCACCTGTTAAACCGATTATAAATTCAAATATTTTTTTTAAGTTAATTTCGCTAATTGGTTGTTAAGCAAGTGTTGAACAGTTCAGAACATCAGTTCAGACATTTCTAAGAATCAAAAATACATACAGTCGAACATAGAACCTCCTCCTTTTGGCAAGTCCGTTAATAACACTATTTTCTTTCGCGTCGCTGCAGACACATCCCGTATAATATTGTAACAATAAGGCGTTAAACACACTGCCCCGCAATAAGCTACGGAGTGTGACAAAGTTACGACACTGCACATGAATGCGTTTTCTGTGTGTTGCACTACGCGTGTTTTCAATGCAAAGAGAGATACTTTCAAGCAACGTAATAATCCTGCGCTACGCTGCGCATGCGGTGCATTGTGTAAATCGCCTAACTTGTGCTGATTTCCATGTTTTTACCGATTTTTACAAATCTTAGATATTCTACTTTTATGTTGTGTTTGTGAATGGAGAAAAGATCCTACACATAACATTACGCCTGATTCTCCGAAGGGTTAGGGAGAGATGCACCTGTAGTACAACCACATTTCGGCAAGACCTTTGTAATATGGTTGAGCTGATTGCCATCTACCGGGCACAAGTCCAGAATCAGGACTACGACTCCAGTTTTAACCGACTTCAAAAAAAGGAGGAGATTTTTTTTTTTTTTTGGCCCGACACTATGAATTTCTCCTGTATCGTGGGTATGTTTACAAACATATAATCTCACATACACAAACACCCAGAGCCAGGGTTTTTTTATGTATGTTGCCCGATTACTCAAAGTCGCCTGGACCGATTTAGAAAATACTTCTTTTGTTTGAAGTGACTATCCAAGTGGTCCCATAGTCATCAGATCAGGATATGACGATGGAGATGTTTTTTTTGGAAGTTGGTTTTGTTTTGTAACGCGAAATACTTATTTCTGAAGAAATACCTAACTTTTTTACAACAACCTCACACTTAGTTTTTCTCAAGTCCAAACCAGCTTCTAATATTGACAATGATTCTATTACCGTTTCGTGTATTTTTAGAACATCTATAGACGAACCGATCAGTATATCAGCGCGGCGTTATTTCTTATTTGTATATTATATATATTGTCTATTTCTTTTTTGGATATCGCTGCACATGCTGAGATAGGAGCCTTTTTGTTCCCGCACGGGGATTTAATTTTTTATTATTGTTTAATTTTATGCATATTTCTCGTGTCTCCTGTGCGGGTACAAAAAAAAAATTCTGTTATTTTTTCTTTTTAACCGTTCCCGCAGCACAACAAATCGCTGCGATTGCGTGCTTACCACTGAGAGGGCTTCACAACCAAGCCGGTAAACCGTTCCGAACGATTCAATATTTTAGTGATTTCCCAAATTCTTTATTTCGCTATCGAAGTAGCACTTAAGGACTATTTTCCTAGTTTTCTAAGAGCGTTTATTTATAAACCCATTTAGGTGAAATCTTCAGAAAAGTCACATCTTTTCAGATCGTAATGTCTAAGAGACCTTAAAGGATTCCTACCGAAAATACAAGGTTCTTTTACTATAAATATAGACAGGTATTCCTACCTAAGAAAGTCTTTAGTGCGTGTCCATTACCTCAGGGCTTTCGTCTATTAGCCTTTATTTAGATAGTTTGTTTTCTACTATTCACAGTAGAAGTAGAACATAAAGTAAGTTTGTATCATCAAGAAAAAAAGTCTTAAAACCTTTCTACTGGCAAACATTAAAGTATTTTTATTGTTTTGTATTCACAATACCTAATTAATTTATATAATATGTACTTATTAAAGATTGACCCCGTTTTCTGGAAATAAATTATTATAGATCCGTCAGTAATTTATTGCAAAGCAAGTGATGTGAACGATTTTCTATGGAAAATTTGAACCAATTACAGCAGCTTACGCATATTTGTCAATTAATTGTCACTTTAATTTTGCGTAAATTTTCGTTCCTAAAACCCAACCTCAGTATTTCAGGATCAACTGCATTCAATGTAGGATGCAATCCATCGCAAAAACCTGGTGGCGACGGTAATGTTTCGAAAGTGAGAATACCGCACATAAATAACGACTATAATATACGTAGGCAGTCTGCTGAGACCCAATATTCGGGTGATTCGGGAAGCATGTCCAAGGAGGATTCATATTTCATCCCTAACACATGGGTCCCAAGGGATGAGCGGGTAAAGGAACCCGTATATTTGCTCGAATTTTGAAAATTGCTGTCGATGATTGATATGATGTGTATGAGTTACAAGTGCTTCTGGACCGTTTATTATCATCTCATACAAGATAAAGGCATCCTCACCATTCGTTTCTTTTTCTGAGTTTTTCAATGTGTCCAATTCTTTATGAAGGAGCTATTACGAACAAAAAAAAAATGGAGTTGATAGTCAATGCTTCTTAATTAGAGAGACACCAGATAAGAAGACATATATTCGTATGTGGTTGGACTATCAATAAAACTTATCAGCTTGTAAGAGATTTGTTTGAACACAAAGTTGGTGCTGCACACATTTACTCAATTTCATTTGATCATACGGACTGATCGTAAAAACTCGAGCGAATACGTAGGCACCCTTAACACGAAACACTTGTCACGATGACTGTACTCTCTGATTGTATTATCTCGGAAAATAGCATAAAAAAACATCGTGTAATCTCGTGATCCGTGTTTAGAGAAAGAGTATATCTAAGAGTACATGTACGAGTCATCATGTACGTTAGAAAGAATTTACATCTTTTTAGTAAAAACAGCGATAGACATAATTATGTTACTAGAAATAGGGACCAATTAATTCAACCAGGTTTCAGGCTGGCTAAAGTAGCGTCATCTTTTATGGGGTACTGTATAAAATGCTACAATAAAATACCGCCACACATTCTAGAATTGAATGAGACTAAATTTAAAACTTGTATAAAACGCACACTATGCAGGCAGGCATATTATAGGTTGGGGAATCCCCCAATGTAATCACATCACGCTGATAAAAATGCTTGGCCCAACGCCATTCCAGCTCCACAGCCACTAGGGCACAAAAACAAGTGATAAGCAGAAAAGTTCTGAAGTATTGTTGGACCTGCTGAAGAATGTATGAATATATTTGTGTTGTATAAACTCAATTTATTTTTGGATTATATAACTGCACAGCACATATGTGAGTACTATGTACCAGCTGTAAATCTACCATTTACTGTACCTATGTTTTGTTCGTTGACTTCAGTGTGCCCTGGCAGTTGAGTGTGTCATGCTCTCTCTAATGTCTCTCTGATGGTGGCACATGTGTTGGATCATTCGGTTCCCTTCATGATGGTTGAGCTGAGTGGTGCCGATCCATGTGTCATGTTCGTGAACGGGTGGATTGGTCATATCTTAGCTGCCTCCGCCTGTTTTTAATTACCTATTTATTGTATTTTTTATTGTTTGTTTTACTCTAGACGCTTTTAAGTTCCTTTTTTTTTACTTCGTTTTCACATATATGTATTTTTCCTACAAGATTATTGTAACCAAATACTACAAGTATTAAACACTTTTTTTTTAAAGAGCAAGTGTAGAGTTTTTTGTCCGTTCTTCTCCATAACAAGCTACATTTCCGAATGGACGGTAGAATCAATTATTATTACATTAAATTTTTTTTTCTTGACGTTCGAAAGTGCCGCTTAATTGAATAAATAAATTTTGATTGAGTAAATGTTACTGATATGTTATTTTAGTACAGAGTGCTCATAAAAAAACTTTGTTTTACTTGTGTTACTGTGTGTTCTCTGTTTCGTGTTCATAACTCTGTGACAACTATGAGTAGGTTAGTTTGAAAGTATGAGCTTTTCTTGTAGTAAATGAAGATTGCTGTGATATTAAGGGCCTACATACCCTTTAGTGCCGTAAAACGGTAACTTTCTAAAGCATACTCCTTAGTAACGGCTAGGTTAAAAGGTTTGAAAAAAATATATATTCATGTACATAATTTTGAACACAAGGTTTTTTCGAGTAACTAATAGTTTTGCTTGCAACTTTTGGAAACTCCTTCAAAACGACTTGGATGTTTAAAAGATTTTTACACAGAAAAATTTATGGCTGGAATTTCTTCATATTTAACATAGCATATGTTAATCAAATAATATTTTGCAAACAAAACTGTTCAAAAGGAGGTTCAATATTGATATTTTGGCATCGAGTGGGCGCACGGTCAGTACTGCGTTAACATTGGGGCGTATATAGCGCCTTAAATGGGTGTGGAAATTAATAAAATAGTTGGTAGAGTTTGTTTGGCTACAGTTCGCAATTTGTGGTATTCGAATTTATTAGAACAATTTATTTAATACTTAAATAAACTTATAACCATTAACCAGTCCATGAAAATTATTCATTAAATAATCAGTTAATTGCTTTTAACCTTTCGCGTACCCGTAATTAGTGAAACAATAGAAAATCATTGTGTCTCGCGTGGAGTCAAGTCTTAATAAACACACCAAAGGTTAAATCAGATGATATGGTGGAAAAAACCAAAAGACCAAAAAAAAATCTCTTTCCTGAATCAATAATTTTAAAACTTATTAAATGGCTTTTGAATTACCCCCATACTAATTAGCATCTTTCGGAACCTCATCAAATGCTTTTTTTTCAGATTTATATCTATTAATTTCACATCTACCGCTCTTAATTTAGACCATATACCAAGCAGACTCCATAACTTGCCGCGTGTCACACAACTTTAGATTGGGACAAAGGGAGGAAGTATTCCGAATCGTTTCGAATCGCTGTTTGTCTATTTTCACATCGTTTTAATGCTAACGTTCTATAAGAGTGTTGTTTCTGAGTCGCCAAAGTTTTATTCGAATCCTTTGAAATTATTCGAAGCAAGAAAGTGTATCATCATTATTATGTATGATAAGTTTGTAATATATAAGAGAAAATATGTCTTCCAAAATAAGGTTAATTTTACGAGGAACGGTCGAATATGAACTTTACAAATAAATTAATTTTACGAGGAATGGTCAAATATGAACATTACAAATAAATTAATTTTACATTTTGGGGACGTTGGGATGTATAAATAACTTAGGGGAACTTTCTGTCCTTATGCGAACAAAGGCTTGGCACGTGGGCGATAGGGCATCATCCATTATTTCGTGATATGCATCAGGTTTTAGATTTGTCTGTCTATTTATCAGTGTAAAATCATGTAAGCCTGATTTGAACAGGTCCTATATAATTTAATATTTGTTTTAGCTATCGTGGTTTAATGTGTAACATGTATATACCGTAGTCACATCTTGCATGTTGCACATTCCAATTGTAAAGTATCATAAGTAAGTAGTAATTGTAAGTATCCAGGGTCATCTGAAATTATCTGCTGAAACTTCGCAAAACAAACTTTAATATCGGAGGCCGCTGCAGCGGCTGCTGTTATTATGTGAAAATTAGAAATTCAGCTTTTTTTACGTTTTATCGTCATTAGATACCGAAACTCATCACGTTTGCAGAGTTTCGCAAGCCAATCTAAAATGGCTTCGATTTAATATACTTTCAGCAATAAAATCAACACTGAAAACCTTTTTTAAGGTATCAATATATCGCAAACATAAGCATCAATTACGCCAATCGCAACACTCTTGTGCCAACAGTGGCTTACTTTAATTAAAATATTATTAACGTTTGTCTAAGCCTATCAAACATTGATGAGTTTTCCAATATCGTAAAATAACCATCCTGTGTACCTAGCCGTGTGGGTACTTACACTAAGTGCTGAAGCGAATGTTAGACTGATACGCCAGTATTCCCACTGCGGGACGACGAACTCTATGATAATACACTTACTGCCGCAATTAGGAGGCCACAAAAGAAAGGGTTAATTGTAAGGAAGTTAATTGTGCTGGCAAGGCTATATGGAGTGTTAATATTGCTCTTGCAGAATGCATTAACCCCTAGGAAAATACTGTACAAAACTATTAATTTATTTATGAAAGATTATGTGTCATTGTGTGAGTCTATCTGGCAGGCCCCAACGAGATTTATAAACAGGTGATAGCTTTTTATTGAGACATTATTTTGTACCTAAAGAAAATGAATAAGATATATTTTGTACCTCGACAGTTTTTAATTGAATGACGTTTTTATGAAGTGTCTAGCTAGCGGGCCCCTTATGATTAATTTTGTTGTTATTATACTTTCAGATCGCCTAATAGTGCTCGGAGTTAGAAACTATTATGTACCTTACAAATCCAAAATTTCTACTTTCTGTGAGCTTGATACTTCACAAGATATTCGATATTTAAACCAACGTCCAGCCAGCGGGCCCTTTTTAAAATACTACTATTTTATATCATACAATGGTGTTAGGAGCTTGATCCTATTATGTACCTTACAAATCCAAAATATCGACTTTCTGTGAGCTATACTTCAGAAGATATTCGTTATTTAAACAAACGTCCAGCCAGCGGGCCCTTTTTAAAATACTACTTTTTTATATCATATAATAGTGCTTGGAGTTAGAAACTATTATGTACCTTACAAATCCAAAATTTCGACTTTCTGGGAGCTATTCGTTATTTAAACAAACGTCCAGCCAGCGGGCCCCTTTTTGAAATATTACTCTTGTATATCATACAATACTATTAGGAGCTTGATACTAATATGTACCTTACAAATCCAAAATTTCGACTTTCTGTGAGCTATACTTCTAATGTGGCTCGACTTGACAGACGGCTGCCAAAAATTTTTCTCCACGAATTTTTTTACAAAATATACAATTTTAAGTATCTAAATTGTGCAGAACACCATGAAACCAAGAAAAAAAAAACACAATAATTTTATCATCAATAACCGACTTATAAATGGAACATGAATCGAGAAAAATTATGACGACGTCATGCTAACGAGAGCTGCCGCCGCTAGACAAGCACGCCTACCACCTCCGGCCTCGTCACCCAGCTCCGCCTCGCCGCCGCCGGAAACCAGCCCCACCGTGAGTGCTGTGACACCGGCCGTGGCAGTTGCGTCGAGCTCGAGCGACGAGTACTTCTCTCCGCCGACGACACCACCACCTGCGCGTCGACGGGGAGGACGCCGGCCGCCGGACTGCTTAGGACCTCGAGGCTTACCGGTCTCTGATAGGGTCCCAGCACCCGGCGGAAGTGTGCAGCGCATGAGATGGACACAATCCATTAACGAAAATGTCATGCGCGCATACTTTGGGGCTACAGAGGGAGGAAACAACCTGACCGCGTACCGTGTCCGGATGCTCTCTTTGTTTCAGGTGCTTGAGCCAGCCGTCAACGTTTCGGCCCAACGACTTTCGGATCAGGTGCGGGTCATCCAGCGTAATCGTATGTTGGATGATACTGTACTTGATCGCCTCCGAACGGAAATGGGTAACCGTGTCACTGCCCCATCGTCGCAGGCTGTGGTACCACCACAGTCAAACCATATTGCCATCAATGCTGACGTGGAGAGTAGTGACAGGGTTACAAACGTAAGTACCCAGTGCAATGAGGAATTGAGGAGTGCTTTGGAGTGTGCTTGCTATTCGGGATTATCGCTACATGCCACCCGAACTTAGGCCACGATTACCTCGTTTGCCCATGCATAACAAAAATAGGGCGCTGGTGGCTGTTCTGGATTCGCAGTTGTCAAACTATTTTGATGACTGCGAAGACCTCACTGATACACATTCGATTATGTACTGTGCGGCTGTAGCGGCATGTCGTGTAGCTCATGTCAAATTTGCAGATGACAGAGCTACACGACCGAAACCAGCCGTACCGGCTTGGCAGTGCAGGATCGAACGTCGTATTGGTGGGGCCAGAGCACTCATCGGCAAACTAATTTGTTTCAGGGAGGGCAATAGTCGCCCAAGAGTGATGCGCTTTGTGAGACGGGCGTTTTCGGGGACTGATGTCAGCCCCCGAGACTATATATCCCATGTCACAGAGCGCATCGACTTCCTGAAGCAAAAAGTGTATGCATGGGCAAACCGTATTCGTAGGTACAGGCGGAGAGTGGAGCGATACACCCAGAATCGCACATTCCAAAGTAATGAAAGGTGGGTTTATCGGGCTTGGGAGCGACCCGACCAAGGTGTGACTGATACGCACCTGGCGGATGATGACGCTATGTGTTCATTCTGGCGCAGCATCTGGTCGGTGCCTGTCAGTCACACCGAAGCTGAATGGACTCGGGAGGTCGAAGGAGCGTGTGATCCAATACAAGAAATGGGGGCTATCACGATCAGCCCCCAAGATGTAGCCCGTGCAGTCCGTCCGTTGCCGAACTGGAAATCTCCAGGACCGGACGGACTGCACAACTTTTGGATCAAGTGGCTACAAAGGTCGCACGCTCGTTTGGCATCTCAGTACCAGGCAGCCTTAGAGTCTGGTTCGCTACCCAAGTTCCTTACAACAGGAATAACCCACCTGCTCCACAAGTCTGGTAGCACCGCGGAACCCAAAATTTATAGACCAATTACATGTTTACCAACGGTCTATAAGGTTCTTACATCCATTTTGAGAGTAAAAATTAATAAACACGTTGCCATCATGTCGGTCTCTCAGAATGGATGTAGGAACGGGTCCCGCGGAACTAAGGAGCTACTCCTTATTGATATGGCCATTAGCCAACAGGTTCGGCGTTACCGAAAGGATCTGTCGACATGTTGGATAGATTATAAGAAGGCCTATGACTCGGTGCCGCATACATGGCTCATGAGGGTGCTAGAATTGTATAAAATAGATACAACTCTACGCACCTTCCTGATGACGTGTATGAGGCAATGGAGCACAGTCCTTCGCTATCCAGGATGTCGAAATATCCAGAGGAATAGCGAACCTGTAAGGATCGAGCGAGGTATATTCCAGGGCGATAGTTTGAGTCCACTTTGGTTTTGCCTTGCCTTGAATCCTCTAAGCATGATGCTGGAGAATTCAGGGCTAGGCTATCGGTTGAAGAGAGGTGGTCAGGTTATATCTCACTTCCTTTACATGGATGACTTGAAGCTTTTTGCCCCCAGCAATCTTCAGCTGATGGAGCTACTAAAGGTAACTGAAACTTTTAGTAGCGCCATCAGGATGGAGTTTGGTGTGGACAAATGTGCAGTCATGCATGTAAAGCGAGGGGATATTGTGGAATCCGTAGGAAATCAACTTGCGGATTCCATAAACCTGAGATCCCTCTCTCCAAACGAAACCTATAAGTATTTGGGTATGTCAGAAGCGTTAGGTATCAGTACTATAGACATGAAGCAATCGTTGAGGGAACGCTTCTTTGGACGCCTGAAGAAGGTATTCAATAGCCTTCTTTCGGGCGGAAACAAGGTGCGCGCCTTCAACGGTTGGGTCATGCCGGTGCTGATGTACTCTTTCGGCATACTCAAATGGACTCAAACGGAACTTGACGCCCTGGATAGGCGGGTCCGTACACTGCTGACTGCATATCGAATGCATCACCCACGATCGTCAGTCATGAGATTGTATATCCCGCGGAAGTGTGGAGGCCGAGGCTTTTTAAATGCCAAAAACCTCCACAACCGCGAGATATGCAATCTCAGAGAATATTTTCTAAACACCGACGTGGGTATTCATCGAGATGTAGTGGCAGTGGACAAGGGACTCACCCCGCTCTCCTTGGCGAATGAGAACTGGCGCAAGCCTGTAGTGCTTGACACTAACGATCGCAAGGAGGTATGGCAGAGTAAGGAGCTTCACGGACGCTTTTTCCGGGCCCTACATGGGTCCGATGTAGACCAAGCAGCGTCCGTAGCCTGGCTGCGTTTCGGTGACCTCTTTGGGGAAACCGAAGGTTTTGTCTGTGCAATTATGGACGAAGTTATCATGACGAATAACTACCGGAGATTTATTGTGAAGGATGGCACGGTTGACATCTGTCGGGCGTGTCACCGCCCAGGTGAATCCATCCGACACATTATCTCTGGATGTTCTCGTCTAGCTAACGAGGAGTACTTGCATAGGCACAACCTTGTAGCCAGGATCATCCACCAGCAACTTGCTCTGAAATACACTCTTGTGGCATCGGAGGTACCGTACTACAAGTATGTGCCCGACCCAGTTCTCGAAAATGGCAATATCACATTGTACTGGGATCGGTCCATCATCACTGACAGGACTATTGTAGCCAATAAGCCTGATATAGTGGTGGTGGACCGAATCGAGAGGCGTGCAATGATTGTTGACATTACCGTCCCGCATGACGGGAACCTCGTGAAAGCCGAGAAAGATAAGCAAATCAAGTATCTTGACTTGGCTCGCGAGGTTGTCGACATGTGGGATGTAAACACAGCGATCATTGTACCGATAGTCGTGTCAGCCAATGGCTTAATAGCCACGAGCCTCGACCAACATCTTAGGAGGCTCTCGTTAGGCGGCTGGGTCAAGGGCCTGATCCAGAAAGCAGTACTGCTGGACACGGCTCGCATTGTTAGGAGGTTCCTCTCTCTGGAGCCCTGACCGCCGGTAGCTTGGACCCTGTTCCCGATACCGGTGGGCCTCCATTTTCTATATTTTTAAATGTTTTTTTTTATTTTGTGTTTTATAAAAATATTTAAAAATTTAGTTAATAAGAAAAGAAATTAAATATAGGAATAATAATAATATTTACACATCTACTTATTATCTAATATGTTAATTTCTAGCATCTTAATTAACTCCCCTTTACTATTCTTAATTGACTAAAATACGTTACAACATTTCGTCGTCCCTCTAATTTTGCTCGCAAGTGTATCGAATAATTAACTAACCAAAATGTTCCGTACTATTACCAGATATGTACCACATGCTAATAAATTATTATTAACTACGTTTCGTACTTAGCCAATGAAGAGCGTGTTCGGGTTAGTTCGATAACCTAGTTAAAAGCTGTTACATACTTCTAATAGGAGGATCATTAGGCGAGATTTAGTTAAACAAAATGGGGATAGAGAAAAGTAAAGAAAAAAACCATGTGCGGTTTTTTTCACATTAGGCACCCGCTTTAACGTCACCTGAGTGAATAGCACCTGAGGTATTCCATATACGGCACCTATCGATATTTTTCACAGGTGCCAGTAGTGGAATAATTTATTGATTACGTATTTTTGACTTTGACGTCCTAAAAATGAACGTCCAAAGTAGTAATAGTACCTACTGAGCCGTAGGCACCAAATGTGCAATACAATTTTAAATAATAAATGTTTCCACTAATGGTACCTGCGAAAAATATCGATAGTTGCCGTATGTGCAATACCTCAGTTGCCATTAACTTAGGTGCCATTAAAACTGGTGCCCAATACGTCGCAAATAAACACTTTGTAGTGTTTTATTTGGAAGTTGGTTGTGTTTTTTTATAAAGTTTTAAGTATTTGCTTCATCATAGTCGGTTAACTATTCGAGATATCTTATACCCGTGACATACTTATCATTAAAGACTTCCATTGGTCATCTGTGGTCTTCTTCACCTGTTCCACTTCACCAAATGATACATTCTGAGTGCAAATACTAATATATGCCCATAATAATTGAGGAGTTGCCTCGATTTCTCCAGGATCCCATCAAAATCAAAATAGTTTATTTTAAATAAACCTTGGAAATACTTTTGAATTTTCAAACAAAAAAAATAAAAATATGACTCTAATTGCAAATTCGCAAGCGTCACTCTTTTCCATCAGTTTTAATTACAAGTTTTTGGTTACATCATTCTTATTGAAGGAATACATTTATTTGAGAACAATGTAAAAAGACGTGCATGTAAAAGCGTCTAGAGTAACAAACAATAAAAAATAAAAAAATACAATAACAGGCCTAGGTAACTAAGTTCTAAACAATCCCAATTGATGGAGCCCGTTCACGAACATGAAGCATGGATCGGCACAACTCAACTCAACCATCATGAAGGAAACCGAATGATCCAACACATGTGCCACCATCAGAGAGAATTTAGAGAGAGCATGACACACTCAACTGCCAGGGCACACGGAAGTCAACGAACGACACATAGGTACAGAGAATGGTAGATTTATCTACAGTCGGAACATAGTACTCACACAATATGTGCTGTGCATTTATATAATACTAAAAGAAATTGAGTTTATACAATACAAATATATTCATACAGTCTTCAGCAGGTCCAACAATACTTATAAACTTTTCTGCCCATCATTAATTGTTCTTGCGACCTAGTGGCTGCGGAGCAGGACCAGCATTGAGCCAAGCATTTTTATCAGCGATGTAATCCCCCAACTTATAATATGCTTCCTGCATATAGTTTGCGTTTTATACAGGTTTTCGACATGGACAGAAAGTACATTCTATTTACAAATACATAATAAATATTATTCAATAAAATAAAATAAAAAAATAATTACTACACAGTTTTTTACCTCTCTGAACTTGACGTTTTTATTTCAAAATAAAAAGTAGTGCAAGACGAATTAAAGTAGGTACCATGTGTTACCTTCCGCCATAATAGACCATAGAGAAAGATAAAAAATATATTATTGGACGTTCCTCACCACGCACGTAAGTTAATAGACAAGTTCTCTTATTAGGAATATTTTATTCACACGAAACTGTCTTGTTATTGTGTATTGGTATTTTTAGCATGTTTTTTTTATTTTTATACACTTGTTTTTATGATTTTTTGTCCTGTATATATATTTTTGTGGTGTTCAATAAAGAATATAATAAATCAGCCCCGGATCTAAGCTAAAAATGCCAATGAGTAGCATTTTTGTGACCATTAATTTGTTAAAATAATAATCCTTTAATAAATATAACTTTTTATAATGTAATAACTAATAACTTCGTGTGTTTTTGTAACATAAAACAGAAACACAGAAAAATATATAACAAGGAAAGACTACAACTTTACACGGCGTGCTTTCTTTTCTACGAAAGAATCTTTTAGCTCCTCAAAGTCCGTCACATAGGCAGTTTTATTTTCAATGGCTAAAAAAGTTAGCCAGAAAAGTTTATTTTTCAAACTTATTATATTAAGATTCGATTACTTGATAAAAACCTATGAGATTGTAGGAAAAGAGCCTTCATTCATATTTAGAATTCTTGTCTCAAAGATTTGGCGCACACATGAAACTGCCGCCCGGGGCAAGTGCCCCGGTTTGCCCCCCCTTAGATCCGGGGCTGTAATAAATAAATAATGCTAAAACTATATCAGATAACTCAATAACTGTATTCTCACAACTTTTTGCTAATTTGAAGCGCCTGGCGTTTTTTTAATAGCGATATCATTATCTGTACACTTATTGCAACGATCTGAATAATAGGTTTAATTAAACTGTTTTCGTCTAGTCTGTTGTTGTGACGAGTTCCTGGAGGTTTTTATTTATAGCAATTGTATGTGCTCATATTCACGAATATAAAACAGCAAGAACCATTGTTGTAAATTAAATTCGATAACTATGCCGACTCCCATACAAAATCTGTCCATGTCCTTTCGTCTCATTTAGATCTAGAATATGGGGAGGTTTTTATTGTTATATTTTATACAGTTCCCCATAAAAGATGATGCTACTTTAGCCAGCCTGAAACCTGGTTGAATTAATTGGTCCCTATTTCTAGTAACATAATTATGTCTGTCGCCGTTTTTACTAAAACGATGTGTATCATGAGATCTTGACCTTCAGGTGATTACCTGAACTTAAAAATAAAAGAAGAATTTTTCAAATCAGTCCAGGAGCATTTGAGTAAGTAGGGAACATAAAGATTCCGACGAAGTGAGAATCTCCTCCTTTTTTTTGAAGTCTGTTAAAAAGAGCCCCATGCGATAACACCGGATTGAAAAAAAAAATTACGTACCTTACCTTAACCTTTGGGGAATAGAAGTAGGTATTCCCCAAACGGTAAGGCAGAGGTTTGCTTAAAGTATACGTCCATCTTGCTAGTGATGTTAAAGCCCCATGTTATATGAGCGAGCTTATTGTCATCACAAATCGAGACTCCAATACTTTGCATGACCTGGAAATCGAACCCGCTACTCGCTCTCTCAAATCTGACCTCATACTCAACCGTATAAGCGCTTGTGACTTCTAGAATAATAAGGCTGTCTGGAAGTCAGACAAATTAACTCATTGATTTTAATGACTAAGTCTGATTTAATGAGTCTAAACTAAAAGTAATCAGAAACTGCTGAAAACAATATATCTATAATGAAAATGTTACTGATCACTATTTGTTTGTCTGTACGTTTGTGCGCGATAATCTTAGAAACGGCTTAACCGATTTGCGTGCGGTTTTTAATAGTGTATTTAATTGTAAGCTTCACTTAAACTTATTTGGTGTTTTTTTTTCAACCAGTTCATAATTAAAAAAGCCCCGAGCTTATGATGCCCTGCAATATCCTTTACACTGACCAGGAGAAGACCAGAATCGCGAAGTTAAAAAAAAATCGGAATCATGTGTGTTAAAAACTCTCAAACTATCAGTAGATCAGAATCATCAAGCAATAGATCGATTATCATAAAATGTGTTTAAACGCAAGAGAAGCCGCTGGCAAAAGCTAGTAAGTTAATATAATTTGCTTCCAAATCATATATTTTTAAAGAGTATTTGGCTACATTTGAACGAATCCTAATAAAGGCAAAACTAACTGAGTATTCCAAATTAAAAACGAAAACCGAACAAAACTAATTCAATTATTATTTTTATAATGACAATACTTTACTCACACATCATCGTCATCATCTTTTTACTGTTCCCACAGCTCTCAAAGAGAGGAAGCCTGGGTCCCAACAAGCCTCCTCTCTTTGAGAGGGCAGGCCTTACTACACCACGCGGGCTCAGAGCGGTTTGGTGGATGGCACTTGTCTAGTTCTAGGACATGCCGACTTCCTCACGATGTTTTTGTTCACCGTTTTTAGAGCAGTGGTGATGTAATAATTTACCCAAAATAATATGCCTACTTGGGGTCGAACCAAATACTACACGTAAATCGGGGCCATTTGAGTACCTACGCCAAAATGAAATACTAAACCCGAACAGAACTAAAGAAGAACTAAAATATTATTTTAATTACAATACACTACTCAATCAATGATACTCAAAGAGCAAAAGGAAGAATAACACAACAAAATTTTGCAACAACTTGTTGCCGAAGCAAACTTGTTGTTGGACAAACTCGAAGCTTCAAAATAAAAACCTAAAGTTTACACGAAGCTGGTTCAGTATGCAACTGAGAATTGTAAATGGTCCTACAGGAGTGATAGATATATATTTCAAAGTTCCAGCTCTGTAATAAAGCATATTAAGGAGTGATAGTAAGGGTATGTCTCCATTGCTACCGTGAACGAGATGACGATGGCGAAGTAGTGATGCATTTTACTAGGTCTTTGGTGCTAATCTGTAAACAACTCATCGTCAAACAATAGTCAGGTAAAAAATAAAGTAAGCTGTGTCTACACGACAACTTCTTCAATACATCCAAAATTAATATCAAATACTCGCTACTTTTACGATAGAGATAAATGGAATAAGCTGGAGGAGGCCTACAGCCGAGAAGGGGTTTCTATCCCTAATAATTAGAAAAAAAATTAAGTGTTAAGTAAGTGTTATTATATCTATTAAATAAATAAAAATATTACCCGCTACTGGATTTGGTTACCTATATGGGTTGCAAATTGTTTTAATAGAACTTTATGTGAACAGATGGCTCATTATAAAGTTGCTAAATATCTGAAACAACTGATTCAACGAAGGTTTTGAAAATTAGCCCAAAATATTCTCGTTTCTGGGTGTTGACAGCAGCAGCAGCAACAGCAGTGTAGAAAAGCCCTTAGGAAGAGTTTGTTCTTAAAGGGGAAGGAACGGTGCCATCCGAGTAGGAAGCGAGGAATAAGCTGAATTTTAAAACAGGTGAAGCGAGGAAACTTCAAACACCAAGATCCAAGTTTATATGAATCCTCACAGGGAAACGCCAACAACGTTTCGGCTATTTATTAGGCTACGTAATTATTTAAGCTATTCAGTTTCCGTGTTTAGTGCTGCGAGTTGTTATTTATTTTGTTAAATAGGATGTTTAAATCGAGTTGGTAACGTTTGCTTCCGTAACCAACATACACAAAACTTACGACTTTCGTAAAGATTAGTTAAAAAAACATAAACCTTTACACGTGTTCGTTATATCTACACTAACGAGTACACAAGTTTGAAGTTTTGTACAAGGATGTTTTTTTTTAATCAATGCTCAAAACCATTGATCAGATTGGACAACAAAGGTACGGTATTTATTTACATTCCACGTCCCATTGATTACATCTGCGAAGAATAACCTACAAAGCATGTGTATTCAGTCTTTGGAATTCTTATTCTGATAGTTCACGATGAAAATTAAAATTAAGAAGGTATATCAAGTAGGTTTCGAAGCAGTTTGGGACTTATTTCAATATCTTTTGGATTTAATCCGCCTATGTTCCAACACTGTACATGAAGTTTAGAGACGGAGAATATTTGTTTTCTTTGGCCAGCGATCGACTGTTTGGTCAAAGGCTAACCAAATTTTACATTCTTTACCCATGGAAAATCCTCTCTTAAATTGCCACCCCTGTGTATCGGTTAGGAAATGTGACATAGCACGTTCAAAGAATAATAAATTGTAGGTACCAACGTGTATGCGTATATCTGCAAAGTGCTCACTGTTCAGCAACCAATCTGGCTATGCGGAACTCTTTTGTCGTTTGCTGTAAGATGGTGCAGTCTTACGACAAAAACCTCTGGACCAGAGGCTCTAGACAAAGTGTGATTCTAACAACGATTACGGTGCAATAGCTATTGGGAAAACTTCAAAATTGTATGGGTTTGCAAAGTGCTATCAAAATGTCATGCGATCAATCCCTTGCATCTTGTGATTTTGTCCACGACCATCGCCATCCCTTAATGAATGACAATTTGTTCAGAGTCTGGCAATCCAATCACACAGACCACCGGGCAAACCGAATTAAGGAAGCTTACCAATAAGGCTTTCGTGCCAGTCCCTGTAAAAGCCTTAGAGATGTTTAGGGAGACGGCAAGCGCTTCCCCGTGCCTCTCGATGACGTCACTCCAGATGTGAATGACATACGCTAGAAGATCCCAGTAGACCAATTTCGGCGGAAGCTGTATTGGCGGTCACTAAGGATATCGTTTGCTTCTAGGTATGCCAGGAGCTTAATATTGAGTACACGTTCCACGGAGGTTACAGATATGGGTCTGTAGTTGGCCGGGTCAGCTCGACTGCCCTTCTTGGGCACGGGCAGTACGTTAGCCTGCTTCCAAGCATTTGGCACTTTACCAGCCTCATACGAAAGGCGAAATAGGCGTGTCAAGATCGGAGACAGTTCAGGCATACAGGTTCTAAGAACAATTGCTGGTTCAGCCAGTCCGCAAGCCTTGATCACGTCAAGGTTGCGCAGCAACCTACAGACATTCTTTTAGGAGAAGGAGAGGGCCGCGCGTCACCAGGATACAGACGTGAAGATTCCGCAAAAAGAGAGGCAAATCAATTTGCCTTCTCCTCAGCGGAGTGGGCCAGTGATCCGTCGGGTTTCAGCAGGTGGTAGGGAGGGAGTAGGCTGCCAAGGATAGCATGCGAAGAAAGATGGAATACCCAATCTGCTGACTTGTACCACCAAACCCGCCGGGTGCCTCTTGGGCTGGGATCGGGCGGGGAATAGACGGACACAAACTCCACCAGACATTGGTCGAAACTACCTAATGGTAATGCTATTGACACAGAGTATCAGTCTGGATCTGTTGTCAGCAGAAGGTCCAAGCAATTCACCCTGTGCGAATCAACATCCGGTACTCTAAGTCTGAATTGTACCGATTTGGTGCATTTTTGTTTCTGTAACTAATCTGTACATATTCTTTACCGAGTGCATTCACGCGGCTTTTGCCGCAGAAAGACTCCTAAGGCGTGTAAAAAAGTCTCATAGACAAAATATGCTATAGACACGAATGTATTGCAGACAATTTTAAGGGTGGTAGTGGCCTTGGGTTACTCGTGTTTGAACTTTACATTCTATTAATAAACAGTTATTAGGAGACCCTGAGACGTAATAATGGTGAATTAATAAGAGGGCTTGCAGTAGAAATTTGTTTGACTTAATTATGTAGTAAGTTACATAGATATGGTTAGGTTAGTATAGAAGAGGAGCTCGTGTTTAATAATAAAAGTAGTACGAATCGATCTTCAAGGTTAAGCAACGATTGCTGGCCATCTTAACATACCGCGATTCCTCCGTGCTTCCGAAACCACGCTAAGCCGTTGACCAGCTATCATTTGTAAACCTTTGACAGTCGTTACGGATAGTCAGAAGCCAGTAAATCTGATACCAGTCTTACCAGGGCGTATCGTGTTACCCAGTTACTGGGTTGTGGAGGTTAGATAGGCATTCGCTCCATGTAAAATACTGGTGGTCAGCTGAATTGGTTAGACTGGAAGCCGACCCCAACATGGAAAATGCTAGGTTGATTGATTGGTTACGAAACATCGCAGAGCGTGTGCAATATTTCTCTACTAATTCTAGATTTACTTTGGCCTTTGTATTCGTCACATAACACATATCGGGCGGTTTCTTAATGCTAAAGTGGCCGATTCTAGGTAATCCTTTAGTTTATCTTTATAGTGTTCGTGGAACCCAACGTTAATTCCCTGAACATCATATTTGTACACTGGGCCCAGTGTAGAAATATGTAATACTTAAATAAATATGTAAACGTGTAATACTTTCGGACGGCCGTATCTTTAGAATCTAAAATAGTATCTAAAGTTTAAGTTTTAATTAAATCTATAGTTTGTTCTCAAACCTAGTGACCTTGTCGTTGGTCCAGTATAATACTTTCGGACGGCCGTATCTTTAGAATCTAAAATAGTATCTAAAGTTTAAGTTTTAATTAAATCTATAGTTTGTTCTCAAACCTAGTGACCTTGTCGTTGGTCCAGTATTTATGGTAAGACAAGAATCACCTAGCCACAGGATACAATTGGTTCTAATAAGTAGTATTGTTATTTGCTGTAAGACGAAACTCAATTGACATGGTTTGTTTACGATCTAATTATCGCTGTTGTAAGACAGTATATTCCAAGATTAGATTGGATCGAATTAACGCGAGTTTTGGTTTAATGATTAGATTTTCGTCGCTCCCGCCATGTTGGATCCAATTAGTTCGTCGTTCAATTCGTGATCCGGTTGTGGTAAACAATTAATTTAGTTTAGATTACAGTTTTATTTTTGTAAAATAAAACTGTAATCTAAACTAAATTAACTAAATAAACAAGTCGCCAATACGCCGTATTGCTTTGCAGGCGCTTTAAAGCTCCCAAAATAATTACTTAAGTCCACTTAAATTCTGATGCTCCATTTGTATATATGTCCACCAGACAAAACCTTTTACAAGAAGACAGACCGATCCAAGGGGCCAACCATCCCCTAAATTCAATGTTAATGCCTCTGTGGGTAGGAGTGCGAGGTCATTATCCATGCGCATGAGACTGAGTGCGACATGTATTAGGATGTATTTACTTCTCCTTCTCTCCCACTCTCTTACAGTTTACTCATATCAATGATGTATTATTATTTAAAAAAACAGCCAAAATAGAAAAAGAAAACTGGTAAATAATAAAAAATTAACTTGTAAAACAATGCACATTTGACTACAGCTATAATTCTAGAATTTTATTCTGCAATCTGTTTTGATATATTCAAAAAAAATCTATTTTTATTTTTTTAATGTCAATAATTCGATAATGTTAACAAATTGATGTCAAAAACCTATCCCTAGTAAGCATATCAACTGATTCGTTATTTGGCTCAGTCGTAAGAGATAAGACTGAGCACTCCACGTCTTCTTTACTCCGTGCCACAACCCCTGTAGAATCATAAGCCACTGCCTAACATAACAGACACATATTAAATTAATTACCACTAAGACGATCAAAGAGATACGCCGGCTTCCAATAAGAACCGAGAAATTTACATAAGCATAAACACGTTTGCAATTAACAGTAATTGCATTAACGTTATTATTGGCGGATTGGGTTATTACGACAGTTAATTCGTAATAGGTGTTCGGTTGCCGGGGTGAGTTGAAATCTTACATAATGTAGTTCATGTTGTGTTATTGGAAAGAAGTTCCTCAATTCGGCTTGCGGCAGGAGTAGCCTGAGAAAGCTTAATGCCCGAAAGACTTTCGGTTCCGTCGGGCGTATTTTGGAGATTATCGATAAGCGTTGGCCGCCATATTTGTTAACTGTAAGTACCAGTTCAGTGAGTATCTATGCTTGTATACTAATATTATAAAGAGGTAAAGTTTGTGAGTTTGTGACGTTGCAAGGGGTAATCTCTGGATCTACAAACCAATTTTGAAAATTCTTTCACCTGTAGAAAGCTACATTATTCCTGAGTGTCATTAGCTATAATAATTTAAAAAAAAAATCCTTATGAAAATTGCAATAATGTAACCCAAGGTAGCAAAATGTTGCCTATTAAATTCATTATTTGGCGTGCGCTGAGAAAACTATTGAAGATAGATATGGTAGGATGGGCAGGGTAGGCAGGGTAGGCAGGGTAGGCAGGGTAGACAAGGTAGGCAGGGTAGGCAGGTTAGTGTAGCCAGTTGACGGGAGCGAAGCCGCGTGGGTCAGATCGTCCAAATATATTTACTTTTTAGTTTATCCTCGCACTGGAAAGCCTTGCAGCAATTACACTAATTTATAGAGCATTTTTTTTAATTTATTATTTTTGCAATGCAATAGAATGGTTTTTTTGTATTAACACAATTAACAGGGCCAACAATTATATAAAATTGGCGCCACTTTTTCAATAGGTAATTAGGTAGACTTCTAATTAAACCTATTTAGTCTTTTATGGAAAACAACCAATGAAATTTGCCCATATTCAGGTATAATTAGATAACAATATTAAACCAAAATTATTAATGTACCATTAATTTCAAGTTGAATTACATAGTTTATAATGTTGTTAATAAATGTAATTCAATAAATTAGGTTACACAAATAATATTTGTAACATAACCTAAATAAAATGTTACATTTCTAACAAAATTTACAGCTAAAATAGCTCTGAAAATTACAAAGCCAGCAAAATGCTTTATATTTATAATATTGTTATACCTAGATTGATAAATAAAATACATAATTAACACTGACATTTGATGTGGTTAGTAAGATAGCTGAATAAAATCCGACCATTTTTTTTTGTTTTTTATTTATCATGTGAGTCATCTTGATGATGAACGTAATTGAAGCGGACGGACTATGTAACGATCGTAGCAGGTGGAGTTCTGTAGTTTCTGCCTACTCCTGTCGGAGAAAGGCGTACTTTTTTGTATGTCGTCTTCAGTCCGGTACGCGTCGTTCTTTCTTTATCCGGTCAGATGTTTTTCGTCTTCTTGGTATATTGAGTAAATACTGCTGTGTTGTAATATTTTCAATTTACCATCGTAGAACCAGTGATTGTGTGTTTGACCTAAAACAAACGAAAAAGTAAAATTAGGAAACAATCATGGTTGTTATTAATATATATTTTTTTAGTTTGCTCAACACTTAGATATTACAGAAAGGTTAATAAGTCTAGATAAACTATTTTTACTCGACTGCAAGGAAAGGGTAATGTTTTTCGCGCATATCTTGTATGTATATTTGTAATATTCTTTATTATCTCATATCTTTCAAACCACTTGACAGATTTTTATAATTGAGACATCGTTAGATAGGTTTTGACCGCCCAAGTGTTCTTAGAGAAGTAAGTGCCTTTAAAAAAATGAACGTGGCGGTTTTTGAGCGCCATATTGTGGGGGTTGCAATATTTTCTTGCGTATCACTATGAAGGGTTTTTAGAGGTGATTACAAAATATATACCACTTACATGTTTAAAAGCCAATCGAAAAAAAATCACTAAAAAGTTGACTGCAACACATCTTTGCAGGCGGGTTTTTTGATTTTATTAACTTTTTTTCTTAAGTAGTTTTTGCCGGCGACTTATTATAACTATTAGGATCAATGTTCCAAGAGATTACAAAAAAAATCACCACTTTATATGTTTATATAATTAGATTTTTAGGACACATGAGACTCAGTAAAAATTCTCACCTCTCTGTAACTTGATTGTTTTCATCTATACATGACAAGTAATTTCAATACTCGAGTGGATTACTTGCAGACCTCCATAGTTTGACACTGTGTACTGTCCATGGTCTTATTCAAATTCCTTTTATGGCAGTTGTTGAAGTGTAATTGATTAAAAAAACGTTCAAACATACAGTCTTTCACATTTATAATGAAGTAAATATAATATAAAATTGGAAAATATATAACATAACTCTTCACAATATTCCTTATTCTATGAGTACTCATAGAATTATTTTAGAAGGTTTTCTTTGCTATTTCGATTTGATAGAATCGTAATGTGAATTGTAAAGGTCAGCTCACACCGAAACGCGACGCAAAGTGTCGTTTCGAGAATTTGAAAACAACCAGCGGAATTTAAAATTTGAATTTTCTCACTGAGCTGTATTCCTTTTTATTATAAAGTAATTTAATTTCTTAATTGTATCGCTACTTCAAAAGGTGCGCACAGCGTCGCGTGTGGGTGTAAGCTGACCGCTATCGATAGAGTTTATTGTTATCAAAATTATTGTCCAGTTATTTGCTTGTTTGTTAATTCTGCTTCTATCTAAATGTGCATATTCATTTATCATGTTACATATGTTTGAAAAAAAAAACCTTATTTTTGCTTCTTTCTTGAATTCAAAACACAATTTCTGTTTTTTCATGAATGCAATCATCAAAGTTCGGTATAGGGTAGTCTACATACACAGAACGGCTAATATGAAAAAAAAGGTCCACTTGTCTAATAAGTTCTTACTTTACTATATTAAAATTTAATAAACTAACTAATACTGTCTTACTTTGTTAGATACACATTATTTGTTAAGCAAAACATAACATAAATAATAGACCATGAGGAAGATACATGTAAGTAATACAGAAGAAGTTTTTAAATATAGTAACAAAATTATTTCACAATTTACACATAAAGTCTTTAGAAATTACACATAAAGTCTTTACAATTTACTCATAAAGAATCGCCCGATAGCTTTCAGGAAGTTCACCAATAATTCGTCCCTGCATGATGATGTCTTGATCTGTCTGTCTTGCCAACAACCTTTGATTTACTCTTTTTATATAAAACTCGTACCATGCTTTGCGATTACTCCGTAAAGCGACCAAAAACACAACCAATAATAGTGGATTAATATATTTTAATCCAATTATTATATGCCCATAATTGAACAAAAATCTATTTGGACGTTGAATTGATAATATCTCCATGAAATACTGAGATACTAATGCGACATCACTTAATATAAAAATCAAAGTAGCTATATACAAGCGTCGCCAGTTGTTAGTTCCTGTACGAGCGCTCGTGTTGAAACTAATACAAAGTGAAAATATAGTTATAATGTAAATTACGCAGTTTGCTGTTACAGGTATAATTTGAACTATATATTTGGTTATCGCGTGCATTGCAAGAAATAATTTTATAGAAGATAATAAATCGAGTTTGTATACACGTACAAACATAATAGTCTCACAATACGATTCCTAAAGACTTGGATTTCAATTTACTTAATAGTAATTTTTCTACTTCGCCCGAATTAGATAGGGCCACTAAAGCTACTACGCTAAGTAATCTTTCAAACCTTCCGGTACCTGATTATTCCCCTTTTGTCATAAGTCAATTCACCGCTTGTGATGTTAAAAAGAGTATTCTAGCGATTTCGTCCAACGCTGTTGGTAGTGACTGTGTTAGCCGTAAAATGATCGTCCCCATCCTTGATGACATTGTTCCTGTTATCCTTCACATCCTCAACTTCTCTGTTTCCAGTGGTGTCTTCCCTCAAGCCTGGAAAGATGCCCATGTTATTCCTCTACCCAAAAAATCTCATCCTGCATCTTTTTCTGACTATCGTCCCATTTCTATTCTTCCTTTCCTATCCAAAGTACTTGAAAAATTAGTCTATCATCAACTCAGCTCGTTCCTTTCCAAACAGAAGCTGCTAAATCCCTTCCAATCTGGTTTTCGCCCGGGACACAGCACTACCTCAGCACTTGTGCATATTACGGACGACATAAGGTCAGGCATGGAAATGGGAAAGTTAACTGTACTTGCTTTACTTGACTTCAGCAATGCTTTCAATACGGTTGACTTCGACATTTTGCTGGGAGTCCTGAGCTCTTTTAACATATCTCCTTCGGTAATTGACTGGTTTCATAGTTATCTGTTTGGCCGCCGGCAGCGTATTTGCATTGAGGAATCTTTCTCTTCTTGGTGTTACACCTCTGCCGGTGTGCCGCAGGGTGGCGTTTTATCTCCTCTACTTTTCGCACTCTTTATTAATGCTATCACTCAACAGCTATCTTCTTTCTACCACCTTTATGCTGATGATCTTCAAATTTATACTCAAGCTCCTCTCGGTGAGTTATCGGACGCTATTCGGACTATTAATACGGACCTGGCTCGAATTGGTGACTGGAGCACTGAGTTTGGGCTGAAGATCAATCCGACGAAAACTCAAGTGGCTGTTGTGGGAAGTTCCCGAACGGTCTCTAGGATTGATTGGGCGACACTTCCCCAGGTTTCTTTCAACAACACCATTGTTCCTATAGCTCACACAGTGAAGAACCTGGGGATTTATATCGATAGCACCCTTTCCTGGACCAAACAACTGCAGGAGGTCAGTCGTAAACTGTTTGCGTCTGCGGGCTCCCTGAGACGGCTTCGTAACTTTCTTCCCATCACCACTAAAATTGTGATAGCACAATCTCTTCTTCTCCCTATCCTGGACTATGCTGATGCCAGCTATCTCGATCTCACCCAAGACCAATTGGACAAGCTTGAGCGACTTCAAAATCTCTGTATCAGGTTCATATTTGGCTTGCGCAAGTATGACCATGTTTCTGAATTTCGAATCAAGCTCAAATGGCTTCCTATTCGCCTTCGCCGGAATGCCCACATACTTTCTTTGCTATATAATGTGCTCTTTAATCCTTCTAGTCCTTTTTATCTTAAAGAACGTTTTCAGTTCCTCTGTGACACACATTCTCGGTCCTTGAGATCATCGGAAAACCTGAAATTAAGCATTCGTATGCATTCCACATCCTTCTTCGACAAATCTTTCACGGTTCAAGCAGCTCGTTTGTGGAATGCATTACCTATTGAGGTAAGGCGTGCGCAAACATTGCCGACATTTAAGAAAATGGTGAAGGATCATTTCCTTTCTCTGTAACTATTCTTCTCCTTTCTCTGTTCTGTATTTGATATTTATTAGTATATTATTTTATTTGTATGTATGTATTTTATGTAATGTCTAAGTTATATTATTTCATGATAGTTTTTGTACACTGACAACCCTATGTCTATCTCCTCTCGTTCAGTCCATCCAAAGGTTGTCTGTAAGAGATTGCCCTGTGCGATAAGGCCGCCCATTGTACACTTATCTTTATAAATGTTTTGTTCTGTAATTATTTAAGTGGTGTACAATAAAGTATATATATATATATATATATAATATATAAATCTTTATAATAATTCGATAAAAAATTATTCATGGTATGTGTTATCATAGGCACACCCTAACCAAAGATGTTACTTTTTAAGTATTTTCTTTGGGTGTTGCCATGAAATACTTGTACTATGTCTACGTAAAACATATGACTAATAATTACCAACCAGTGGTTTTTCGCAGTAATTAAATAATCATCTAGAAAGCTAAGTATTGTTTTAAATCTAATGGTCGCCGTAATGCCATAGACCCCATAATAATGTAGTAATTGAATTAGCAATTGAATTAAATAGTGTAAGAAGTATGATACAATTGCACTAAGAAACACATAGTTTCTGTAATTACGGAACTTTGGCAACTTGCACCATGATATCAGTCCGTAGATGAACGATGCTAGTGTCAACACTAACATAGTGAAGTCAATGATATTCCAGAAGTAATTAGACATGGCGAGATTCACTGCACAGATTTGATTAATTCACTTTAAAGTTTACTTAATAGTCAAGAATTTGAGAATAGCATGAAGACTACTAATAGCGTTACACGCTTTGCTTCTGAAACAGTCGATCTCAGAATAGTTATAATAAATATTGTAACACTACAAATCTAATGAAAGCGCTCTTTTTTATTTTTGAACCATAATCAGCACTAATTAAATTAATTTAAAAGCTTCATATCGCTTGTGATAATAAAAAAATATTATTCTAAAAAAAACGATCAAATCCGAGTAAGACTCGCTAACGAAGGGTTCTGTACCCAAGTAAGACAGAAACTGCTTCTTGAGAAGTTTCATAATTCTAGGTTAAGGACAAGTAGGTTAACTAAAATTAAAACATTTCATACCACTGCTCTCGAAGAAATTATTTTTTTAAGCGATAGGCTCGCGTTGGACCACTATCTCGCCTGATGGTAAGCGATGATGTGGTCGACGGTGAAGCACGCTTGCCTAGAAGTAACCTATTCACTCCAGGTAAACATCGTGAATAAACAAAAATTCGAAGACATTTGTTGCCACATCCAACACTGGACCCGCGTGGTGGATTAAGGCCCATTCTCTTTCTACCCGACTGCCTAAGGAGGGTAATTGGTTTATCAGTCTATGTATGTATGTTTGTTCCTATGTGGCTTTCCAGAGACCAAACGCGTTGGCCGATTTTGATGATTCTTACGTTAATAGATTCGTCTTAATCCTGCGAGTGTCACTGGCTACATTAAAATACGAAAATAAAAAATGGCTGATTTTGGGCGCCATATGATGGAGCACCATTTTTTTTCTTTCAGACCCATAGTGTGGGTTATCAAAATGAAGGGTTATAAGAGGTTATTTTAAAAATATATAACAATTATATGTTTAAATGTACCTATATCTAAAAAACAAATAACTAAAAAGTTATAGTGAGATGTGTAACTTTTATGGTGTACAATAAAGTCTATTCTATTCTATAAATAAAAAAAGTTAATAAATAAAATCAAAAAACCCGACTGCTTAAAAAGCGAACTAAAAAGACGTAAACAAGAAGAAAATCATGCTGTGCAGTCGGAGTATACATCTGGTTTTGGTCAGCCAGCTCGCGAATATGACACCCGCGTGCACTGCGATGTCCTCTGAAATGAGGCCCTCGTGAATCACCTTGCAGGCATATTTCCTGTAAATACTCTCCAACAGGCGGACCATTTTTGGCGGCACTCCTATGTTCAACAGGCGGGACCAGATGCTGGACTACTTCAGCGTATCAAAGGCCTTTTCGAAGTCGATAAAAGTAAGATAAATTTCCCTTTGCCATACTGCTGCCTGCTCGAGAATGATACGAAGAGTGTTGATCTGGTCCGTGCATGAGCGGCTCGAACGGAAACCCGCCTCGACTTCTGCTCGACGCGCAGAAGAGGTTCAACGGCCTTCGACAGCCTATCAAGTAAAATCTTACAGAAGACCTTAGAGGGAGTCGACAGCAACGTAATGCCCCTCCAGTTATCGCAACTGCTGAGATCACCTTTCTTGGGCACGGTAATTAAAAGTCCCTTGTTCCAGTCGTCCGGGAGTTCTTCAGCGGTCCATATCCTTTCAATTAAAGGCGTCAGCACGTCGACGGCGGATGCTAAGTCTGCTTGTAACATTTCCGCAGTTATCAGGTCGAGTCCAGGTGCTTTGCCTGCCTTCAAAGAGAGGATCGCTTCAGTCACTTCAGAGGCTGACGGTGGTTCCGTGTCGATGTCGAGAGGTCGAGGTGGTGCAGAAACAACCTGCAGCGCGTCAGGCGTCAGAGATGCAGCAGCCCTTCCGATGTCACAATAAGCTGCCCCTCTCTGGATTTAAGCGGCTTCTTCTTCTTGAGCCTTCTGTCCTGCCAAGGTCTTCGTGGCTTTATACAGCTCTTTCAAGTTGCCGGTTTTCGCAGCCTGTTGAGCACGATCAGCAAAATCATCAAACCAACGCCTTCTATCTGCACGCGTACTGCGATAAATCGCCTTGCGCTTCTGGCGGTATTGGGCTTTGAGGTCGCCTCGTTCAGCATCATCACGCGACTCAAGCAGTTTGAGGTGTAACTTCCTTCTATCCTCAATGAGGCTCCACGTTTGAAGTGACACCCAATCCTCGCGCGCATGAGTTGATTTATGCCCAAGGATCACGGAGTTGGTTTCTGTATAGGCCTTTATAATGCGGCTCTTCTGTATGTACGCACCCCTTGAAAACATTTTAAAATATATTTTGTCAATTTTTATAACCTTGGGTTAACAAGATGCTAATTTGAAGACTGTAGCTCCGACCGTTTGCCTGTAAAGCCTGTGTGACAGATGACGAACAGACAGACACGTGAGTAATAGTAATAATTCTCCATATGGACCCTTCGGGAATGGCGCCCTAAAATTTGAGCTGTTCGTTTTTATTATCATAACTTGACAAGAATTAGGGCTCAGCTGATTTATTTTTTCTGTTGTATTACCGATTTCACGATACCTACAGCGAAAGAAAAAAAGGAAACGTGCTTCTTGTATGAACCAACCTTAATTTTAAACTATTTTTATTATTCGGCCTTACAACACATATTCTGTGAAGATATTAGGCTTCCAGCTATTACGGAGACGGATAGCGGAGACTTAGTAATATGTTTGTAGATACTATAGTTGCTAAGGCTAAAAAAATGCTTGGCTTTATAATCCGCATGTCAAAACCTTTCCGTAATTATAGTAACATTATTCTACTCTAAAACGCACTGGTAAGGAGCAAATTGGAGTATTGTTCCACTATTTGGTCTCCCTATTACTCAAATTATATTAATATTGTTGAATCACTTCAGGCCCGTTTTGTTAGGTATCTGTGTGTAAAAACTGGGATCCTGATTACGGCGATAGGTTAAGGTACTATAAGATGATTAGCTTAAAAGAAAGACGGATCAATTCTGACTTACTTATACTGCACAAAATTATAAATAGTTCCATAGATCCGCAGTTGATTAAATATTTAAGCTTTAGGACTAGCCAACGTAGCAAGCTATATCATCGCATTTTTCAATTGCCTATTTCTACCTTAAATACTACCTTCAATAGCCCCCTAACACGTATAACAAGGCTATATAATGAAAGGTCCAACTTGACCGATTACCCTATCGATGTTTTCTCTACGAGTTTCGCTTCATACAGACGTTACCTATATAAACAGTGCGAACTATGTATGTCTTTATAGCTCAATTTGTTTTGTTTTTGTAGTGTTCTAGATTTAGGTTTACTGGACACACTTTTTCTCTGTCTCTAAAATTCATTGTGCCATGCATACCTGTTATATGCATGGTTACTGAAATGCCGATTTTAGTTGTTATTTTATTTGAATTGTAAGTGACCGTGCTGTTGGTATGCTTATTATAAATAAATAAATATGTAGTTCCATTTTTCACCCTACGTGTACGGAACCCTGAAAAGCAGTTATTGCGTTTACTATTTTGAAGTTAAAAACTTAATTTGATAAAGGTACTTCCTAATTAATCACGTAGCATAATTAAAGCTTATCTAATCGTTCTCAGTTATCAAGGCCAGCATTATAGAGACTTAATTAATTGTAAAAACTTCATTAGTATAAAAAAGCCAAGAGCGATTCGGACTCGTGTACTTAGGGTTAATACTGTAGCACCTAAACTACAACAACATGACGAAACCGGCATGTCCTAGAATCAAAAAGTCGAAGACATGTGATAACCACCAACCCACACTGGAACCACGTGGTGGATTAAGACCCAATCCCTCTCTCAAAGGGGCCAGTAGTGGCCACATTCAAAGACTGATGATGATAATTTTCTCGGTTTTGTGTGAATTATAATTAAATTGCTTACCTCCAAAAAAAGAAATGCACAGTTCTTGTTAGGTCTTACCCACGGGAGCGAAGTCAAGGGAAAAGGTTAGGAAGGTACTTAATAGGTGTTTTGGTGCAGCGACATTCCACCTGGTAAAAGGCATTTGTTATAAGTATACCTATAAAGTTTCACTGAAATAACCTCCAATGAATTACCAAAAAGTCGTTCCATCCTGAGATGAAAAAGTTCTTTTATGTTCCCTAAGATGGATCCGGTATGTATGTAAATTGCACGGAGCAAGATGAATGGATCGCCTTGCAGTATATATTTTACCTTGCCCAAGTTTTAGAAGGAACGGCAAATAAATATGTGATGAAAATGTTGAGCGAAAAGAAATCCTGGATCCATCGAGGGTATTGCTTTCGGAAAGGATAAGATGCTGGTTCAGAATAAATGTTTTAAATAGAAAATGACGCTAATTATATATTGCTAAGTTGTTAAAGACGAATATTATTGTGCCAGAAACCGTTTTTTACCATTAAAGATAACAATGAACAAAAAAAGAAAAAGGCTAGGGATAGCTGCTACAATTAATTCTGTTTTTTTTTTGTATTTTGCACCGTGAATTTTGTTATTTTGTATTATTTTTTTTGGTTTTCTTGCAACAACAACAAGGACAAGACAAATGCGTGCACTGACTGGACAGGTCCACACAATCTGGCTGGTTCTTTCTCCAAAAGACCATTTCAGACATCAGTCTACATGGTCTACACATAATCTAACCAAGATTTTGTCTGGACTTTAAAAAAGACTGAGACCTCTGATTTTGTTTCGGCATTTCTTCTCAGAGTATTCAGGTAGGAAGCGCCGACCTTACATATTTAAAAAAAAATATGATCGACATGTAAAAGTGTTTGTACAAACCAACTTACAGAAATAGAATCATTTATGGTAAAATGACTTTTTCTTTGAATCTTAATTGAGATTTTAAGTAGGTTATTATTAATTTCCCATCAAATTAATAATCACCTATCAATTTATTTCCATCATTTATATCCTTTTTTAACCGACTTCACAAAAAAGGAGGAGGTTTTCAATTCAACTGTATATTTTTTTTCCTCAGAACTTGTTACTGGGTGAACCGATTTAGATTTTTTTATTTGAATGCTGGTGCTTGTCATGTGGTTCCATTTAAATTTGATCAAGATCTGATGAAGAACTTCGGATATTGTGGTGTTCTGATTTACAGATCCACATTTTTTAACTCTATTTACAATTCATAACACTGTACAAACCATATCTTCATATATTTTATCAACTTTTGTAATTCATTTTTATGTTTTCTTTCTATTGTTATCATCTGAAAAGCATACTTTTAGTTATATCTGATTGTTTTAATATCTGAAACTTAAATTATATTGATAATTTGTAATTCTTGCAATATTTTTCTATTGTGACATTTTCATCTGACATGACATCTGTCTGTCAGATTTTATTTTTCTTAAACCATAGACCATAATATAGGTACCATGGACTAGACCTCCTTTAAGCTAGGTGTACACTATTATAAGGGTAGCGTAGACTGACCCCTTTGTGAACCGTTTTTTATTCGTTCTGGTCTTTATTTCTTAATTGAAATTTGAATTTGCAATGTAGATATATGACACAGAACGATGAAAAACGGGCGTCAATTTTTCAGCTGCCTTCGACCATCTATCTGTGTGCCTGCCTATCCGTCCTGCTGTCTACTCTGCATCCTGCCTATCCGATCGCCTGCCCTACTCTACAGCCTGCCTATCCGATTGCCGTCGTGGTGCCTGCTCATCTGCCTACCCAGGGCCTACCACGTCTGCCTGCCTGGTTAGCTGCCCACGTCGTGCGAAGCCGGACCATAGTTTTTATTATCTTTATCCTTTTTCTTAGTTTTAATTTATATTCCCTTTTATTTTACTAACGTGGCTAACGTTAGCTCTCCGGAGCTTACGTTACGCTACAATATATACATCAGAACTCTTCAATAAATGACGGCAAATCACTCGGGATAGCTGCAATCGGATGTCTGTTTATTGTTAACATTATTTCATAACATAACATCATACTAGCACGCTCTAAAGTGGTACGCAGGTGCGAACAGTTCACCCTGGTATACTCTAATTCCACCGTTTTTGTTTAAGCTTCTTGTTTCTGCTTTATGTACCCACAACTAAAAGTGAAAAATAAAACTTTTTAACAAAAAATACAACCGACTTCCAAATAAAAACACGACAAAGTGAAAAATAACTTCAATTTCGGAAGTCGGTGTCAAAAAACGAAGATCCCAAAACAGGAACACCGACTTCCGAAATTGAAGTTATTTTTCACTTTGTAGTGTTTTTATTTGGAAGTCGGTTGTATTTTTTGCTAAACAGTTTTTATTTCCGCAAATTTTGCCGGTGTATGTATTTAGTTATTTAATTAGAAAGTATCTACGCACCATCCTGCACATTGGCAATAAATGTTTACTGCCGCAGGCGCTTTTCTCTGTAGCAAAGAATACTAACTATTACAAGTAGTTTATACCGGTACGACAACAAGTGAAGAGAAGTTTGCCATGCAGTGCATTCTCATCATACATGGGGGCAGAAAATACAGAAAATAGCTTGCTACGTTCCATAAATACTACTTTCCTATTCACATTTTTTTATCATAACTAATTTTTTACATCAGAAATGCTGACTGCACAACAAATTAACCCGATAAGAGCGTACAAACGTTATACTCACACATATAACAAAATAAGTCTAAGTTTAGGTAAGGGAGCTTAGGGCACCCCGACAAGGATGGGTTAGTTTCGAAGGGGATTGTCCTTCATGTTAAGTTACTTTAGACCCTGCAGAAAGAAATAGGAGCCTCATAATTGTTGCAAAAATATTTTGCGGTTACTATTTTGCTGTGCACATTAGTATTTTAATTGAAATTCGTTTTTTTTTAAACAATAAGTTTTTTTTAAATATGTGTTTATATACTACTTTCAACTTGTGATCCATGCTGGCAAAATTTAAGTCGCAATGTGTTGCAGTTTTACAAGAAAGGTCAATCTCTGCGTGCTTAATCCATGAGCGTTATAGGAACCAATGGACTACAACTACTGATAGTGATGTACCTACTCGTTGCAAAGTTTTGAGGAGAAATATTTTAGATTGCACAAATAAAAAAGGGGATGAGAAAAATTATTTTAGTGAGCCCATAAAAGAAAAAAAAATATCAGCAACTCTCACAAGCATCCCCAAAGCCCAAATCCTTACAGTCATCCCCACATTAACACAACTTATTCACACTAAATACATCCTTAACACTGAACTTGGTAATATTCATAATATGATTTATTCCCGTCACCTTGACTTGCGTCGTAATGGAACAGTCGCGGGCATCATTTACGAACTTGGAGTAACTTCTTTATAACAATGGAGCAAAGTAATGGCATCTTCTTCTCTCAAAAAGCGCCAATTTCGAGGACACAGAAAATTTGTGTACTGTAAAGATTTATTTATTCTTTGGGGATCAAATTGATGCGTTTAGACATTAATTGCCTCTCAGATGATATTGCAACTTGAAGTACAACTTTGTGGTTGTACTGCCACAAAGTACGTAAGCGGCGGCGCGGTACAACTATTTTCTTAATGTCCCTCGGCAAACTTCGTGTTTCGTCAGTTGTCGGATTTCTAACAGTTGCCCTTTGCACTTGGTGCAGACTGGGCGCTCTCCATCTACTTGGAAGTATATAGAGTTGTTAATACTCTTTTAACTTAACGTAATTTATTAAAAAATGGGAAGAAATCTGCTAAAGTAGCAGATAAAAAATAGTTTTACAGCTCTATATAGTTCACACGGAAATCAAAACAGAACAACAATAAAGTACTTAGTTCTGAATTCAAATTATTATTCTCTATAAATCTAATCATTGATGGGCATAGGAATTAGCATTTTTATATTCGGACATGTGATGACTGCCGAGGGACATTAAGAAAATAGGTGTACTGTCCAGAATAAAACTTCTGAAAAGAAGTACAAGAACGTAGTTTGGTGCTGAAACTTTTTCGTTTTCCTATGTTGGCTTTACCCTCAGTGATGTGCAAGGAAGCTAGGAAAAAGCGACCAATAAGATGGGTTCAATTTTCAATCCTCTCTCAGCGCAGCGTCTTCGGAAAAGTAAAACCGAAATCAAAAGATCCGGATTAGCAAATAGACGTCTCCTTGAAAATTCTCTTATCATCGTTTTCCTATTTCCAGTGGAAGTTCAATTTTCTATCAAACTAGGATAGGTTTATGAACCCTACCTTGACCATTTGACTAAATAAACAGAACTATTTCAAGACATGCGTACTCCCAACGGGGAATTATAGATTACGGTCGCCTTGTGATAGATTGGCTTTTTGATACACTTAGTACGTTTTGCCTCTCGGCAAAGAAGAATAATTAAAATTATAGGAACAAAAACATAAAAAACTAGTAGATTAGAGTTCTAAAAGAGAAATAAAAAATTACAAGTAATAACCAGATGCTAAGTATGATGTTGGTAAATGCCTTTCATAAGAAAAGGTTAATTACATACATACATACTTTGACTCACCTATTGTGTTTATACTATTTTATTATTATTTATTTTATTTTATAAATATTGTATGTGTAAATATTATGTGTTTTGTAGTGTGAATGTGTCCGTGGCATCTACAGTGGGCCTTATCAGCATACCAGCGCAGCGTTATTTTCTTTTAGATATTGCTGCACATGCTGAGATAGCCTTTTTGATCTAACGCGGGGCTTTTTTTTTGTTTTTAGGTTTCCGTACCTCGAAAGGAAAAAACGGAACCCTTATAGAATCACTTTGTTGTCCGTCCGTCTGTCCGTCCGTCTGTCCGTCCGTCTGTCCGTCCGTCTGTCCGTCCGTCCGTCCGTCTGTCCGTCCGTCTGTCCGTCCGTCTGTCCGTCCGTCTGTCCGTCCGTCTGTCCATCCGTCTGTCTGTCTGTCAAGACCCCTTTCCTCATGAACGCGTGATGGTATAAATTGAAATTCATATCATATACTCAGGTCTATAATTACTGTAAGCTGTAACAAAATAAAACTTCTATGTCAACGCAAACAAAAGAAACAGCAATTTAAGTCGCATATTTTCAAACTCGCAACTAGTCTCAAGGGAATCAAAACCTAAAGGGTACTTCCAGTTGACCTAGAATCTTGAAATTTGCCATGAAGCAATGTTTTATAGCACATATAAAGGAAAAAATCCGAAAAACTTATTTTTTTTTACATCACACATTTTTTGCGAAAAAACTAAAAAAAATACTATAACTTTGACTCAATTGTCGTGATGGGTGAACTTTTACATATATACCTACAAAATGGTTCTGGATTTAACTTTTACATACGGAACCCTCGGTGCGAAGTCCGACTCGCACTTGGCCGGTTTTTTGTATAAAAATTTCCTGCTGAATTTCGTGGAATTCAGTCATTCCCTTTTTTTATAATGGTTACCACAAAGGAATCGTGTTTTACAAACGACATTATACTTATCTTGGTGCTATATACAAAAAATACTATTGCTTTGACTCCTGCTATACATTTCCGCCTAATTCGGGAGTCAGAGGTATCATAAATTGCTGTTATCCATTAAGTCAATAAAGATTTATCTACCAGCTTTTGCCAGTAAAAATTAGCCCAAGGGAACATAATTCTGGGATAAAAACTTCCTATGTGATATTCCAGACTATAATCTATCTCAGTGCCAAATTTAATCTAGATCCGTTCAGCCGTTTGAGCGTGATGAAGTAACAAACGCATTCACAAACTTTCGCCTGTATAATATTAGTGTGTTAATGTGATTTATTGGTATTGCCAAGTAACCCTGTGCCAAGTAATACCAGCTTACGGTATTACATGAAACATTAATATATTTGTTAAAAAATATATTTGTGAACGTTCTGTTTATTTTTATTTTTTGCGAAAATCCAAAATGGACCTGAAATTACTGGAAAAGGCTCTCACTGCGGTAAATGCGCTCATAGGTCGGTTACGTGCGCAATTTCGGCGGAATATGCATACTGCGCTCAATGTATGTTATAGTGTAGATTAATATGTTTGCGTGACTCGCTTAGCCAGAAATTGTTTATGTAGAGCGCCATTTTGTATGCAAAACACACTTGTCCTTTCTTCTCCACGTAGGTATTTTTCGAACAAATGATAATGTACTTAATCATGATCCAGAACTAGTTGTCCCCCCAGCGATGCCCTGAGCTGAGGTTTGACCCCATAGGGGGCAGCTCTCAGCGTGGTCGCTTAGGTTGAGCTTTTTGTGCCTGGCTGGAGACTCTGGTTTAGTCTCCACAGGATCGCCCAGTTAAGCAGTAGCCAATCACTCTGATCGAATGCGAGAGGTCAATAAAAAAAATAAAAAAAATGCAACCACAGTCTGTCTCCGATTGTCTCAGAAGAAACTTGAAGAATAGCGAAATTCTCTTGTCAAGAAGTATTTCATTCATCCCGGTCTGGGAGTAATCAGGTCGGCAGTGGCGTGTCGGCAAAGTGCGGGAGCTGTCCCAGGACAAAAAAAAAACAGTTAGGAGTGGATGTCCAGCATTGGATTGCTATTGATAATGATTGAGATTCATATTCCAAGTCAGTTTGAAATACCTAAATTCAACTTAGTCACCACGATAATGGAACAATCCCTCGATTAATGTCAATAAATAAGCTATTATAACGTTACTGTAAATTTGATGGTTCGAGGTAAAGTAAAAAGTCGAATTGGAGGATATGATTTGAAATATAGAGATAAATTCTTCTCACGAGAAGCCGATATTTATCACACATAAATACACATAGAGGTATTAAGCATGAAAACAATATATTTTTTTTTAGAGAAATAAAATGATTGACATCAACGCATTAACTTCTTTAAAATGTAGCAGATTAGGAGCAATTTTTTGCATCTCGACAAACGAGATGAGTTCTCTTAAAGATTCTTCGAAAAGTAATTGAATAATACAAAGTACCTTCTAAGCTTAAAACGACTGTCTCCTGAAAGCATTTCAAGGAAAATATAAATTAATTGATAAAAATATTTACGACAAGTCTTAATGTGTTTTATATTTAAGACATGACTGTTATGAAAAATATTATTTCCTTTTTATTTCACGGAAAATATTGCCAAAAATAAACAAAGAATTTATACATTGCGTATTCATAATAGGGCCAGAATAATTTCAGCAATAAATATAACCCTAAGTACATCATTAAGAGCCTTAATGACGTCATAAACGTATGTAAATCATAACATACTGCTACGAAAACATTTACAGATATTTTTACAAAATATGGTATCATGTATTTATCTTAGTAGAGAAATATTACACGAAAATAAACAAGAATAAATTACAAGCATTTCATAGTACTTCCCATCACGGCCAATCTAGTGGCGTAAAGAATTAGAGAAGTATTAAAAAAAACCTTTTTAACAAAAAATACAACCGACTTCCAAATAAAAACACTACTTAGTGAAAAATAACTTCAATTTCGGAAGTCGGTGTTCCTGTTTTGAGATGTTTGTTTTTTGACACCGACTTCCGAAATTGAAGTTATTTTTCACTTTGTAGTGTTGTTATTTGGAAGCCGGTTATATTTTTTGCTTAAAGGGTTTTTTATTTTTCACTTTTTAGTTGTGGGTACATAACGGACCAATTCTCCAAAGTGAAGCCAGATTAGATTAACCCAGAAACATGAAACTTAAACAAAAACGGTGCAATTAGAGTATACCAGGGTGAACTGGTCACACCTGCGTACCCCTTTAGAGTGTGCTAGTGTGATGTTATGTTATGAAATGATGTAAACAATAAACAGACATCCGATTGCAGCAATGCCGAGTGATTCGCCGTCATTTATTGAACAGTTCTGATGTATATCTCCGAAGTTCTTCATCAGATCTTGATCAAATTAGATAGGACCACATGACAAACACCAGCTTTCAAATAAAAAAAGAATCTTCAAAATCGGTTCACCCAGTAACAAGTTATGAGGTAACAAATGTAAAAAAAAAACAGTCGGATTGATAACCTCCTCCTTTTTTGGGAAGTCGGTTAAAAACGGGGTTCTTTTTAAAACAAGACGCCGCGTCACAGAGAGGCAAAGCGTTCGCAGTTACGTGGACAAATGATCTGAGATGAGCAAAATTCCCGTATAAAATATTGCGGAAAGATACAGCCCACGGTTCTGCTCGGTTTCCTAGCGAAGGTCGTTTTTCAGTTTTATGTAACCAGTTAATTTAAACATTTTACTTGGCCCGTGTTTTTAGGGTTCCGTAACAGAAATATTTTAGTAAGCCTACACCTTATGCCAGCTTGTATGTCACCAAGCTACATCTTTTTACCGTTATATGTAGCCAATATACATATAGATAAATTGTCAAAGAAGCTAAGCTTCGCAGCATATGCTGTTAGAAAAAATCGTTATTTAACTGACATAGAGACAGCCCGTTTAGTATACTTTAGCTATTTTCATAGGGTAATGTCGTACGGTATTCTGTTGTGGGGAAATGCCGCCGACATCCTGACTAAATTTGTTTTGCAGAAAAGAGCTGTTCGATCAATTTACAAATTAAGCCCGAGACACACTCTCAGAGAGAAATTTAAGGAGATTAATGTAATCTCTGTGCCTTCTAAGTATATTTATGAAAATCTTTTATATGACCATAAAAATATAAATTCTGAGTTGAGCTGAACGGTTATTGACAAATGTGTGCACTGACTGGATAGGTCCAATCAATCTGGCTAGTTCTTTCCTCAAAAGACCATTTCAGACATCAGTCCACATGGTCTTCACATGATCTAACCAAGATTTTGTCTGGACTTTAAAAGAGACTGTAACCTCTGAGTTTGTTTCGGCCTTTCTTCTCAGAGTAGTCAGACAGGAAACGCCGACCTCATCTTGTTATAAAAAATATGATCGAAATGTAAAAGTGTTTGTACAAACCAACTTACAAAATTAAAATCATTTACCAATTAAATGAAATGATCACAGAATACGTGTTACTGAGTTCACAGAGTTTGCGTCAAACGAGACACGTATATATAAATGTAGGAATAAAGCTTATCTATTAATATCAAGTCTGGGTCAATGACCATTAACGTTAGATGGTGATACTCATCGCATATGCGGAGTATTGCTAGATTATTTAATTGGACTCTGTAAAATAGTTGCAGAAAGAATACGGAATCTTTAGTGCACCTCGCACTTGGCCTGAGTTTTTTTATCCCATTCCGTGCAAATATGACTGGTGCTATACGTCCGAGCAGATAAATGAGACTGAATTGTGTTGCACACTCCATGTTACCCCAAAATTAACTTAGCTTGACGTTTATGCTGCTAATTGGATGTACAGTATCGGTCGAAATCAAGTCTGGCTTAAATTGATGGCTGCAAAGTTGTTAAAATTAATTTTATCTAGCTGATGGTATTTCAATTTCTGAAAGTCCAGGCAGTGGCTAGTGTAAATGACGGATATTCAGCCGCATCTGGCTGCAGCTTACCGAACAGTTGGGAAATCCTACTACAATTGTTGAATTAGATAATACTAGCTTCTGCCAGCGGCTTCGCCCGCCTTAAAAGTGTTTTTTTTTTATCACAGCAAAACATTATACCATGATGGAAAGTAGCAAGTAGCCATCCTATTCCAGACTATAATCTATCACTGTGCCAAATTTCACCCAGATCCGTTCATCCGTTCTGGCGTGATTGAGTAACAAACATACATCCACACACACATCCATCCAAACTATCACATTTTTATTATTACTAGAGGTCGCCTCGCGGTTTCACCCGCGTAGTTCCCGTTCCCGTGGGAATACAGGGATAAAAAGTAGCCTATGTCACCCGGGGATAGAGTAGCTTCCCAACGGTGAAAGAATTTTTGAAATCGGTCCAGTAGTTTTGGAGCCTATTCGGTACAAACAAACAAAAAAATCTTTCCTCTTTATAATATTGGTATAGATTAAGATAAAGTTGCATTTTAAATCAACCTTAAAGTACGCAGGCTGATAGAAAAATAGTTCTAGGTGGCTTTGAACACTTATTAGAATTTAGAATCAGTTTTAATTTGGAGATGGTGTGTATTGTTTAGTCCTGGGCAGATTTGAGGTGAGCTAGTAAACACATCATTAATTTGATTATATATTTTAAAATTCATTTGTGAAAAGGTCCTCCATCTATTTACTACTTAATAAAATAAAATAGGTAAAATAACGAGTGATCTCATGTAACAGTAGATATTAAATTATATGAATTTTATGAATCCCTCTTAGCACCGCCGTCGAACATTACTGAACAAAGTTAAGAAGATTCCTGTGACATAGGAGTGTTTGAAGTATCTATTGCAAAGATTGTATCAAAGTGTTGTTAAAACTTTCGGGATAACAAGGATAGTTTGGTCTTTACAAGTCTCGGGATTTTATACTAAATAGAAAACTGAAACCAAAATGTTATCAAAGTTGAAATATAGAAAACTTCGTGTAACTTTGATTTGAAAAATATACTGTTTTGTGTTTGGATAATTATATTGGACAGCGTTTAATAAACGCAGTGAGTTTGATATTTTTTTTAAGTGTCCAACCCTACAAGCCCTTGTCCAGCAGTGGGATAGATTAGGCTGGCAAAAAAAAACTACTAAGTAAGAACTAATAAACGAGAAAGTTTATAAGGATCGCTGAATATTTGATACTCTTTCACGCTTTTTTTTCACTCTTTCTTTCTTTTTTCGTGTGAAGATGTGGCCATCTCTGGTATCAGAGTTAATTTAGCCGTCTTTGGGAACCCCACAGGCCTCTATTGACTTGGCAATTTCAGACTTATATTAGCTATATAAGTCCAGGTTTCCTTACGATGTTTTCCTTCACCGTTGCCTGTGATGTCCAAGATAAACTTAGTACATATGAATTTGAAAAATTCACATCGGTAGTTGCCCGGATTTAACCCACGACCTCAAGCATGAGAGGCGAGGTCTTAGCCACTGGGCCACCAAGACATACGCGACACGCTTAAACTACTGAATGTTTTTTTACGTAACTTTAAAGTAATATAAAAAAGCTAAAACATACATAGGTTATAATTTATGAAGATATTGTATATTTACTCCTCCGACTGAAGGCGCCAGTGTAAGCTAAACAACCATAACTCTCCGTACTGTCTACCTCTGTCTCCTTCAAATTAAAATAAATATCCTTCCGCATTCATTATACCATGCCATCCTGAGCTGTAAGGTCAGCAAAATTAAACTAATAAAATAAATTACTTCTACTTGTTGTTTTATTAATTCATTTTCTCAACTTAACTCTTTATGAAGGTAGCGGTCACGCATTCAGTTTTACAGCAAAATGCTCGGAACGGAGAGTTGTAAAAAAATTTTTTTTTTTTTAAATTTGATAAGGAAACTCAACACTGAACGAAGCGAGCTTTGTGTTGGTCTTTCAAAGGCCACAGTTACATTATATCAGGCCTGTTTATCCCTAAAGGTTGTATTTTATTGTATTTATTTAGTATGGCAAAAACAAACAGTGATATTATATTTTGTACTAAAAATTTGAAGAAAAAGAGAACCAAATAAGTAAATAACAATATTTTCCACTGCATACAGACAAAAAAATATTTGCATGTGATTTAAATTAAAACTACATAGTACAATAGTTGAAAATATTTAATTTATAAAATATTGTTTAAAGCTGCTTTTTGGGTGCTCAGTTATATTGAAAAAAAGACTTGTGACACAATATGTAGTGTAAAGTAGGTACACCTCCACATCCCCACACATCCACCCAAGCGATCGCATTGCGATCACTGTTACCTACAAAATCAATTTTAGAAAAACCTAAGAACACTAACTTTTCCTAACCGCGGCTACGATCCTAGGCCCCATGACCAACATTCAAATTCAAATCTTTTATTTGCAGAATATGGGTGGGTATACAGGTGTTAAAATTAAAAAATATATATCGCCATAATTTGGCTCGCAAATTTAAAAAGCATATTAATAAATTACAAATTAATTAATTATCACAGTATCAAGTAAATAAGGCAATGCATTACAGTAGAAAATGTCAAGCATACAATACTTTATATTATTACAACTAATTGAAATAGAAAAATCAATACATGTCAAACAATGCAAAAATAGTTAGTCGACCTTCTGTATTATTATGATTCTCTGTTCGATGCGAAGCCTTATTTCCGTCGAGAAGCGAAATGAACTGAGAAGGTACTTACTACCTGTGCAAACCGTGTGAGGGTCTTATGACACCGTTCTCCTTACGCAAGCAAATGTTATGTTGAAGAAGACCTCGAAAAATTGAAAGAAAATATTTCTTCAAGAAATTACTTTCGTTACAATCTCGAGTTCACTATGAGATTTTAAAAGTATACTTTAAAAGTATCTGAATACAAAAATCACGGTGATTACCTTAGGAAGACACATTAACCTCGATTTCTTGTGTTTTATAAGGATTAATAAAAGCATGAGGAAAGAGGAAGAAAAATAAGTCTAAGTAAAATACACTGCAGGAATGACGTAAAATTAACACAATACCTAGGTAGCTCCTTGAATTCATCAAATGTTAAAACTTAAATCTCATCCAAACCAGCTGAACTCTATTACCTATATGACTGTATGTATTTACTTGAACTGCAAAAATCGGTAATCCTCGCCTCATCAGAGCAATTAAATAAACTATTAATAAGCGTTGATGTGTGAAAAATAACGTTAAGCTTTACAAGCCTTAAAATACAGACGCTTTATCTCAAAATTACATTTAATAAGTAATACTGAGAATTTCGTCACAGACAATCTGTACATTGTATTCTGAACGTAATTAATCTCGACAAAAATTGGATACCGTAGCGTTACAAAAAGTACAAAATCATAATCATCTATTTGGAAAAACATAGTCTACACCTGTCTCTCTGTTGTATCTCTCGCAAATTCTCTGTAGAAAAATTCATTTAACATTTTCAGTATCCAAACAATTAAAATTCTCAGTACCAACAGTTTTATAGATTTTCGAATAAACTGGTCTATTTTGGAAATGGATACAAACACAAACTGTAGTGGAAAGCTATCAATACGAAGTAAAACGAATGGTGCATTGGACGAATTGAATGTGGTAGCTCGGTGTTCGCTTTCATAGCAAGTCAATTAAATGATTGGCAAGCTTCGTACTAGGAACAGGGTGATGTGAGTTACAAGCTGCCGCCCTCGGCTCCGTCTGCGTGGATTTAGTACTTAGTACTTTAGTTACTTGCTTACTTTAGCATTACTGTAAAGTTTCATCAAAATCCATTCGTAGTTTTCGCGTGAAAGAGGAACAAACATCCTTCCATCAAATCAAACGTTCGTGTTTATAATATAATATTATAAGTATGACTGACAACATGAAATAGGGACAAATTAATGCTAATTCAATATCCCAAATGCATGGACTGTTTACAAACCATAATCAGGTTAATTTTCGAGCCATTTTCCATATAAAATTAGAAACATTTGCCGGTACTAATAATTTGTGTGAATTTTATTTCGTTTTTTGCTTTGGCGTGAAAAGATACAGAAACTTAATTAAACATAGTGAGGTGTCTAATGTGTACGAGTATATACTGGGTATCTTGAAACTCTGCAGTTGCATTCACATTTGTGTATTATCTCTTGTTGGAGCATATAAATAAAAACACTAAAGAACTTAATATTTTTTAAACAATCCAGGTATACCTAAAGTTAAAAAAAAACTAAAAAGAACGTAAGTAACTTTCGTTTCGGAAGTCGGTGTCGCAAAGACTACTTCTACTATGGCTACTATGACATTTATTTAAAACATGTTCACAAAAAATAATCTGACTTCCAAAGCAAAACACAAAATCAACAGTGTCATAGAGTGTGTGCATTGAGTAACATATGTGAATTTTGTGCAATTCCAACAATATTACATAGATACGTGTGGCATTTATAACCTCCTTTTTTTTGAAGTCGCTAAAAATGCAATGTCACAAGAAACAAACGTTTGTGCAAAATTTCATCTCAATCCAACACCGGGAAGTAGATCAAAATTAACTTGCAAGCTTCTATTACACACACCATGACAGGTAAATAAAAGCTTGTAATATCTAAGTAGGAACTTCTGTTCGGAGATGCAGTTAGGAAATGTCGAGTCAATCTTACTTTAAGAAAACTCCTCGTAAACTTGCTTTTATTATCAGCTTATTTAAATAAATTTATCCCATCTATATCTAATCGTGCTGTGCTGGCGCTGCCGTAGCGGCAGAGAAGCTTAAGGGGCTGAGGATGAACATTTGACAATCGACATCTGAGGTTCTATGCCACGCCCACTGTCATCGATAGTTTAGGGGCAAAATTAAATTGGAGCGAAAAGTATTTGAAAATTAAATACACAAGGCCGACCACATAGTCCCGCACCATAAACGGACTTTTCCGATGGTTTTTACAAACTTATAACCGCGCAAGTTCTTATTTCAAACTGGCGGCTAGCATCTGACATCAGATCGTATCGCATATTTTGCCTATGAATGCAACCTTATTGCTACGACAATAAAGATCACTAAAATAGGTAATCTGGCTAGTGTCATACGAGTCTTTGCCGTGCAAATTGAATAAATGTTATAATTATGTCTGCTTCTATGCGACTGCCACATATAAGAACACAGTACGTGACATTTTTTTATAATTCTTTTATTGCCAGATAATTTTATTAATATTATTTTAATGAGTTCTACTATACTGACATGGACTGTGTAATGGAAACTTTAAATTAGAATTGAGATTTCGTGCTTTCATTAATCAATTTAATCATTATTTACAATAGGACAGTCCCATTAAATTGTAAAACACCTTGAATTTACAAATATCCAGAATTTACTAGGTTCGGCATTGTCTTTTTTAGGCATATTTAAAATATATAATAGAATTTTAAGATGTCATTTAGTTACTAGTACAACATGAATTTCCATAGCCTACTTTAAATCATAATATATTTTTGCGCTATCCAGGAATATAATAGTTTCAAAGCACCTACTGGGTTTTGATATACACCAATCCTCTGGGGTGAGGAGGTCACGTGGTGTCGTTTGTTGTTGTTTGTGGTGTTTTTTTTTTCGTTTTTGATTAGTTCTATTTTCAAAGAGGTTTAATTACTTTTTAGTTATGGACTTAGTAAGTAAACTAAACGACATCTCACAATCTTATCGACAGTCTTTTATAATACAACAAAAATGTTAATGCTAGTGACAGCGTTAGTGCCAGAGAATAAAAATAATACAGAGTTTGACAATATTCCTTGTGATTTCGTTAGTTCCAATTAAAGCCACCAGGCTACAAGATCTGGCTTGATTATACCAGTTTTATTTTTGACAGATTGAATTGACGAGAAATAAATCGAATATGTTTTTGCATTTTGCGAAAAAAAGCGATATACGTCCTCCTAGCAACGCCATAAAGACATCACTGTCGAATTGCACTGGATGGAAAGAGAAGCAAGATGGAATTTGTATGGATTTTTTTTATTAAATATATTAATATGAATTACTTAAAAATAATGAATGAAACTTCAAAATATACGACAATGAAGTTTTGCGTCCTGTTATGATACGTTATTGTTGTCAATTGTACAAATGTACGCTGGTCAGTATTACCGGAATTTTTTTTTGAAGATCACGGTTAGAGGTTACTTTGCCATTCAATTTATCGAGGTTTTTGTGCGTAAACGTGTTTCGGCCACAACAAAGTTTTCGGAAATATGATCAAGATTAACATATATTTTTTCCGCTGCCACATCTTCAACATATTTGGCAAAAAAATGTTTAAAAGAATGCCTATTTTGGTAATTCAGCCCCTTAAGCGTCAGAAATATAACTTCATCGGAAATTATATTTTCGAGCCGTTTGTGGTTAAAACTCTTGGTCCGTGGGGTTCACAGTGGGGTCCGAGTGCTCACACATTATTCATTCACATTATTTAGGCCCATTCGGCAGAAGCGAAATTTACGCGCTTTGACTACGCTCTTCTCTCTACTCAACACCCACACCTTCTTCTTATCTCATCTCTCACTTTCAATATCTGTGTACTTCACACGCTAGGAATCTGCGTTCGTCTAACAATCTTCTCTTGTTTTGTCCTTCTCATACTTCTGATATTATTCATTATTCTTTTCATATTCAGTCCATTCTTCTCTGGAATGCGCTTCCTCTCGATATCAGGACGGCCACCAGTCAATATGCATTTAAGCGGAAGCTGCGACATTATTTTCTGAACCATTAGCAGAGTCGTCTCAATCTCCTTTCTATTAATTTATATATGTATATATATATATAAAGGTATTTATTATAGTAAATATATATGTATGTTTATTTTAACTACAATATATATTGTTATTCAATTTAACTTCTCAATTTTTATGCATCTGCCATGTTATCTCTCCACGACCCTTGGTTGACTGGTAGAGAATGCCTCAGGGATTAAGTCCGCCTATGAATCTGTATGTTGCATGAAGTTTTAAATAAATAAATTAATTAAAGATCTCTAAGCACCAGGATCTGTACACCAAATTTCAACCTAGTTGACACTTCACGTGACCCAAGGGCTTGCGCTTTTACCAATTAAAAAATACCAACCAATTGGTCGGAGGATAAGCATTGCCATACGCCAACGTGGTAATGCTGCCAGTCTTTTGGCCACAATACCAGTGGACAACGATGTGGAGGAGGTTTTCGACGCCATATTTTAGAATAGTATAATTTTAGGATTACTTAGGTATTATTTCAAGTGTATACGTATATGTTTGTAATAATCTATATATATAAAAGAAAGTCATGTTAGTTACACTATTTATAACTCAAGAACGGCTTTACCGATATGGCTGAAAATTAATGAGGAGGTAGCTTAGAGCCAGGAGACGGACATAAGGTAGGGTAGGGTAGGGTAGGTTAGGTAGGGTAGGGTAGGGTAGGTTAGGTAGGGTAGGGTAGGGTAGGTTAGGTAGGGTGGCGGTGTCGTTTGACATCGCCAACGCCTTCAACTCCGTGCCCCACTCGACCATATTGGAGGCACTCCAGTACCACGGAGTGCCCCAATATATGCGGGCGATCTTGGCCAGCTACTTGGATGACCGAGAGGTCCTCCTGGTGGACAAGACGGCCAGGATGCGGAACACCGGACTCCGCGCCGTAGCGCCTTGCTACGGCGCGGAGTCCGGTGTTCCGCAGGGGTCGGTTCTAGGCCCCCCCCCTGTGGAACATCGGTTTTGATTGGCTCTTGCGGGGCACCCTTTTCACGGGCACGAGTGTCATCTGCTATGCGGATGACACTCTCCTCACTGCCCGGGGGAGGGACTTTGGAGAGGCGGCCTGTCTGGCCACAGGCCAGCTAGGATTGAGGGTAGCGCTGAACAAGACCGAGGCCGTGTTCTTTCATGGGCCTCGGCAGCGCTGCCCTCCCGATGCCCACATCGTCGTGGAGGGCGTCCGGATAGGGGTCGGGGCCCAGATGAAGTATCTGGGCCTCGTGCTAGACAGCAGGTGGCGCTTCGGCCCGCACTTCAGCGGGCTGTCGACACGCCTGCTGGAAGCCGCGGACGCCCTCTCATGGCTCCTCCCAAACCTGGGGGGCCCAAGGATCGATGCCGGCGCCTCTATGCCGGCATCCTCAAGAGCATGGCTCTCTATGGGGCACCCATCTGGGCGGACTCCCTCCACAGGAGGGAGAATGCAACCGCCATCCGCAGGCTGCAAAGGGCCATTGCACAGCGGGTGGCGAGGGCCTACCGCTCAGTGGGTTTCTCGGCGGCGTGCGCTCCGATCACATTATTCAGGGCAGAGCTGCGCCGTGCCCTGAATAATGTGATCGGGCAGGACCTCTCACTTCCCGGCGTGGTCAACTCCATGCTGAGGAGTGAGGAGGCCTGGACGGCGGTTGCCTCCTTTTGCGAGGTCGTGATGTCACAAAAGGAGGCGGCGGAGCGTGCGCGGGAGGACGATCCTCTCGCGCCGCCGCTCCGCAGGCGGAGAAGGAGTGGGAGAAGGCGGTTGTACGATCGTCTTCTCCCACCTCCTGGTGGTGATTAGCGGGCGACAGGTGCGGGGGCGCCTCTCGTCTGCATTGCACAATCACCACCCTCGGGCGGCAACGGCCGAGCAATCGCGGTCGTTCCCGGGCCCCTCCACTGAGGGAGGGGCCTGAAGGGTCTGCCCTTAAAGGCGGGTGGTCGTCGGCGGAGGACTGGACGTTAAGGTTGTGCCAGTTTCCCAGTCCTCCTCCATTCAGACGATGCGGGAGTGCCGCTGGGTATACCGGGTTTAATGGGTATACCGGGCTTGCCCAGAGAGTCCCACATAGTCCCCCCATTCCCCCAATGGGCGGGTATGCGTAATGCATTTTTTTCTAGCGAGATCAAAAAAAAAATAACGGTAGGGTAGGATAGGTTAGGTAGGGTAGGGTAGGGTAGGGTAGGGTAGGGTAGGGTTGGGTAGGGTAGGGTAGGGTAGGGTAGGTTAGGTAGGGTAGGGTAGGGTAGGGTAGGTTAGGTAGCGTAGGGTAAGGTAGGGTAGGGTAGGTAGGGAGGTAGGTTAGGGTAGGGTTTTTTTTTTATGTATATTAAAGTATCATTTGGTGATGTGGAACTGATGAACAAGACCACAGATGGCCATGGAACTTCTCAATGATAATTATGTTTTGGGTGCCTATAAGATATCTCAAATAGTTAAATGACTGTGATGAAGCAAATTTAAATAAATGGTTCTAATGAAAATAGTAGGTACAATCGAACTGATCTGGTAATGAAGCTGGAACGTAGGCACCGGAACTCCATAATAAAACAATTTATCCCAATCGTTTAGTATTGTTAAAATTGTTATCGGAAGCCCTCTATAAATTAAATCCGCTATAAATGATTTTCATGGTAATATGGGTACCAAAACTAAAAATAGAAAATAAAAACATTTAACAAAAACATTTGTAACAATTATTTATATTGTTATATAGAATAACGACATCTAGTGTCAAAGGCGTGAATCTCTTACTAGCTTTCTTTCATAATTGTCGTTACTTCTAATGCAATTCTGTCAGATGGCGCTACTGTCGGTTGAAATATACTAAATTGATTAAAAATAAGTAAATATGAATTGTGTGTAATAAATATATATTATAATAAAACACACAATTCAATTTATAAATAAAAACCACAAGTCTAGTAACTATGATTATAACTATGGGTCGATAACCGCTCAATGTTTATGGCTGACAAGAGTGACATTTGCTTTCCATTACTAATTCTTATTAAGGAGGTCACGAAAAATTCCTATAAGAAAAAGTTGATCTAATCAATCAAAATGACTCGGAGGCGACAAGGAAACAGCCCTAAATATAAAAATATAATGTGCCAGCAAGCGCTGGCTCATTAGTATTATTTAATTAATCAATAAATAATAGAATAAATATGGTCAGCTACAAATAAGAGCGACAGCTACAGTATTCAACAACAGGCTCCGAATACCCATGATATTTTGACCGGTGAGAAACTGGATGCCAGCTGCACAGAGGAACGTTGCTGATTGAGATATCATACATCTGGTACTATGTTTTAAGGTTATATTATAGCCCATACACAAGTAAGTGTTATATGTATAAATTATGAAGCTGTAGTGCTGCTGATATGAATATTAAACTAGTTGACCAAATATAAAGACTTTTGACTTTATTATTGATATTAGTAATAGTACTAATTTAAAGGTGGTCAATACCTTGAATAACGTTAGCAAAAATGCTATTAATATTTATTCTTTAAACTAGTTGATAGGACAAGGGAGGGTATCAATAACGGAATAGTTGCGAGTATGTCCACCATTAAAAAGGTACCTTCTTGCTCGCAAAAAAATAAATTAAGAAAAGGGTCTGAGCAGAATTCTCTGAAATTATTTCACCAAAATATTCAGGGTTTTTCTTCAAAGGAATTAGAAATCGAACTGTTTTTAGAAAAAACAATGTTTGACATTGTTTGTTTCACTGAGCATTGGCTGAAAGATTACGCAGTGCTAATCAATTATGAAAATTATACTGTGGGCAGTTGTTTTAACAGAAATATTATGTTGCGTGGGGGTTCACTTATATTAATTAAAAATGGTATTAAATCAAAACCTCGTAAAGATATAGTAGACCTCTCAGTTGAACATAGTGTTGAACTGTCCTGTGTTGAGCTGGATAAGCATGTCATAGTGTGCGTCTACAGACCCCCTAATTATAAGAACTACTCTATATTCGAGTCAGTGATGGAAGATGTTTTGGCAAAACTCGCAATGGGTAATAAACTAGTAATTGTCTGTGGTGACTTTAATATTAATATTCTAGAAGATAATTCAGATAGAAGTAGGTTATTAAATCTCTTTAAATCATTTAATTTGTCACATGTGTTTACGGAACCAACCCGAACTACGCTGACTTCTGCTACATGTATTGATAATGTTTTTTGTTGCTGCAACTACTTGGACAATGCCATTATAAATTATCTGCCTTCGGATCATAGTGGGCTACTTGTGACATTTGAGTCCAATATGCTAATTAAACAAGTGCAGATTCAATCCAGACCAATAACATCCGGTAAATTAAATAAATTTAACAGCACTTTAATCGCTAAGTTAAGCGATCAGGACCTCACAGTGAATGACGGTAATATTTTGTATGATGAAGTTTTTTCAGTGGTTCAAAAAGAGTTTAATAACACTTTTAAGAAGATAACTAAAACTGTATGCCCTAAGTTTTTATTCAGTGACTGGGCGACTACAGGACTTAGAAAAAGTAGGGAAAGACTTTACGAGCTATATGGCCTTAAGCCTTGTATGAACACTGAAACGTTTAATAAGTATGTTGCTACTTACTCGAGAATTTTTAAAAATTCATGTAAGGCAGCTAAGGCCTTGTATATTAGAAATAAGGTTAAATTAGCAGAAAATAAAATCAAGACGGTTTGGAAAATTATAAATAATGAAACGAACAGGAATAAAAGAAATTATCCTGATTACACGCTTGAGACCACACACGGAGTTATTAGAGATAACAAAAAAGTTGCGCAAGAATTTGTAAATTTCTTTACCAACATCCCAATTAAAACTACTGAAACCTTAAATTCTTAGCCCGCGCTTGCTTTTGGATTATTAAACGCGAACGTTTCAGCCTGCCCGAATGTATTTAACTTTTCACATATAAACCCCATAACAGTAATAAAAGCTTTTAAGCAAATCAAGATCAAACCGACTGAAGATCTGTGGGGAATGTCCATCAAAGCTTGTACCTCCATTATTCAGACTATAGCGCCGTAATTAGCTGTAATTTTTAATTTGTGTGTGGATCAAGGAGTCTTTCCGGATCTAATGAAATATAGTAAGGTTATACCACTTTTTAAATTCGGGGACAGTAAAGACACAAATAATTATAGACCAGTATCCGTGTTGCCGGTTTTCAGCAAGGTATTTGAGAAGATAATGCTTAATCAAATGCTCATTCATTTTAATACGAATAAAATCTTGCATGATAAACAGTATGGTTTCACCAAAGGACGTTGTACAACTGACGCTGGTGTCACCCTATTAAAACACATCTTTAATGCGTGGGAAGAGTCGCAGGATGCCATAGGTATCTTCTGCGACCTGTCGAAGGCGTTTGATTGCGTTAATCATGAAACATTACTTCTGAAACTTGAGCATTACGGGCTAGGTCAATCAGCGTTAAGTTTGGTTGAATCTTATTTAAGTGATAGACAGCAATTAGTTCAGATAAACGGTGTGAATTCGTCGGGGTTAAACGTGAAAATGGGGGTACCCCAGGGCTCAATATTAGGTCCTTTCTTATTTTTAATATACATAAACGATTTACCCCGTTTATTGGAAAACAAACTAAACATGGTGTTATTTGCTGATGACACATCTTTAATTTTTAAAATAAATAGACGTACTTGTCAGGTTGACGACGTAAATAACGCGCTACGGCAGGTTCAGGATTGGTTCACTGCAAATAATTTAGTTTTAAATGGTAAAAAAACCAAGTGCGTAAAATTTTCCTTGCCGAATGTAAAAAGTACTGATTGTGACATTATCTTAAACAAGGAGAAGCTAGAATTCGTCGATAAAACGGTTTTCCTGGGGATCACGCTAGACTCAACGTTACAATGGGGTCCTCATTTAATATCACTTGCAGGGCGGCTAAGTTCGGCAGCTTATGCTGTTAGAAAGATTCGTCAATTTAGTGATGTAGATACCGCGAGGCTGGTCTATTTTAGTTACTTTCATAGTATAATGTCTTACGGTATTTTACTATGGGGAAGGGCTGCAGACATTGAGTCAATTTTTATTCTGCAAAAACGAGCCATCAGAGCGATATACAATCTTCGCCGGCGCGATTCTCTAAGGGAACTGTTTAAGGGCATTAACATCATGACGGTTCCTTGTCAATATATTTATGAAAATATCATGTACGTGAGAAAAAATTTACATCTTTTTAGTAAAAACGGAGATAGACATAATTACATTACTAGAAATAGGGACCAATTAGTTCAACCAGGTTTCAGACTGGCTAAAGTAGCCTCTTCTTTCATGGGGTACTGTACAAAATGTTACAATAAAATTCCTCCCCGCATTCTAGAACTGAATGAGACGAAATTTAAAACTTGTATAAAACGCACACTATGCAGGCAGGCATATTATAAGTTGGGGGATTACATCACTGATAAAAATGCTTGGCTCAATGCTACTCTTGCTCCACAACCACTAGGGCGCAAAAACAAGTGATATGCAGAACATTATTGTTTTGTAGAATTGTTGGACCTGCTGAAGACTGTATGAATATATTTGTATTATATAGACTCAATTTCTTTTAGTATAGTATAACTGCGCAGCACGTGTGTGAGTACTATGTACCCAACTGTAAATCTACCATTTGCTGTACCTCGGTGTCGTTCGTTGACTTGTGTTTGCCCTGGCAGTTGAGTGTGTCATGCTCTCTCAAATGTCTCTCTGATGGTGGCGTGTGTGTTGGATCATTCGGTTCCCTTCATGATGGTTGAGCTGGGTGGTGCCGATTCATGCGTCATGTTCGTGAACGGGCGCCGTCAGTTGGGATTGGTCTTAGCTTAACTGCTTCGGATGCTAGTGTTTTTCTAGCGCTTATTATGTAACTGCACAGTACATGTGTGAGTACTTTTAATACTTTGTACCTGTACGTAGTATAGTATGTAGTGATTCGGGGTGCATTGTCCTCACACATATAAATTTATTAATGTATGTACTTATGTACCTAAATATTGTAAAAAAAACATATATTTTTTTTAAAAGAGTAAGTATGGAGTTTCTTGTGCGTTCTTCTCCATAACAAGCTACTTTCCGAATGCACGGTAGAATCAATTTTTATTCCTTGTAAATTTTAATGTAACTAACGTTCAAAAGTGCCGCTTTGTGGCCTAGTTGAAATAAAATATCTTTGTCTTTGTCTTTGTCTTTTACTTCTGTCGACCCTCATGCGAAATCATCCCTGCAAATGTCTCATCCTGATCATCTACCCCTGAGCTGGCTGGTGAGTAGGGAGAAAATGCTACCTTACACATTAAGGCGAATTCCAAAACAAAACAAGAACTTTCTTTTCGAGATTCGGCGTCAAAAACGAAATAAAATAGGTAACAAAGACACCGACTTCCCAAAAGAACGTGATTTTTGCTTTGTAGTGTTTTTTTTAAGTGGGTTTAATTTTTTTGTTAATTTTTTTTTTTGCTTTCAGTTCGTTATTTCGTCTGTAATTTTTTTTTGTTAAATAAGTATTTTTTTCGCTTTTGGGTTTTTTTTTATTTCAACAGAATCGGTTCACAGTTGAAAATTATCAATAAATCATTTTTTTCTACGTTTAGGGGTGGATTTTATTTTTCAATTAAATGGGACTAAGTGCCTTTTCACACGCCCCGGTTTCCGGGTAGCCGGTGCCGGGTAACCGGCGGCGAAGTGTAGTGCCATGTATGTTAGCTTTCACACGTACACGGCGTACATGGCACCGGCTACCCGGAAACCGGAGTGTGTGAAAAGGCTCTTAGAGTATCCCTTAAAGTAGGTATTTCTAATAAAAAGAAATTTGAAGTCGAACGATTCTATAATAAAAAGTTATGCGTGGTCATACATACAAAAAATATATATACATGCCGAATGGAGAACCTCCTCTTTCTTTTGTCGTAAAAAGTAAATTAAAGCAGGTTTTAAAAAGCTCGCCGCTAAACACGCCTGCCACAAACCTCGCCAGACTCAACCAGAAAGATTCTATTTCGACTTTTAGAGGCTAATTTTACAAACTAGCCATGTAAAATAAATGACAAATCACCACAATGAAACATGGTTAATCACATAAATTACAACTCACTTGAAACGTAACACTTTGGTTTATTATTTCTACGACAATTTATTATGCTGGATTTCAATAATGAATATTAATAGGTATTCATATTATTTACAACTTTGTTTCAGCTTTACAAATTTATAACGCATCGTATTTTATGAATACTTTTAAAACATAAGTATAATAAATATTGTTTTATCTAATTTAATAACATTAAGATTGGGCTGCATTTAGAATTTAATGAAAAAAAGGAGACAGAGCAAGGTAGCCTAGCCTAGCATTGAGATCTTACCGACCTTTTTTTTGTTAACGGCGGAACACCTTTAAAAGGCGCCTGCACTTTTAGGAAAAATACCCCAATGACCTCACAAACGACCACCCTGGGACCTCCTCTGTGCAACGTCTGTAAGGACACATCCCTAGAGATACTGAAAAGTGTCTGCCTTGAGCCTCGCTGTGCACGGTAGCTCGTGATCACTGTGCCACCCTCTCGTAGAGTCCCTAGGGCGGACAAGGGCCATAACAGACCTAATAACTTCCAAGTAGGTTCTACTACATGCGCCTAAAATCTCGCCGTATACTACCATTACAAATAAAATCGATATAAAATAGGCTAGGTTGCCTTACTAGTTGGAAGTCAGATAAGTCACTCCGAATACTCGCGTACCAGCTTATTCAGTTTGAATGACACTAATATGGCCTATACCCGACACTGATTTGAATTACAATTAAGTTTGTTGTCTCGTACCATTGACTGGGCCATTCTACTATTTAAGGAATGATTTGCAAGTACTGACTGACTTTTGAATTAATGTGTTGCCAAAAAAAACAAGTTTGTTACCATATATCTAATTATTAAATTAATTAGTTCAGGTTCAGCAATTGATTTTATTTCATCAGCATTATTTTTCCCCCAACTGTCACTACCTCCTGTTCTTCTTTCATCCAGCAGACTGCCGGAACCTTAACCAAGTCGTCGGTCCACCTAGTACGTAACTAGTGGGAGGACTTTCAACGCAGCGTATACCGGTACGTGGTCCCCTCTCCAGAAATTTCGGCCCCATATGTCGATTTGAGTTGATTTGATCAAATAAAAAGTCTTTCAGTACTATGCATTAAATACTATTTTATAGGAACCTTTTTTACTTTCAAAATGGGGACAGGTTTTCGCCCGAGAACGTAGAGTAGAATGGCCCCAGGACTACCTAAGTACCAGTACTATGAAACTTCTTATGGTGAAATGAGGATAGAATCGAAATGCGTTGGATACAATTGATATTTGGACCAGTTACGGTCACTGAGGTGGTGTTTTTGTGTGAGATAGCGTGATTTGGAATCTAATAAGGCTTAGCTTGGGAGAGTTTTTATTTCGTAGAAATACGAGAGAATTATTGCCAAAGGAAAGAGTAATATGATATATTAATGACAGGAAAGAGGACTATGAATTGTATAGGTAATAATTAAAGTCCAAACGATGGTTGGATCAAATGTTGGAGCACCTGAAGATACCGATCAGCGCGCACTCCACCAGGCTGCTGATCGTAACAGATGGAGAAAACCGTTGACAGACAGAAACGAAATCACAATTCTCAGCAGTGAGAGCGCTATTAGGAAGAGAAGATTTTATAGTGATTTTGAAACTAAAACATGGCGACGCCTTTCAGAGCTGCCGACAATCATGACAAATGGCGTGCAATTTTAATAAAATATGTCTCCTACATATGTAAAAGACTTTTAGCAGAGATAATCATGAACCTAAGAAACTATTATAGTGTTACCGATTTTATATTTAATTGAGCACACAAAGTGATTTTTCTGTGTTGGCAATAATTAATTTGATATTTTTACACTGGCAACAAAAATGGACTGCTGATCTTTAAAGTGGGGTAATTGACAGTGGACTACTTAACTGTCAGTACCCGCTATGTTAACGTTTATAAAAAGCTTGTGTCACGCCATCAGAGTGAGTCTGCGAGATAATAAAAAAGTCTTATGGCTGGTTTCTGATTTGAGTAAAGCAGCAATAATCAGTTGAGTATTGTCAAATCAGTGTCAAATAATTTAGGAACCGTTTGAGTTTTTTACGTTTCACAATTGAGTATCTACCTAGCTCAGTTAAGTAAGTACCTAAATAGCTACATAAGTATGGACCTGTCAAAGATCCGTTCACTTTCTCTTTCACCCTTACGTTCCATTTTACAATAGGAATCCGAGACATCACAAGATTACATAAAATTTACTAATATAAATATTATAAAGCTATAAACAGTACGTTAGTATTATATTACTTCATTCAAGATTTAAAAAAACAAGTTAATAAATGTGTTATAATCTTTAATTACTTGATTTTTCATAATTAAGCAATTTAATAGATACCTATTTGAAATGTATACAACCTTATTATGAAACTAGGAAATGGATCGTAGGCACTAGTCAATTACTTCAAGATTGTCATAGCAACCGTATTTATTTTGTCAAAGATGTCTTATCGAAAGAAAATAATATCTACTATAGTTTGTTATTGCCAAAATCAAGAATTTAAGCTTATAATTACTAAAAGTGAATGTGTTCCGAGCGAGCAGTTGCTGGTTCTTGTGATACCTCATAGAACTACAGAATATTTTACTCAGAATTTCATAAGATCTCTCAAGCGGGAAGAGAACCGACACACACACAGAATTCGTGCATCTGCATTGGAATCTGATTGCAATTGTGATTTACCAACAAATATGGACTTTTGTGATAAATTTGTAATGAGTGACCTGGGTTTTCAATTCAAGACCAAAGGCTTTTCTAGCCAATGAAGAGCCTCCGAAGGAAAACAATATTAGCCAGGGTCGGTGCCATTAGATATGTGCCGATGAAGGAGGACTGTGTTTTAATATATGTTAACGAACAATTCATTATTTGCCTACTTATTTTGTAAAATAATAAATAAATGAGACCTATCATGCTGTTTTTATCATCTTTATTGTAGGTACTGATACCAAAATCGTATCATACAAAAGCCAAATTCTGTACACATTTTCATCGCTGTAACCTTTTCTTGTCGTAAGGATCCTACTAATATTCTATATAGGTATGAAAGTCTGTATGTTTAGATATTGGTTAATCACACCTCAATGGTTGAACGTTTTTGATAATATATCATTTGGAACACCAAATGACTAATAATATAATGATTTAATAATAAAAAATAGATATAATAATAAATAAACGGAACAACAAAGCCTTTAATTTTGAAATCAGAGATATAAAACTGTAGTCTATACAATACATCTTTATAGTTTATAAAAAGTTCCTAATCTAAGAGCCTCTTGGCTTATGCCTCCACTAACAGTTTCCACTGGGGTCTCTCATGAACTACTCGCCAATACCACAGCGCGCCATCGCTTACACTTTGTGCCTTCATCTTGGTGCTTTTCTCCATTTCCTTTGGTTATCGCGAATCATTTGACCGGTCCATCTTCACTTTTCACATAGTTCCTGTAGGATAACTCTCGGTTTTCGCGCAGGTAAAGCCACTGGCAACCACAAACACAAAAACTGGCACTTTCAAATATTTTTGTTGAGGATCTCACTCATCATAATAATCATTTCTGCCGAAAGACAGCAGTCTTTATCCAGCAGGATACAGGCCTTCCCGGCACTCTGCATTCAGCGTCACCACATCAACCGGTGCTGTGCGTCTTTCATACATTGGATGCCCACGACCTCAACCTGGTTATCGGTCTGTAGAGGGAGGCTTTTCAGCCCCATCGACCACCCGTTCTTCGAGCAACTGAGATCTATCAGGCGTGAAATATTTGCATCCAATCTAATGTTTTCGATAATTCAGGTCGAACACTCTTCTGCAACGCATCGGTCTTCGTTGAGGCATCTCTAAGGAAGACAAGGATGTATCTTCATCACTCGTTTTATAAGTTTTTATATATTATTTTGTATTTATTTCTCTTGATTAAAGTTTAAGCAAGGGGTTGTCAACTATCAACTGCCAAATGTAACCAGTGTAGCCAGATTTGACGAGTTCCAAGTCGCCGAAAATTTCGTTTTCCACTTATAAAAAACTCAAGACGACCACTATTCATTAAAACTACGAAACATTTTACGAAACGTAGATTTCCATTGTTGCCTTGAACACCCTAGAATCTAATATCAACTTTAATGCGTTTGACACAATAATCATTATTGGTTCCGCATAAAACATTTTTAAGCATTTCTTTATTTTCCCTGTGTTGTCACGACTGAAGTATAATGAAAAAAGAGATGAACTGTAAAAAGCATTTTGATTTCCAGTTATTTTCATCATTCCTGAGGATTAGACATTCTTATTCCGAAATCGCCTAAAATAGTCCCATGTTTTTAGGGTTCCGTACCCAAAGGGAAAACGGGGCCCTATTACTAAGAATCCACGATCCGTCTGTCTGTCCGTCTGTCACCAAGCTGTATCTCATGAACCGTTATAGCTAAACAGTTGAAATTTTCACAGATGATGTATTTTTGTTGCCGCTATAACAACAAATACTAAAAACAGAATAAAATAAATATTTACGTGAGGCTCCCATACAACAAACATGATTTTTTTGCCGTTTTTTAAGTAATGGTACGGAACCCTACGTGCGTGAGTCCGACTCGCACTTGGTCAGTTTTTTTAGGGTAGCCTAATTGGCGATCAGTCACCGATCGTAAAAATTGGTCGCCTCGGCCACCCTTCAGAGTCTAAGCCTAAATGGCGAAAAGTCGCCCAATCTGGCCACACTGATTATGTAACGTTGACAACAGTTTGAGAATTTGAGAATGATCAAATGTGTTTTTCTCAGTTGTGAAACCCAATTGAACGTCAATGAAGGTTTTTTGTTTGACATAAGGTATACTTTGGCATGACTTGACAACGTATACTCAAACCTTGCTCAGCATCGCAGAAAACTTAAAGTGGCAGATGATCAAGGGTGACAGATGCTTAAATCGAGATAAGCACATACTTAGTTACTTCAGAAACCGGCCATTAGGGTAAGTGCTGTTATTCTTTAATCCATGCTCTATAAACTGTGTTTTGTGTGACTGTGTATTTGATATGAGAATACACGTGGGTGAGTAATTCCTTTCTAAGCATATATACATCGCCATCCCCGCTGAAAAAAAACACAAGGTTTCAGTCTTTTAGTCAAAGACTACACTAGAAAGGCATAAAACTTCAGAAATAATAAAGGTGCTTTTAAATTTTTCATTATATTGTTGACCTCATCAAGGATAAGCAACTCTTGCCGACGTCAGTTCGTGAATAGGTGGTCATCTTAACATATCGAGATTCCTAAGGGCCTCGGCAAGCACATTAAGCCGTTAGTCCTGGCTATCATTTTTACATCTTTGGCAGTTTTTACGGATAGTTAGAAGCCAGGAATCTTGCCAAAGTGCAGGGCCCTATAAAAACATGCGGGGGCCCCTGGGCACAGAGTTTGGGGAGAATGGCCCCTAAAAATGAAAAGAAGACACAGGTAGTATGGTCCAGTAGTCAAATTATTCTTCTTCGTGCTTTCAGCATTATAACATAAATTTTCCTGGCTACTTGTTTTATCCTACGAAAAACGATTTTGCGCGAGACCTGTAGTAGTCGAAGTAGGTATATTTATGTTTTCAAGATTATCCTATCAAACAAGATGACTGGTAAATACATTATTATGAAATTCATAGAATACTCGTAACTAAATTGTATCTAACTAAATTAAGCGGATTATTTTTCACATCCAGCGCAGCTTATTACACTTTTTTTGTTTCTTTTTCACTTCGTTTTATTTTAATATCATGATATTTGGGAGATCTACAATGAACTGGGGCCCAGGGTGTGTGCCCCTTGTGCCCCAATGATAAATACGGAACTGCCAAAGAGGTATCGTATTACCTACTCGGTTAATGTGTTTTGGAGGTCAGATAAGCAGTCACTTCATGTAAAACACTGGTACTCAGCTGAATCCGGTAAGACTGGAAGCCGACGCGAAGCCCCGAGGAATCTCGATATGTTAAGATGATCACCCAATCACGGACTGACCGCAAGCGTTGACGGCAAGCGTTGCTTATCCTCAATGAGGTCAACAATATGATGAAAAAAAAATAACAATAAACCTGACTGCTTAAGAAGCGAACTCAAAAGACGTAAACAAAAAGAAAATCATGCTGTGCAGTTGGAGGATACATATTCGCGAGCTGGCTGGCCAAAACCAAATGTATTCTTGTTTATGTCTTTTTAGTGCGCTTCTTATGCAGTCGGGTTTTTAGTTGTGTTTTTTATTTTAAACATTGTATTCTTTCGAATAAATAAAGAGCGTATTTAAGACGCGATCGAGCGAAATAATGGCTCCGAGGTGTTTTCAAAGGATCTGACTATTGGGCAGAGCCAACTCACGAAACTGAAGACCGACGATGGCAGGATCATATCCGCCAAACCAGAGCTTCTCAGGGAAGCCCAAACTAAGTCTTAATAAATACAAATCTTTCATTAAACGTAAATTGTGCCAGAAAGCGTTTTATATAATTAAAGATTACCTCCAATTAATTTTGTGTTTTTATTATATTTTGCACCGTGAATTTTGTTATTATAATATTTTTTATTTATTTTATGGTTTTCTTGCAATGACAAGAATATTTACTTTTTAAAGTATTATTTTATTTTAATTATTGTGAATGTAAAGACTATGTGGATCATTCTTATTTTTTTTTTTTTATTTAAAATTATCTTAGTTTTTAATCATGGTCTGGCAGTTTGAGTAGTTTATGCGGCCTGACCCGAATGTCCTTTCTTTGGTATTGTTTGTCGAATCGTTGAGCTCCTTAAATTCTGAGTTGAGCTGCTCGGTTATTGACAAATGCGTGCATTGACTGGACAGGTCCACTCAATCTGGCTGGTTCTTTCCTCTAAAGACCATTTCAGACATCAGTCTACATGGTCTTCACATGATCTAATCAAGATTTTGTCAGGACTTTAAAAGAGCCTGTGACCTCTGAGTTTGTTTCGGCCTTTCTTCTCAGAGTAGTCAGATAGGTAACGCCGACCTCATCTAGTTTTAAAAAATATTTTCGACATGTAAAAGCGTTTTTGCAAACCAAATTACAGAAATAAAATCATTTATCATTTAGCACGTAGGATCTTATCTTATCTTATCTTGTGGAGGGGCTGAGAAACAACTCGGACACTTCGACCCATTGGGATCTATTGTGGTCCCCTAGATACCTTACTCCTCCCCAGTCTCGTTGAAAACTCTTTTCATGAATTTTACAACGAGACTGGGAGATATGAGCCTATAGTCTTCTGGTCTTGGATATCCAGCCCCTAGGAGACTCATTCGCTTACCAGCCAGTGCATCGCATGTGCAAAGAAGGTGCTCCATGCGCTCCGTATGTTCCCCACACAACCTGCACATGGGTGTCGCGGTTAGACCCATCTTCATGAGCATGTCGTTGGTTCCAAAGTGCCCAGTAAAGGCCCCAAGCAGGTAGCGGATTTGCCCCCTGCTCATATTCCAAATGCATTCCCGGGCTTTGAACGTAGAGCCTAGGAATTTCTTGGAGTGTTGTAGACCGGTGCTAGATAGCCAATGAGTTCGCTAACTAGCACGTAGGATACTTTTTATCCCAGGATTAAGTTCCCTCGGGATAATTTTCGACATTCACGCCGGCGAAGCTGCTAGCAGAAGCTAGTGTTAATAGAATTTTATGAAAGACCATAAATAAACAATGCTTTGATTAAACTAAATACCTCTGGTACAACTTTAATAATAAATCCATATCCATACTAATAATGTGAAAGTATCACTGTTTGTCTGTCTATTACTTTTTCACGTTTAAACCAATAAAGTGATGTTGATGAAACTTGGCATACGGATAGGCTCATTTCGCAAAACTTTTTTGAAGTGAGCTATCCATCTTCTTTTCGCTAGGCACTGTTAGATCACGTCAAATTTAGTTCACATAACTTTGCACGATGAGATTTTAACAGAATAGCACTGCTAGACTAGGACATATATTATGATACTTATTCATCGCGGTAGTAAATTCCCTTGTAATATAAAACACTTTTCACGCGAGAGAAGACACGGGCAGAACCCAGTATAATTATTAACGCTATGGAATTTAGGAAAACAAAGGTATTATTACCTACGTTAAAATTTGATGAGGTCTCTAGAATTTGCGGAACTCTGTTTTATATTTAAATAATTGTTTGGTTGCACTAGTCGACGGAATGAACTATTTTGTGCGCGGGTTAAAATGCTTGCTATCACATCCGACAACACACGTGAAAGAGATAGATGCTGTGATCAGCAGTAAGAAGCTAGTTCGCATACGAATACGCACTTTTACAAATTTGTAGCGAATTGGGGGACGATTTAGGACGAAAACGAGCGCGCAACATTTTATAAATAGACCTTTGGGAGTATGGATATCATGAAAAATCGACTAAGTGTATCTGTTCAAAATACAATTATTTCTATTGTTGAACTGAAGAATGATCGACTACTGTAACCGTAAGGGGTGTCGATTTCACGGAATGTAATAGCGATAATATTCTACAGCAATTTTCCTGTTTCCTTTTGGGTTCCTGGATAATAATTTATACTCGACTGCCGAACACATTACCCTCTGTAATGTGTTTATCAGTCTATGTACGAGTATGTATGTATATTTGTTTATATGAGGCGTTCTAGAGTCCAAACGCGTTGGCCGATTTTGATCATTATTACGTCAATCGATTCGTCTTAACCTTGCGAGTTTCCCCTAGTATGGCCCCTAGTACCCAGCAGCTTGCCTACCCTCGACTACGGTAGCGGTCGAGGCTACGGCATGGCAAGGGGTGCTAAGAATCTCCGGACGAGATTCGGCTACCCCAAAAATCACCGAAGACTGGACCTGGCAACGTACATCACGCGCACACTTCGGACCGACGAGAAGGTCACCGAACTCGAAGAGGAATTGGGCAGGTTGCGATTGAGTATTATAGGGTTATCTGAAGTCCGAAGAGAGGAGGAGGACTCGATAATCCTCAAATCCGGTTACCTGCTCTATTTCCGAGAGGGTGACCGGCAGTCCCAGGGTAGTGTCGGGTTTATCGTCTACAAGTCCCTAGTCAACAACGTGGTGAAGATCGAGAGTGTGTCGACCAGGGCGGCGTACCTTATACTCAGAATATCCTCAAGATATTCGCTGAAGGTCATACAGGTCTACGCCCCAACCTCGGCACACCCCGACGATGAGGTAGAGACCATGTATGAGGATATCTCCAGAGCCATGCATGGTTTCAAAACTCACTTCACCGTTGTCATGGGGGACTTCAACGCGAAACTGGGCAAACGAGAGGAGGATGAGCTGCAAGTGGGGCAATTTGGAGTTGGACAACGAAACCACCGGGGTCACCTACTGGCCAGTTTATGGAGAAGGAGGGCCTCTATATGATGAACTCCTTCTTCAAAAAGCGTGAACACAGGAAGTGGACCTGGCAGAGCCCCGATGGTGCAACAAAAAATGAGATCGACTTCATCATGTCAACCAAGAAGCAAATGTTCAATGATGTCTCTGTGATCAATTCGGTAAAAACCGGGAGCGATCGCCGCATGGTAAGAGGCACATTGAACATTAATATTAAGCTTGAAAGGTCTCGACTGATGAAGTCCACGCTCCGGCCAGCACAGATCCAGGTCCAAAACCCCGAGAGCTTTCAGCTCGAACTCCAGAATCGTTTCGAGAGCCTAGGGAGCTCCGTGGATGAATACAGCAACGGGTTCGTGGAAGCTGTCCATACGGTCGGGTTTAAGTTTTTCAAGGCCCGTCGTACAGATAGAAACAAAAAGCTCTCTGATCATACCCTTAAGCTTATGAAGGAGAGGCGTGAGATGATCCTGCAGTCTTCAGATGAGGCGTGCAAATACCAGCAGCTCAATAGACAGATCTCTAAATCCTTGAAAAGAGACCTCCGCCGCTTCAATACCGAGCGTATTAAAGACGCGATCGAGCGAAATAAAGGCTCCAAGGTGTTTTCAAGGGATCTGGATATTGGGCAGAGCCAACTCACGAAACTGAAGACCGACGATGGCAGGATCGTATCCGCCAAACCGAAGCTTCTGAGGGAAATCGAGACATTCTATGGCAGTTGTACACATCGATCAGCAAGCCCGTTGCGAGTCTAGCAAACGACCCAAGAGCTAGATTGACCCGACACTATACCGAAGATATCCCGGACGTCAGCCTGTACGAGATAAGGATGGCTCTGAAACAGCTCAAAAACAACAAGGCACCGCGTGATGACGGAATTACGGCCAAACTCCTGAAGGCGGGTGGAAAACCGGTCATTAGGGCCCTTCAGAAGCTGTTTGATTCCGTCATACTCGAGGGCAAAACGCCACAGGCATGGTGCTGGGGTGTGGTGGTACCTTCTTCAAGAAGGGTGACAATGCCCGGCTGAAGAACTATAGGCCCATCTCACTTCTTAGCCATGTCTACAAGTTGTTTTTAAGAGTCATCACGAAACGTCTAGCGCGCAGGTTTGACGATTTCCAGCCCCCCGAACAAGCCGGATTCCGAAAAGGCTATAGCAAAGTACATACGGACGTACATACGTTGCGGCAGGTTATACAGAAGACCAAAGAGTATAACCTGCCTCTCTGTTTAGCGTTTGTGGACTACGAGAAAGCCTTCGATTCGATCGAGACTTGGGCTGTATTGCAGTCTCTCCAACGGTGCCAGCTCGATTACCGGTACATTGAGGTGTTGAAGTGTTTGTACAAAAACGCCACCATGTCAGTCCGTCTTCAGGATCAGACCTCGAAACCAATCCTTCTCCGGCGCGGCGTGAGACAGGGAGACGTCATTTCGCCGAAACTGTTCACTGCTGCGCTGGAGGATGCCTTCAAGGTTCTGGACTGGAGGGGGCTGGGCATCAACGTTAATGGCGAGTACATCACTCACCTTCGGTTTGCCGACGACATAGTAGTCATGGCTGAGACCAGGAGAGCCTCAGTAAAATGCTCGATGACCTCAGTAGAGCCTCCGAAAGAGTATGTCTTAAAATGAACATGGACAAAACCAAGGTCATGGTGAAAGCCCATGTAACAACCACTCCTATCAAGGTCGGAGACTCCACACTCGAAGTTGTAGACGATTTTGTCTACCTAGGACAAACGGTCCTGTTGGGTAGGTCCAATTTCGAGAAAGAGGTCAACCGTAGAATTCGACTCGGCTGGGCGGCGTTCGGAAAGTTGCGTGGTATCTTGTCGTCCAATTTACTGCAGTGTTTCAAGACAAGTCTACGACTAGTGTGTGTTGCCAGTGATCACCTATAGGACCGAGACGTGGTCGCTCACAATGGGCCTTATCAGAAAGCTCAAAGTCACCCAACGGGCAATGGAGAGGGCTATGCTCGGAATTTCCTTGCATGATAACGTCAGAAATGATGATATCCGCAGGAGAACCAAAGTTAACGACATAGCCCGAAGAATTGCCAAACTTAAGTTGCAGAGGGCAGGGCAAATTGCTCGCAGAACGGATGGCCGATGGGGCCGAAAAGTTCTGGAATGGCGACCGCGAACCGGAAGACGATACGTTGGAAGGCCTCCCACTAGGTGGACTGATGACCTGGTTAAGGTTGCGGGAATGCGCTGGATGCGAGACGCACGGGATCAGTCAATGAGGGGACGCCTATGTCCAGTAGTGGATGTCTTTAATTCCCACCCTTTCGGAAGCTCCACTGAGGTCATCGAGCATTTTACTGAGGCTCTCCATGGTCTTAGCCATGACCACTATATCGTCGGCAAACCAAAGTTGAGTAATGTACTCGCTATTAACGTTGAAGTCCCCTCCAGTCCAGAACCTTGAAGACATCCTCCAGCGCAGCAGTAAACAGTTTCGGAGAAATGACGTCTCCCTGTCTCACGCCGCGCTGGAGAAGGATTGGTTTCTAGGTCTGATCCTGAAGACGGACTGACTTGGTGGTGTTTTTGTACAAACACTTCAACACCTCAATGTACTGGTAGTTGATCTGGCACCGTTGGAGATACTGCAGTAGAGCCCAAGTCTCGATCGAATCGAAGGCTTTCTCGTAGTTCACAAACGCTAAACAGAGAGGCAGGTTATACTCTTCGGTCTTCTGTATAACCTGCCACTACATATGTATGTCCGTAGGTACGGTGCTGTAGCCTTTACGGAATCCGGCTTGTTCGGGGGCCTGGAAATCGTCAAACCTGCGCGCGAGACTATTCGTGATGACTCTTGAAAACAACTTCTAGACATAGCTAAGAAGTGAGGTGGGCCTATAGTTCTTCAACCGGGCATTGTCGCGCTTCTTGAAGAAGAGTACCACCACACCTCTGCACAATGCCTGTGGCGTTTAGTCCTCGAGTATGACGGAATCAAACAGCTTCTGAAGGGCCCTCAGGACCGTTTTTCCACCCGCCTTCAGGAGTTCGGGCGTAATTCCGTCATCACCCGGCGCCTTTTTGTTTTTGAGCTGTTTCAGAGCCATCCTTATCTCGTACAAGCTGACGTCCGGGATATCTTCGGTATAGTGTCGGGTCAGTCTAGCTCTTGGGTCGTTTGCTAGACTCGCAACGGGCTTGCTGATCGATGTGTACAACTGCCCATAGAATGTCTCGATTTCCCTCAGAAGCTTCGGTTTGGCGGATACGATCCTGCCATCGTCGGTCTTCAGTTTCGTGAGTTGGCTCTGCCCAATATCCAGATCCCTTGAAAACACCTTGGAGCCTTTATTTCGCTCGATCGCGTCTTTAATACGCTCGGTATTGAAGCGGCGGAGGTCTCTTTTCAAGGATTTAGGGATCTGTCTATTGAGCTGCTGGTATTTGCACGCCTCATCTGAAGACTGCAGGATCATCTCACGCCTCTCCTTCATAAGCTTAAGGGTATGATCAGAGAGCTTTTTGTTTCTATCTGTACGACGGGCCTTGAAAAACTTAAACCCGACCGTATGGACAGCTTCCACGAACCCGTTGCTGTATTCATCCACGGAGCTCCCTAGGCTCTCGAAACGATTCTGGAGTTCGAGCTGAAAGCTCTCGGGGTTTTGGACCTGGATCTGTGCTGGCCGTAGCGTGGACTTCATCAGTCGAGACCTTTCAAGCTTAATATTAATGTTCAATGTGCCTCTTACCATGCGGCGATCGCTCCCGGTTTTTACCGAATTGATCACAGAGACATCATTGAACATTTGCTTTTTGGTTGACATGATAAAGTCGATCTCATTTTTTGTTGCACCATTGGGGCTCTGCCAGGTCCACTTCCTGTGTTCACGCTTTTTGAAGAAGGAGTTCATCATATAGAGGCCCTCCTTCTCCATAAACTGGCCAGTAGGTGACCCCAGTGGTTTCGTTGTCCAACTCCAAATTGCCCCACTTGCAGCTCATCCTCCTCTCGTTTGCCCAGTTTCGCGTTGAAGTCCCCCATGACAACGGTGAAGTGAGTTTTGAAACCATGCATGGCTCTGGAGATATCCTCATACATGGTCTCTACCTCATCGTCGGGGTGTGCCGAGGTTGGGGCGTAGACCTGTATGACCTTCAGCGAATATC